>JAPMOR010069380.1:491853-630523 GCA_026543865.1 Argiope aurantia | reverse complement strand
GTGCTTTTAGACCAGATTGAAACCGTATTTAAAATTTTACTGGACAGCCGTAATGGGAATCTTAGACCCTTCAGAAACCTTCGGGTTATAACACTTGGTGGCTGGACCGGTAGAGTGTGACACGTTATTTTTCAGGTTTTCAGTTCGAGTGTCGAATCAGACAAATTTTATATATATATATATATATATATATATATATATATATATATTTTAAATTTATTATAGTCAGTTTTCTCAATCCTTTCTAGAGTTGTTTCTGAATTTAGAGATTCAAACACATTTGTTCAAGATACAACCGAATTACCATGTTCAACCAATCCACTGAGAGAATCCATGTTAACTGATAATTTACGTCCTGATGGTGCAGAATCGGATGATTTCGTTGATTATGATCCCGAAGAAACCATTGACGAAGACATGATAAATGATTATAGACATCAGCCATCAACCAGTCGGGCAATCATTAATTCACGCTTTTACCCAGCTTTTAAAAAGAAATATACCAAGCATCGATACAAGAAAAAAAGCTAACATTCATTTTAGTATTTGGATTTTAACTGTTGCAAACAACATTGGTATTTGTCAAGAAAACATTACATATGTCACAATCTTTTACCATTCCTTGATTATTTTTATCTTGTGTTTCTGATTCATAAAATTTGTTAATCTTTCATTGTACCTAGTTTTAGAGATGAATCACGTTTGAATCATTTAATATTTTTTATAAATCCAATTATAAGTGTTTTAATCCACCATTCGTGCTTGATATATACCATATGTTTGGCGCAGCATAACCAAAATTGGTTTTTGCGCCATAAAAAATCACTCACTCTAAGATCTAAAAAGAAACTAGTAGATATTCTAAAAATAAGAAACTATTCAAGAAAGAAATGCTGTCTTTACAGATAAAAATTTTGTCTTAATGTTAACATTTATTAATATCTTGCGATATATCATACCCTAAAATCACCGTTTCGTAAAAATTTTGAATTTCTTTATTTTTTTGTATTAAATCAATGCATTTAAGATTTCAAAAATGATTTAATTTTATTTCTGCGGTAGTTAGAAGCAAAGTTACCGGCAAAACTATAAATCAGAAGAGAAATATTTAAAACTAATTTGAACAAGGGGATGGATGGATGGATGGATGTTCGATTTTTATGGCGCAAGAGCCAAAACTGGCTATGCTGCGCCACAACAAGTGGTATGTGTATATTACCATATGATTGTTAAACAAAACATTCCCTCAAGATTAAAATACAAGCAACTTTTTACACTTATAAAAAGGAAGCACAATAAGTTTAAAGATCTTAAACTTATGACTCCAATTATGGAAAAAAATTCCCAGAAAATATTTAAAATCCCTATAGTATTCATATAAAATGGAAAAAAATTATACCTCTTAAAAATTTAAAGATATTCCTGTGAGGGTGTTCTCCCACCAATTCATGCATTTCCAATGTTAATGAATTGAAAAACCGCACACAATGGAAATTAAATTTAGGACACTGAATTAAAATGTGTAAAACTATAAGATTAACATTGCAGTCTGAGCACATCGGTGGACGCTGACCAAACAAAAGATGTTTGTGCGTAAGGCGGGTGTGACCAATGCGTAGTCTGGTTAATTTGACATCTGCCCCTCGAACCGAGACAGCAGGTCACAAGTTAATAGTCGGTTTAATAAAATACAAAGTATGTACTTGTCATATTTGTACATATTTGTACATATTTGTCATATTTGTCCAAACAGAAAGTATGTACTTGTCATATTTGGCAAACAAATCAAAATGAGTGCATGGTCTTGACAGACTATGTAGAGCCGCTCTCGCAGCGCAATCAGCCTTTTCATTGTCAACTATACCTACATGACTAGGTATCCAGCAGAAAAGTATGCTGAAACCCTTTGTTTGAAGAATTTTGAATATGACAGTGAATATCGATTGCAATAGGATGTTTACATTTTGTAAAATGACACAATGTCTCCAAGGCGCTCCTACTATTTGAATAAATGCAAAAAAGGCGCTCTTCGGAAAGAGAAATTTTTTCAAGGGCCAACAAAATTGCAAATAATTCAGAAGTTAAAACAGAACACGAATTTTGCAGGCGGTAACTATACGTTACTGTTGGGAAAACAATACCGCATCCAACAGTTTGTATCGATTTTGATCCATCTGTATAAATCTGTGTATAGGCCGAAAATCGATGCTGATGATAATTAAATAATTGTTGGAAAACAACTGAAGCAGTAGTAGTTTTATCAAAATTTAAAAATGGGTTAAAATATGAAAAGTCAGGATGACTCCAAGGTGGGAAATATGAAAGATTAACTGGATACACTTCAATATTCTCCAGGTTCAAAACTTGAATATCAGTTTTAATCCTCTCATGAAAGGGAAGGATATTATGTGGACGAGCACTATAAAGTCTTCGAAGACTGATAGGCACAGTGGTATTTCGAATTGGCCGATTTGGAAGAGATAAAATGCGGAAGAAGTATCGGACAGACAGCTTTATACGCCGTAAGTGTAGAGGTAATTGATGACATATGACATATAAACTTTGTACAGGAGAAGTCCTAAATGCTCCGGAACAAATCCGCAATGCAGTGTAATGTATCAAGTCTCCGCAAAATACTTGCTCGAGCAGAGCCATAAACTTCACAACCATAGTCAATGCGTGACAGTATTAGTGCTTGATAAATGTGAAGCAATGAAACACGATCCGCTCCCCAAGATGTGTTAAAAAGAACTTTGAGCATATTCAGCGCTCTTTCACATCTCTTCCGCAAGAGTTGGACATGCGGAAGGAAAGTGAGTTTTCGATCAAAAGTAACTCCTAAAAAGCGCGTCTTTTCAACAACAGGGATAGCTCTATTATTGATATAGATTATAGGATCTGGATGAAGACTTCGCTTTCTGCAGAAATGAACGCAGCAACTTTTTTCAGAAGAAAGTGTGTGTCCATTCAAATCGCACCAAGCTTCAAGTTTATTAATAGCAGCCTGCAACTGTCTCTCAATCAAAGACATATCCGAACATTGGCAGGATATTTGTAAATCGTCCACATATAGGGTACCAGTAACAGTTGCCGGTAGAACCCTTAGAATTTGACTAAAATGAAGAATAAACAAGGTGACACTTAACATGCTCCCTTGAGGAACGCCCTCCTGTTGAATAAAAGGATTTGAAACATAATTACCGACTTTCATACGGAAAAAGCGATAAGATAAAAAATTCTTTATAAAAATAGGCAAATTTCCCTTAAAATGAAGTTCAGATAAAGTGCGAAGGATCCCATAGCGCCACGCCTTAGTAACGTCGAAAAAAACAGCAACAAGATGATTTCGGCGTACAAAGGCATTACGAATGTTAGTTTCTAGGTGGATTAGATTATCAACAGTACATCTGCGTTTGCGGAAGCCACTTTGAAGTGGAGGAATGCATTCATTTTTCTCTAATTCATATAAAAGTCTAGTATTAACCATACGTTCGAAAAGTTTGCAAAGGCAACTTGTCAAAGCAATTTGTCTATAGTTCTGAGGGTTGCAAAGATCTTTCCCAGGTTTCAGAAGTGGTATTACAATTGCTGCATACCACTGGGATGGAAATGCCTGTTCCTTCCAGATTCTATTAAACAAACACAGAATGTTTGCCAGAAAATCGTCATTCAGATGGCAGAGCATACTATATGTAATACCATCTGGTCCGGGGCTAGTGTCATGAACTTGCGATAAAGCTCGTTTTAATTGATGCATCTGAAAGGCACAATTATATGGCAAGAAACTGCGGTTTTTAAAGTGAAGATGCACCTGTTCAGCGCGCTTCTTAGTCGCAAGGAATGTCTGACTATATGAATCTACGCTTGAAACTCTCGCAAATGATTGCCCGATAACATTAGCAACATCGGTTGGAGAGGAGTAACAAACGTTTCCTGTGTTTAAGACAGGAAACGGGAACTCTTGATAAACCCCATTAGCTGCCTTAACTTTCCTCCAAAGATGTGCACTTGTTGTAGAAGAATTGATGGAAGAAACAAAGTGAATCCAAGACTTCCTCTGTCTACGACGACGTATGCAACGTACAGTTGCCCGTGCTCTTTTGAAGGCTATAAGATTTTCCATAGTAGGATACCTACGGAAAATTCCCCATAATTTTCTCTGAGTCTTGTAGGCGTCGTGGTATTGATCATTCCACCACGGCCGACGATATCTCCGGGGGTGGGGTGAGTTCTTTGGAATTGTAGCATCAGCAGCCTGTCTTATATGATTTATCACATTCTGAACAGCATCGGTAACATTTCGACAATTGACCATTGTATCTGTAATCACAGCATGATGTGTAAAAGTTTCCCAGTCTGCCCTTTGGAATAGGTATCGCTGAGGGCGTTGCGTCTTACAGGTACTGTTAACATGGGAGACAATGACTGGAAAGTGATCACTATTATAGAGGTCACATCCGACATTAAAATTCAAAAAAGGTAAAAGTGAAGGAGAACAAATAGCTAGGTCGATACTGTGAAAACTACGAGTAGGTTCGTGGAAATAAGTTTTTTCGTCATTATTGAGGAGACAAAGACAGTTTTCGGAAATAAATTGTTCTATTTGTTGTCCTCGGGAATTCAGATTATTTGAACCCCATAGAGGACTATGTCCATTGAAGTCGCCAAGCAAAAGAAGTGGTGCAGGGAGCTGATCCATCAAAGCATTAAGTTCATTTTGATTAATTGGTTCATTTGGTGGTAAATAAATAGAGCAGACTGTAACAAGAGTTCTGACATGAACTTGAATAGCTACAGCCTGCAGAGGAGTGTGTAAAGGGAGCGTTGTACTGGGATACAGGTTCAGGCCAAGATACAAACTCCACCAGAACTAGTTCTCCCTTTGTCAACATCTTTCCGTACAGAATGATAGCCACGAATTTTAAATGGAATATTTGTCTTCAGGTGAGTTTCCTGAAGAGCGAAGCAAACAGGTTGAAATGAATTCAATAAAGCCTTAATGTCTGCAGTCTTGTATCTGATGCCACGACAATTCCATGAGAGAAAATTAACCATTAAGCTGTCTGATGGGAATTTTTGTTAGTGCCTGTTGTTGGAGTCGCAGATGCATCGCAACTCATTTGAAAATCTTCCTCATCGGAAGGATGGAGTTGTAATAACTCAGGACTTTTTGGTCCACCACCGAACAAGGAGGTCAAATCTTTCTGGACAAGGCCAGATTCTGCCATATCCAAGGCTAGAGATTTTTTAGTAGTCAGAGAAAAAGCAACACCTTTTGCAGAACGACCTTGTTTTGAAAGTTTAAGAACAAATGCCTTCTGCGATTTGGAAGGCAGCTTTTTTCTCTTAGGTTTTGTCTCAGAGGACAAACTAGTTTCAGAAGTATCCAGTTCTTTTTCTGGTTCAATGTCAGAAACAAAAGGTTGAATATCGGAAGGTGTATCTGGTGGGTTTCTTTGAGGAAGGTTAATTGCCTTTGTTACATCTGCAAAGCTGACAACAGATACAGGTGTACGAGCTCGTACAATTTTCCTTGCCTCGGGATAAAAAATTTGATTTTTGACTTTGACGGTAAGTACGTCTTTTTCAAACTGCCATTTAGGACAAGAACGTGAAAAAGAGCTATGTTGACCTTGACAATTCACACATTTTTCTGAACCAGTGTAATCAGTACTTTCATGCCCAGCTTCAGCACAGCGGGCACAAGTAAGTTTCCCGCGGCAATTAGCTTTGGAATGTCCAATGCGCTGACAATTGAAACACCTAAGAGGGTTCGGAATGTAAGGCCTTACAGCCAAACGCATGTAACCGACCTTAATGAATTCAGGTATTTTTGGAAAAGCAAAAGTTAAGATTAAATGTTTTGTTTTCAAAATGTTGCCATTTCTTTTAACATTAATTCGTTTGACGTCAGTAACACCCTGACTATGTAATTCTTTCAAAATTTCATCAGTATCAATATTATATAGTTCCCCACAAGAAATAACTCCTTTAGAGAAGTTAAGGGTTCGGTGGGTACTAACAGAAACAGGTATCGTGGAAAAAGATTTAATGTTCAGAATTTTTTTGCGCCTGCTTACGATTAGCTACTTCTATAATTAAATCCCCAGATTTAATTTTTCTTATGCCTTTAACTTCACCCAAATGTCCAGTAACAGCTTTTTCAACAAGAAAAGGTGACACCGTATGAAAAGTTTATTTTTCAGATGATACTCTACTTACAATAAAGAATGACGGAGGTGGAATTGGAATAGAAACATGATGCTTTTGCCCACTGAAGGGAGATTTGGTGCGAGGCCCCATACGATATGACAAAGTTTCAGGCCCGACGGCGCCACCCACCACGGAGCCCAACAAGGGAAGGCAGCCACCGGCTCTGGCCATTCCCAGCCTCGGCGCTTACCTTGGTGCTGGCCGGAACCCATAAGCTGGGAGTCACCCCCGGGGACAGTGACCACCCTTAACGCCAAGCCCAAGGAGTGACCCCTTCGCTTGATCCCTAGCAGACTAACAACTTGGGTTGATAGCTACCGGCCAATTGATACACCGGGGACCACAGTGCACCACCCGTCTAATGGGTCGCCAAGCACGGCAACACACGTGGGGGTATTTGCTGTCCATGAGAAGCAGGAAGCAAACAGAGCGGCGACAGCTTCTCATGGCGAGCTCCCTCGCCTATCCTCGAGGGAAAGAAAAAAAATAATGGATTATAATTTAATTGGACTATAATTTAATTTTTAGAAAGAAAATTAATTATAAATACGAATGCATTTTTAAAAATATTCAAAAAAAGGCTTATGTCGCTTTTATATAAGCAGATTGTAAAATCTGCTTATATAAAAGTATTTTTTTTATCTGTATGAGATAACGATAAAAGTATTTGAACATGTAATGTAAAATTAAAAGATGTTTTTAGGTAAAGAAAAGAAATAAAATGTTTACTTATGAAAAATAATCATTTTTAATTAATGCACAAAAACAATGTAAAAACAAAACAATTTAAATCAACAAACTCGTCTACTAATGAAAAAAGAAAACATTATTTTCGAAACCAGTTTGCTTAGTTTTCAAAGAATGAATATACATATATATGTATAAACTATTTAGGAAATTTAACCGGAAATAAAAATCGACCGGACCCGATGCCGGGAAGCAAAATGTTGCGCGGCAGATTGTGAGTATGCCAAGATTTGTGATATGGCGCCAAAAAAGGTTTTCTTACTCCCAGATTTCATCTTAGTCATGTGACTGATGTTACGTACGCATGTTTTGACAACAAACAAGCGACTAGCTCTCTCCATTTATATATCAGCACGATGGAAAAAACGCTCGTTAAGCTAGTCACTTTTTTACAATTTGTTTTTCTCGTTATGCGCTATAGTAGTTGAGCGCGATAGAGTTTGACGAGTTTCACTGTTTTTCTGAACATGAGTAATTCTATGCTCACATATTTGTGTAAACTCATAGGTCCGAGGAAAGAACGGATTCAATGATATTCGTTCCGCCCTCATTGCACAAATAGACTGATCTGACTTTCATTTCGGATTAGTCGGATCCGGATTTTTGGTTCACCTACGATTACGGAACCAAAATACTGCTTAGGAGACATCAACCTGATAGTGTTGAGAAAACTAATCATCTCGATGGTTTGATAACTTAACTGCTGTCTCCTCCCACAACATAATTGATTGAGTGATTTCGTTCTATGTTTGTGAAGAACTTTCACCCTCCCTGTAAACAATGGAAGAAACAAAAATGCACCAGCTTTGCTGAGTAATGATTTACTTTAAATAGCTGCATTATATTTTCAATTACATATGCAAAACAATAATCTACATTGCAACCCAAGTAATTATATATATATATATATTAAAGTAAGCGTGATTTTTGCCTACTTTTTAAAGGGAAATATTGATTGGCGATATACATTTAAAAAAAAAATCCAGAATGAAGCAATCCATTGGAAACTATGTTTCTGATGAGGGGAAAGAGCATGGATCAAAAAGCAACAAGGTATTATTTTATGAAATTTGTTACGGAACTGAACTTACGTTAAATTATGAATGACGAGGCATAAATGTTTGCAATGATGTTAAAAGTTGCAAAAGTATGCTGATTTATGTTTTCATTGTGTTTATTTTACTTTTAAGAATAGGCATAGGGTTTGTTTTACCCATCACTTCTTTTTTTTATTAAATTTTTTTTACATTTTTCAAAATTTGTAATTGTAACTCCATATGCCTTCATGGATGGCTTAGAAGGAAGGGATTAGAGCAGCAAATACTAGGAAAATGAGGTGATGCACTTTCTACAAGGATTTGAGCTCTTGATTGTTGTTACTTTGTGATTGATATAGAATTTAGATTGATTTCATGTAATGACTATGAGAGAATATGAACTATGTTTACATTTAAATGGAATGTGTTATGCAGATATAAATACAAGAAAGTTGCACTTTTTTCGTTTTTGTTAAAAATCTCATTAAAGTCTGAAATGCACTTTTCATACACACTTGTGACTGAACTGCAAGTGTGTGTGAGTCCAAATATAAGTAAAAGGTTGATGATGTATCAACCACTATGATCAGTATTTTTTATTTTATTTATTTAGTAAAATTAAACATTCACTAAAAAGTTTATTTAAAAGTAAAATTTTCTATATTATTTCAAATTTATAAAATTTTATAAATTGATGAAATTTATTTCTTACAAATTAATTCACCTAAACTAAAATCCATATTTTCTTTTTAATTCAGGAAATAATGCAGAGTATCAGTTCAGCATTGCTTTATGGAATTTGTTCGACTTCAATGGCCTTCATAAATAAACTTGTCATGACTAGTTATAAATTTGATTTCCCCTTTCTTATTATGACTTGTCAAATGATGTTTTGTATTATCTTCATAGAATTCCTTCGAATGAACAGTGCATTTTACATCCCAAGATATTCTTTAAAATTGGGTATGTACAGGAAGTATACTGGTTTTCTTTTTCTTTTTTTACTTTTTATTAATTTTAAAAATTATGTAAATAATAGCATATGCTAAACAAAATGCATATATTTCGATAGTAACATAACTAATGAAATTAATGTGCTTTGATTTTTGCATACTTTTATTTAACTTGACATTTCATATTTGAAAGCTGAAATTCATTTAATTTTTCACTTGTTTCCCAATGTGCTAAGTTTTGAAATGTTTACATTTATAAGGACTACATTATTTTTTTAAATACTTTATCATTTAATTATTTTATTTTTATTTGTGGAAGGCACTTATTAGTGAAGTTGGGAAAAAAATTGGTATCTTAACTTCTATAATATGTGTAAAAGTGATTTTTGAATTAAAACCTGAAAAGCAGAATATTATTTTTTTAATATTGTAATATATTTCACCAAGAAATTATAAACAGTATTTTTATATACGTTATTTAAAAGTATTTTCAGAATGTATTTCTTTTGATAAATTATTTAAAGGATATTTGAAAAAAATTATGCAATTACTAATAGGATTCTTAAATTCCTGAAAACAGTTTTACTTCAAAATAGAATAAACTGTTTTGATTATAAAAACTCTCCAATTAAACAATTTTGCTATAAACATTCTTCTTTCATAATTTATTCTAATAGACAAATATGTTATAAATATTTTTAGCATATTATCTGTGAAGTGGACTGATAGATTAAGTTGTTGCTTTTAAATTAACCTCAGAGTAAAATATGCACTTGTCTTGTATATTTTCAATGCAAATATTAATAATAATTTATAGCATCAAAATAAAAATGATACTTCAAAACAAATAATTACAACATGATATATATAGATATATGTATAAATTTCCATTGTCAAACTCCTTGTAGTTTTTGTCTCATTATTAGTTATGAATACCTAGTTATGAAACATTCATAATATTATAGATATATTTTTAAAAAAACACCAGGGATAAAAAGAAATTGGCTATTTCCTTTTGCTGAAAGTGTAAGAAATGCATTATTGATGGAGCTCCTCTATGAAGAATGGAGTTAAAGCTCTTATTCCTATGCAATTATATGATTCAAAAGGACTTCAAAAATCATCATTTTAATAATAATATCTGATTTTTGTGGTATTCCTATGAAGATATTGGAATAAAAATCTTTTATTGCTTAAAGTATAATATTTCAAAAAAGTTTTATCAAATAATTAATATATGAATGTTTAAATATCTTATATATGTAAGCATTATTTTTTGTGAAACAGAATGCAGGTGCAACAAGCAGTGAAGAGACTTTGTATTTTAAATTCATTTTATTCTCTCGTGGGAGCCAGGCATGATTTATTTACAAGAAGGTACGGACAAGGCATGTCCACTTTCTGGGTGGCACAAAAGCAGAAGTGGGGAAGAAAGAATAAATAAACTATCCCTCGTCTTATATAACATGAGATATTGATAGGAAAAATATTTTTTCATAGTGCTAATATATTATTAAGATTCTGATAGGGATTTCTGATGCATGTCAATCACAAGTAAGGGAAACACAGGGATCTTTTAAAAAGAATGTGCTTACTGGACATTTTTCTATCCAGTTGTGTGAAAGTGGAAATGTGAGTATTTTTACAAAGTTTCTCTTGAATTAATTAAATAGAAATAGTGGAATCGGATCAGGAAATAAAAGAATATTTTAGAATGAAATTACTATGGGCTAAATTAAAATGAAACCTTGGAAATTAATTAAATTGACATTAAGAGTTTAAAATATCATTACAATCCCCCCCCACACACACCGCAAGACGTGGAAGTGCATCAGGGCCCATTGACACACGACCATACCCTACAATGATGTCTGGGTAATAGGTTAATATTTAAATGTATATTGAAAGCGACACCTAAGTTTCTCTTACCTTTACATCAATACAGAAATCCCATTCATCATATTACATTAGAAGCACAAAAAGGCCAAGAATTATATTTGTGAAAATATTATATGAAAATCTTAATAATCAAGAGTAATAACAAAATATTAAAAATTAAATGATATTATGCAAACACTTATTTACTTAGTTACACTTATTAAACTCAATTAATAAACTTAACTTGATGAGGAAAGTCTATGGTAGACTTGCTTATATTATTCTTAAATTCTAGAAAGTCTGACTCAACAAGATTATTAAATTAGAAATAAATTATTAAATAAAACATCAACATTGATATGATTTCACCCAAATGAAACATCAGTATAATTATAATTTTAATTAAAGTATTTTAGCTGTTAATAAAAATACAAGATTCAAAACTTAAGGTAAAAAACGTGGATATGAAAATTATACTTGTAAAATTGAATGGTTTCATATAAAACTTTTGGAAATGTAAATGAATGTAACATTCATGTATTTCAAATAAATCATTTGGAAATAATAATAATTGCAAAATTCAAATATATCAAATGAAAAACTTGGAACTAAAATTAATAAATGCGAGATTCAAAGATTTCGAACGAAACACTTGTGAATGAATGTAGCAAACACATGATTCAAAATACTCTTATGATAAAATATTTGGGAAATAATAATATAAACAAAATATTTGGATAACTGAAAAAGAAATACGTATATTTGTATTTATAAACATGTATTTTGACACAGTGATAATAGAGGGTAGCTTAATGACTGTCAGAGGTGTAACAATTTCCCCTGAGACACTTACTTCATTATTCTAATTATCATGTGCCATTATGAGGTATATAGAAATCTTGTCTGTTACTTTTTTTCATTCACAAGGACTGTATGCATATTAAAATAAAAAGCAATCGGACGCAATAAATACCAGAGTATAGTTTAATTACAATCAGAGGTGTAACACATTTCCTCTGAGGTACTCGCTAAACTTCTCTGATATCATTTGTCATTTTTTAATTAATTTATTCATTCTTTAATTTAAAAACCTTGAAGTTAGATAAATTTAATTAAATGAAATTTATTTGAGGAAATCATCTTTCTTGATTTTAATAATATGTAAACAAATTTCAAATTCAACAAATTATAATATTATGAATAAATTTTAAATAATATATATGAAAAAAATTTACAACATCATAACATTTTAAAAAATAATATGAAAATATCATTTGCAAGTGTACTATAATTGGAAATTTCAATTTAAAATAAAATCAAAAGTACAGAATATAAATCTTGACTTTCACTCGATGAGTCAGTTGATGGATGCTTTTTTTTAAAAACACTATTCACTTTTTTAATTAATCACAAAAGGCAGTTTTAAGCACTGGACTGGCACTGTAGACTACTGAAGAGTAAACGGAAGATGAGCAATATATTTTGGTGATAATGTAAAGCACAGTGATATTTTGGAAATCTGGTTGATTCAATTTGACTCTGGAGACCACTGGTGAGTAAAGTAGACGATTATTATATTGTAGTAATAATATAAAACACAAGAAATATTTTAAGAAACTGGATGAATCATGGTACACTAGGAACTTCTTGAAGATAAGCAGCACAAATATAAGGGCATAAGGAATGTCAGATGAGGTCACACTTTACGGAAGGAGTGGAGATGAGCAGCAGGGTAATTCAACGGGAACTGGACCGGACCCTGAAGTACGGACGACAGAGGATATTTATTGCATCGGCTGCGTGGACTTTCAGCGTCGCGAGAGATAGAACAAATATGGAACCATCTTTGGAGCACGGCGAGCTGCGGAGGCGCAATGCAACGACGAAACCTCACCCGCGAATTTAATTCTAATTCTCTTGAAAATTTTGCACAGGAAACTATCCTTGTCGACTAAATAATATGTAAGCAGTATTTTATGTGAAGCAGAATACAGGTACGACAAGTAGGGAAGAGACTTTGTATCTTTAAGTTCGTTTTATTCTCTCGAGGCAGGCATGATTTATTTGCAAGAAGGCGCGGACAAGGCACGTCCGCTCTCTGCGCGACACAAAAGCAGAAGTGGGGAAGAAGCAAGAAATAAATTATCCCTCGTCTTATATAACATGAGATATTGATAGAAAATATATTTTTTCATAGTGCTAATAGGGATTTCTGACGCCTGTCAATCACAAGTAAGGGAAACACAGGGATCTTTTAAAAAGAATGGGTTTACTGGACATTTTTCAATCCCGTCACGCGGAGAGTGTGAAAGTGCAAATGTAAGCATTTTTACAAAGCTTCTCTTGAATTATTTAAGTAGAAACAGTGGAATCGGATCAGGAAATAAGAGAATATTTTAGAATGAATTACTATGGGCTAAATTAAGATTAAACCTTGGAAATTAATTAAATTGAAATTAAGAGTTTAAAATATCATTACATATATAAGAAATGTGTCTATAGTTGTATTTAAATCAAAATTTTATTCTTTTAATTCTCATATCTAGTTACTGTAAAATCTTCCAGGAATATTTGGACTTTCATATCAGATTATTATAATACAAAATTTCATATTTACCATATTAATTTAATTATTTTCAGGTAAATCATTTCTATGGCCATCAATGTTTTATGCTTTACATTCCATCACTGCATTGCATGCTCTCAGTGGTATGTCGATACCAATATATGTAGCTATAAAAAGATGTGCACCAATAGTGACACTGTTACTATCTATTGTGCTCCTAAAGAAAGAACTGCCTAGTAAAAAAATAATTTTAGCTGTTATTCTCATTTCAAGTGGATGCATTTTAGCAGGTAGGAAATAGTTTTTGTCTTTAATGTTTAAAAAAGAAATGTAAATCCATAACAAATTATATTCATAAAAAATACACTTCATTAAAAAAAGCAGAATCATTTTAAATTGTTCGTACTTTAATGTATAATCAAGATCTGTAGTGCCACTAAAAGTTTTTAATAACTGCTTGTTTTTAATTGTCCTTATATAAAGACCTTAAAAGTGTTCTTTTTTTTCATGTACCTATTTTTTTTTTCTGAAAAAAAAATCGCATATTAGCTTTGTCTGATTATATGATTCTATTTTCTTAGCAATATCTGAGTTTTTAAGGGAAAATGTGGTACATTGGTGGAATGTTAGAGTCCAGAGGTCCATATTAAAAAATTTTCCTTAGTTTAGAGAAATGCTGTTAATATAGAGAAAATATATTTCTTTCATTGATTTGACTTTTTCTTCATCTCCTTTTGCTTATCAAGGTTGGGGTAAAATGTTTCATTTTAGGGATTATTTTATATATTCCGAAACAATTACAAGAGTTTATTTCTAACAGAACTTCAGCTCAATGTTACTTTTTTCACTTTTTTCAACACTTTTTTCGAAGTGAATTTTTTTACATTAAATTTATTAAATTGAAAAAGAAGGAGTAAAATTCCCGAGCAAACTGCTATTTAAAGAAAAGGAATGTTAAAAATGAATTCACTAAATTGTAAGGAATAATCACTCCAAATGTATAAACATTATATATTTTAAACTCTTGTTTAATAAATCAATTAAGTAAAAAAAATGACTCATTATATTTTTATAGGTTTGGGAGATATAGAGCTTGACATAAGAGCTTATTCATATGGAGCTTTAAGTGTTGTGGCACAAGGTATTTACTTAACTCTAGCACAAAAGAGCTTAGAAGAAATGTCAGCTTTACTTGTTTTATATGTAACTGGCTATAACACTGTTCCATTATTTATCTTTGCTAGTCTCTTTTATGAAACTCAAGAAGTCTTGCGATCTGAAAGCTTTTCAGGTAATACAGAATTATTTCATTTTGCATAAAATATATTATCTTAGTAAAATATTTAATAAAGAATTTTGTATATTAATTAAACATTCAATACAATTACTCGTTTCTAAGTTTTGAGGAAATGTGCGCTTTCTTGAACCCACCGCGAACTAATAAACTTTTTGAAGCTATATAAATATTATCAATGGCATTCTAAATTCGTTACTTTTGTTGAAAGAAGAAAAAGAAAGAAAAAAAAAGATCTGTAACATAAAGAAATACATAAGTGTTCAAATAAACAGTCCTATAATAAGGAAAATTAAAAGATGAACCAAAAAAGAAATGTTTTGCAAACGAAATCTATTTAAATAAGTAATGTTAATCACTAAATAAATTATTGTTAACTTTAATGTACAAATGACAGAGAATCTGAACAAAGTTCAAACTGGAAACAGGATTGAGTTCCTCTTCTTTATGTAGTGAATCTACAGTATGTAGTTGGTAATTTCGATCAAATTATTATAGGCTGAAAAATAAGTTATGACAAAGCTGTATGACCATCTATTTAATCATTCAGTCAAATTAATCAACAGGTTTTTTTTTCTTGCTTTTCATCAAAAATGAGCTATCATGTTGGAATCAAACTTTAAAAGTTAATATAATAATATTTTATTTAAATAACTTGAAAATTAAAGTAAATAGAGGGACAAAAAATTAATAATATAATTTTGGTTTTAATGAAAAAATACATAAATTATGATATATAGCAAAGAAAAAGCAAAAGAATACAAAAATTTTACTAAACCTCATATCTTATTTAAATGTGAAATTGCACTTGGACAAAAAATTATCATGACGATTCTTACAGTGAAAGAGACGATAGAAATACATTTACTTAATTTATATCTAAATTAAATATCATAAATGGCATTCTTCATGTCATATTACTTTTCACTGGATAAAAGGTGCTTATCAGTGACTTTCAGAAATTTTCAATCAGATTCAATTCTGTTTGGACCAGTCCAAATATTTTTTTTTTCTGGTGCCAATCTTTAACTAAATTGGACTTACACACACATTTTCTTATGGAAAAATCATATATGTCTGTATAGATAGTTATATAAAGATTTCTTGCATACTTTGATACATATGAGTCTAAGCATTTGAAATAAACTCTAGTACTGGTGAATTTATTCCTGCCCAAGCCATCCCCAACCTTTCTCCATGAGGATCCTGAGCAAAGTACACTGGTTCTTTCTGCAAATCATACCAGTTTCTTCCAGATATTTTTTTAAAGGTTCCCTTATTGGATGGTCAGTCGATCGGAAAACGGGGAATGATCAAGTAATTCGAAGAGATCTGAAAATGTATTTTAAAACTGATTTTTTTAAAGATTTTTTATAATTATTATCGTAGTTGCCAATTAGCGTAATTAGTCTTAATAGATTGGAACATCATTGGCAGGAAGTGGCAGTCATTTATTGAAATCGAAAACGGAGGCCATTGGCGTTTCTGCGCACACTCCTGGCATCGAGATATGTACCGGAATTTTCTTGTGTAGAATCGTCAGCGTCGGTGCTTTCAGTTCTGAAATACAACTGGTCTGCTTCTGCTGACTGTTTTGAAACCACTTTCTTCATTACGTTCTTATATTTTATGTTATGCACTTTATCTTGTTTTTATAAATATACATCGTGATTTCTTACATAATGTATATTACCAGGATGTTGTTATTGATTCATTGTATTTCGATCCGATCGCGAGTGAGGATGGGATTAGCATTCGTGTTCTTAATCAGAATGATTTAGAAACAATAAAGTTAGTTGTATTAACATTCGGATTGGCAGTGGAGAAGAAAGAAAAGGAATCCCCATAATTAATTTATTTTTAGATAATACGTTATACATAAGAACGGTATAATTAACGAAAATAGTTTTGCTTGTTCTTTCTAAAGAAAATGCAACATAACGAAGGCACAGCTCATATGAATGCTATAATTTTCAGCTTTAATGGGCTTATTTTTAAAAAACTTTTTCATGTGTGTATAAAGAAAAAGTGTTGTTACTGCCAAACAAATCTTCATCTCTAAATTCGAAAAACGTCTTCATGAATTCCCTGAGTCTGAAAACATATTTTGGAATTATATGGATCTGCCTGTGAACATGTGACCTCTAACTCACTTTAAGCTAGATGGATGAAATTTTGCATGTGGTCTCTACATCAAATATATAGATTTCTATCAAATTCTGTACAAAATTCATTAAAAGGAAGTCTGTCTATTTGAGAATAGGTGAGTACGATAACTACAAAATATGATGAGTTAGATGGATAACATCTGGTATGCTGACTTACCAGACGTTATTAAGTTGAACGGGTAGATAAATGTCACATTTTCACTCAAATTCATCTAGAGATTCAACGCCTATCAGTTTGTACACTCTTCGTTCGCATGTAAACGTTATAAATCACAAACACAACCATTTAGATAAATGGGTTATGATCTTTTTATTAAAATTGTGGTCGCTTGTGTCGCATTTTGGTTTCACTCCGTCGAAAAAAACGTGCCCACAATGCATATTCATTTTCACAAAGCACAAGCATATTCGGTCTCACACATTTTTCAAAGCACATACGTGTAGGACTGAACACTTGTGGTATTTAGGGAGGAGGTGGTGGACTACGCTTTTTTTAAAAGTATACGAGTGTGAATTTCAAGAAACCAGCCCAGCTAATTTCTTTTTCGAACGTAAAGTGGATCGTATTATGAGTTGCGAAAATTTGAATTTCATGTTGATAATGCCCAAAATTATTTTAAATTATATATAAAATATTGAATAGCATTCCTTATTAGCACAAAATATTGTGCACTTTCTCCGGGATATTCTTAATATCCCGAAGATATCGTAACAATGTTATTAAGCATTTTGTGCTAATAGAATTATAATGTAGGGTTAATTTATTGTAAATAAATGTTTGACACAAGAATTAATTTATTTTTCCATCTCGGGGAAATTTTAATTGAATTAGAAAGTATCGGACGTATTGCTTTTTTTTTTTTTTTTTTTTGCTTTGGTATGTATTATTTTTCTGAATATTGGGAAATAATGCAAATCATTTGTAAAATTATCGGATTTTCAAAGTATCGTAATGCTAATTTTTTCGCTTTGGCTAATGTTGTCTTCCTTTTATTTATTGATAATCCTGTGTATTTTTAAAAAGCTTTCCTTGATAAGTAAAACTCTTCTGAATAAAATAATACTGAACACATTATATTAAAATGTGTTGTCTGATATGTTATACAGATATAATTTTCTTCAATATATCTCATCTCAAAATAATATTTTAAAAAAAGAAAGAAATATTAATATTTTTTATACAGTCCGATAAACGGTCGATTCAGAAACACAAGATTATCACATCTTGATGAATGAATAAAATTAGCACGGTTTCATATTTCTTTGTTAGGCCTTTCTTTTGTTCCATTAAATGCGTTTTAGACCACGGTGGCCTGGTTGTAAGGTCTCGACTTCGGAACCGGAGGGCTTTAGGTTCGAAACCCGATTCCACCGAAGAACCGTCGTGGAAGCTGGTCTGGTGCACGTTAAACCGTCAAGGCCAAACATCCTACCACTGGTGTGGACAGGGCGGGGGTACCAGCTCAAGTCTCGTCCTCGTCATCTGAACTGAGGTTCAAAATTACGAGGTCCGTCCCAAAATAACCCAAGTGTTGCTTTAAGAAGGGACATTAATATAACTAAACTAACTAACTGAAACTTAAATGCATTTTTTGCATCCCCTACTCAGGCATCCCCATCGAGGTGGTCCGGTGGGTGCTATACACCGGGGCCCCGAGACTGAGGGTGGTCCCCACAGTCATTAAGATGTTCTGAATAATAATAGCGTTTACACATACTGAAAGTCTCCACGTGGCTGGCTGAACTTCGACTTACGCTGTTATTGGGCAGCGATCGCAGTGATACCTATAAACGGAGGAGGGGAAAGGGAGTTCATTTATGAATAAGGAGATCCCATTCAGATATGTTAAGACAGAACGTCGCGATTTGTAGCCGCATGCGGCTCTCAGAAGTCGTGGATGAGGCTGGATTCAAATGGACTTGTAAATCATCAGCTATCTACTTTTTTCTATATCTAATGTAATATTTTTTTATGCGTGCATCTCTGTATGTTTGTTTATATTAAGTTGTTGAGACAAAAAGTAACACGAAGATAAATTAAACGATCACTCCTAGCAATGCACACTGCATTACTTCTTCACCAACCACGACCGGAATAAGAAGAATTTAGGAAGAAGTTTAAATGGAGCAGTCGACGGATTTGGAAATATACAAAGTATACAGTATTATTATTTACAGTATATATTAGGAAATTATATTACAATATATAAGGTAAGTAGATCTACAGTCAGTTACATCACTTACTAGGTAACAGTGTATAGTATAGCATGTAGTAATTTGGTAATTCATTCTAACTGCTTAAACTGCTTAATACTGTTGGATATAACCATGTCCATGCCATGGAAATATCGCTCTGGGTGTCAAAAAAAGAAAATTATCAGAAAAAGAAAAAAAAAAGAAAAGCTAAACTTTACAAGAAGTCACAAGTAGATCCGTTTTCTTGGCTTTGACATAATTCTGAAAAAGAATTTGCTTCAACTTCAGAAGTACAATTCGAACTTCAACTGGGGAAGAAATTTCTACTCCAACTACACAGTCTCGCAATGAAAATGTTGAAACGGTGAAATGTCTTGAAGAACCATGTGTTTATACAAATATGACCGAACCACAAAATAATGTCGAAATGACAATAACAAATATGATCGAGAGAATATAAATAATCCTAGTTTATGGCCAAGTATTAATAAAAATTCGGGCCTGTATAATCAAGGAGTTTTTACTAAAAATGCTGCAAGTACATCCTTTTCCACTACATACTACTTTTAAAAAATGTCAAATGGAAACCCAGCTTCGCAGCTGGTTAATCTATTCAAAAACGCAAAATTCCGTATTTTGTTTTTGTTGTATACTGTTTTCCAACGGAAGAGGAACACGATTTACAGGTGGCTATAATAACTGGAGAAAGCTGTCAACTGTAATCCAAGTGCATGAGCGTTCTAGTTCTCATTTTAATTCGTTTATTGCTTGGAAAAAAAATTACTAAAAAAACTAAATTTACGTTCAACTATTGGTAAAATAAATCGAGTTAAATTATACTATTTTTCTAATCTTCCACTTCGATGAAATCGCGAAATAAAAGGATAGCCTAATAATGGAATTTTTGTGTGTTGGATCGAATTATTAAGTAAATACGACCCTGTGCTAGCGGATCGTATAAACAAAATAATAAATTTGGAAAATTGAACCGTGCATCATTTAGAACATAGTTCAAAAGAACAAATTATCTCTGCATTAGGAAATGAAGTCCTTAACAAAATTAAAGACAATGCAAATGCAGCTACGTATTATAGTATCCAAATGGATTCTATTTCTGGTATTTCCCATAAAAAATAAACTTCAGTCTTTATTAGGTATGTAAATTTTGAAGAGAAAAGATTAAGTATAAAAGACTCAGAGTAGGGTTTATTAAAGTAGTAGGGTAACTGCTGTGGCTGGAGAAGGACCAGCAAAAGCTCTATTGGAAAATATTAAGTGAACTTGATTTAGATATTATGGATTATCGTGTACAGATTTACGACAATGGTAGCAACATGACAGAGAAACATAAAAGTGTAAAATCTAGAATAATTGCTCTAAACCCTCATGCAATTTATGTGTATGCCTGGCCTATCATACTCTTTTAATTTATTAATTTGTGATGCCGCTTCCAGGAGTATATATTGCATTTTTTTTTCAGTTATTGCAACGTTTCTGATGCTTATTTTCTGCATCTACAAAAAAAATGGGAAAATCTACAAAAGCATTTAAACATTACTCTCAAACAATTATGCGACACTCGTTGGGAAGCCAAAACAGATACGATTAAAACAGTATACATACAGTTTGAACAAACTTGTAATGCCCTAGAAGAATTTATTGATGTTTAAATGATATAAGTAATGATAATACAGCGACATTCGATGCTAAACGTTTATTAGGTGCAAGAAATGTCATTATTTTCCAAAATTAACACTATCAATAAACTATTTCAAGCAGAAACAATTGTTCTTGTATCGGCTTTCAATTTAGTCAATAAAATCAAAACTGAAATTCAAAATTTATGAACAAACTTTAACACATTTTTCGACGAAGCAAAAGTGCCCGCACATAATTTGAACATTTTTCTGAAAAACGAATTCGAAAAAGAAAAAGATTATGTTCCGAAGTTATTAAATAATAATAAATAAGTAAAAAAAACGGTAGAGGAATTTAGATGTTATTTTTTTTTTTTTTTTGCACTAATTGATACTGTTATTGTACAAATAGAAAATGTGTTTAAAAGTATACCAAATATTATTTCCGATTTCAAATTAATCACTGATATAACAACTTTAGAAGAATGTGAATTAGAGAAATGTTTCAAAAACTTTGTAAAGTTTTACAACACAGATATAGATGAAAACCTAATCCAAGAAATTTGTTTGTTACGAGATTTGATTTTAAATGAAAGAGATGTAAATAACGAACAAGACATATTGCAATGCATACTAAATAATAATTATAATGACTTATTTCTAAATGTACCATGTTAAAACCTTTCTTTACGTTGCCAGTTACTACAGCAAGTGCTGAGCGCTCTTTCAGCGAATTAAAATTAATTAAGAATTATCTTCGGTCAAGCATATATCCAGAATACTTAAATGCACTAGATGTAGTAAGCATCGAAAAAGAAATTGCAAAAAAAAATTGTTGTTTTTCTGAAGTAATTGATGTATTAGCAAAAAAAGCACTCATTAAATAAATATGCATTAATAATATATGTTCAGATTTGTATTTTTTTTTCTTTGCTTTACAAAAAATTAGGGCCCCAAATAATTCGCTGGAAGTTCTAAAGCTTGGCAAATCTTAAATACCGTGTAGAAGCGAACCACTGGGACGGATTCTACTCTAGTCGCAAGTAGATCAGATGGTGTATCAACATCTTGATCCAAATCGAGTTCGAAAAACAGATCTACGATTGAGGGTTAGTGAGGGAACATGTAATTTTTCAACATTATCCTGATCGTCCTTAGAACGATCCATCCAACGATGGCCGTAGCCTCATTGAAATGTTCACAAAACGCACCAAGCATAGCTCATCAAAAAAAAAGTCACATAATGATCAGTTGCAGATAGAGAAATGATTCTTAACAGAGCATCAGAAGGTGGATTCATTGTTTCATCTATTATATAGTTTGTATTTTGTGTGTTTGTTTTACATTAAACAGTAATATTTCTACTAACAACAATAGTAAGAATGATTGTTCAAACCTTCTGCATCCAAATAACAATTGAAATATAATCAATGATTTTTACTAAGTTAACAATGGAATAAATCGAATAATCAAGCATAGAATATTAGAGGGGGCAAAGAGGGTAGCTTATATATTCAATTAAATTATGTGGGTTTTAATTTATATATTTTTTCGAATATTAATTGCACTCATGTCCATAAATTAAGGATAATTCAGAATCACGCGAAAATCGAACTCTAAATTACATATATCACCCGTAAAATGACTACACAAATCTTCAAAATTCATATGCAAATTGAGGAAATGCACCAGATGACACCAATACTAGAGTGTAAGAGGGTGATGTATAAGGAATACAGGCAAAGAAGTAAAATTGTTCACAAGCTCTTTATAAGCCTTTCAGTGTACTAACCGCATACTTATGACAAAAAAGACGCATTTGGATGATTTCTTACGTGGTAGAAATATCGGCCGTCTGGAATGTGGGCGTACCCAGCTAGAAGTATCCGAGGGACTTGGAATTGCCCAGAGTGTCATATCAAGGCTTTGGCAACGATTCCAAGATGATGGTAATGTGAGTAGACGTTACAGCACGGGTTGCCCTCGAGTTACAACGCCGAATGAGGACCGATATTTGGCAGTTACTGCCAAAAGAAACAGACGGAGCGCAACATCAGACCTGTCTCGTCAGCTGTCTTCATCCACTGGTACGACAGTTTCAAGGCAGACCGTGTACAGACGCTTAGGGCAGATTGGTCTTATATGCTCGTAGGCCTGTCAGATGTGTTCCATTTACTTGCAACTCACTGTCGCCTGCGGATAGCCTGGAGTAGGGAGCATGCATTGTGAACACCGCAACAGTGGGCTTGTGTGATGTTTTACGACGAGTCCAGGTTTTGCTTGCAGTCTGATTCCTGCCGAACTTACATATGGAAAACGCCAGGTACCCGTTACCACCAAGAGAGCATCATTGAACGACACCTTTTTTGAAACCAGTATGTTTTTACCCCCATATTTAAGCAATCTTCATATTTTTTACATTGTTTTTTAAAGCTGAAATTATATTTTTAATCCTAAAATAAATACAGTTTGGCGCAGCTTAGTCAATAAAATGGCTCTTGTGCCAATAAAATCCAAAAATCCAAATCCTTTCTTTTCCTAAACTTGCATTATCCTTAATTTATGGACATGAGTGCAGATTTTTCATGAGGGATTTAAAATGAATACTATCGATTGAGATTGAAATTGATTAAAATTTGTAAAAAATGTGCTAAAATTTGAGAACAAATTTCCTTTTTACTTAATATGTTAAGAAATAAGTTTCTGCCCTGTGCTGTATTTGAGGTAAATTGCCATCTCATATTAGTGTAGTAATTAGTTAAATAAAGGAAGCGGAAAGTAAAAGAAAAAGAGAAGAAGCGCGTAAAAATATGATGAAAGACAAAATTCACGCGAAACTAATGCAGAAAAAAACATCAATTCAAGAAGCACCAATTTTCAAAATCCCTTACATGAGCGTTTAGTGCTTCGTAGAATAATGAAGAAAACCGAATATGCATTTTGGATGCTCATTTATCAACCAAATCAAACTCAAAATTCCATACGAAACTACTTTTATGATCAATTATTAGATTAAGTCGCTGTTACTACGCTTACAGGTTGTGAATAAGCAGATCGACAGACGATCAATCCAAATTTGAAATACTTTAGATGTTAAATCGCCGGCATCCTGCCTAGGGGTAGTTTGTCTTCCCGTGATCTGGGCTTTCCGGGTGAGTCCTGTTTCGGTTTGGTTGTTCTTCCCCTTGTGAGGTGTGTGAAAGAATCCCCCTGTAAAAAGGGGTTGTGCAAGTGCGTGTGTGAGTGTCATCTTCATATGAACTGAAAGTCAGACTTCTGCTCTCACGTGCTGAGGGGTCTTTACCCTCAGAAGCTACGGCACCCCTCTTTCCGTTGTAACGCAGACAGGGCATCATCAGATGTTAAATCTGTACATCAAATATTACACATTTAGCATTCTTCGTTCTGTTGCTATCGTGTTAAATTACTTTCGTCCCACCGAATTGACAAATTTCCTCTGAATGCACTTTGTTCAAAATTTGACAGAAATTTACAAATCTGAAGTAGAGACCATATACAAAATTTCATCCATCAAGCTGAAAACGCATTTGAATAATTGTGTTCACTCATAGGCGTGGTTTTATTTTAAAAAATAAGTTTCTCAGATTCTGGGAGATCTAAAACGTACTATTCGTCAAAATATGGAGTTCGAATTTTTTAAGTATAAACTATAAAACTATACTTAGACTATTATGTATAAACTATATTTTTAACTATTATAAGTTCTGGCTAGGCACACCGCCGATCCATTCTTATTTCATTGACTGTTGACGATTTTACAGAAAGTTGGCAGGATTTTGTCATATTTTGCAAGTAATTGGACATTAATCTTATGTCTTACCGAACCTTTAATGAATGCGTCTTACTATAAAAAGTAACCAGAAACTGAACGGAAGCTTCAAGTGGTACAAATAATGCTCAAAACCTGGAAAGTGAAATGCAAACATTCATTTTGTTAAGATTTAGTAATATGAAATGTATTAAATATAATTAGTATTTGCTAGCTTTTTTCATTTTCTGTTAAACTCATCTTTAATTAAAAATCTGTTTTATACATGAAAAAACAATATTTTGAAAAATGACGATATAAATAATTTATATACCTTCTTCCTACATTTATCCTTTAAGCTTTATACGTGATTTCAGACTTAAACAGTTAGAAACAACAAAGATGCCAGAAAAATTGAAATTTATTCTAAGGGAGAGATTATTGAAGGTGTTTGCGTAGCTGTCGTCAGGCATTGTCACAAGACACAAAATATGAATTAGAGAAATGTTCCAAAAACTTTGTAAAGTTTTATAACACAGATGTAGATAAAAACCTAATTCAAAAAATTTGTTTGTTACGGGATTTGATTTTGAATGAAAGAGATGTAAATAACGAACAAGACATATTGCAATGCATACTAAATAATAATTATAATGACTTATTTCTAAATGTATTAATTGTGTTAAAACTTTTCTTTACATTGCCAGTTACCATAGCAAGTGCTGAGCGCTCTTTCAGCGAATTAAAATTAATAAAGAATTATCTTCGGTCAAGCATATATTCAGAATACTTAAATGCACTAGATGTAGTAAGCATCGAAAAAGAAATTGCAAAAAAAATTGTTGTTTTTCTGAAGTAATTGATGTATTAGCAAAAAAAAGCACTCATTAAATAAATATGCATTAATAATATATGTTCAGATTTGTATTTTTTTTTTCTTTGCTTTACAAAAAATTATAGCCCCAAATTACTTCTTGCACCCAGGCCCCTTTGAAGAGAAGGCTGGCTCTGGAAATATGAGCATGTCTTTCGAACTTCAGAGGCTGGACATCTATTTTCTGAGATAAGAAAATGGGGATAAATTCTAAAAATACCTGTGATCAGCTCAAAGTCCTACTGTGAAACTGGAGAGTCTCCTCTGAATAATCGATTTTGTGATATATTTTTAAAGCCTTGGAAGCCTGATATGCATCATCCATCTTAAAAAATAATAATGCTGTTTTGTTTGCAGAATAGCAAACTGTAACTGAGCAAGTTATCACTCAGAAATTAATGGTTTATTTGAAACACTGTAAAGTGCAATGAAAAAATATTTGAGTGAACTATCCACTTCTAATTTTTTGATTTTAATAATATTTTGCTGCACATTATAACTAAGTAACTCAGTGTTGCTCAGCAAAACAAATGATGTTATATATAGTATATATATATATAATACAAGTTAATACTTTTGAGTTTTGAGCAGCTTATTATATATATATATAAAGATTTGATAATTGAAGTGAATTGTTAAACTTACAAGCTTTAACACTTGTTTAAAAAAACAAATAGTCCCATAAAAATAAATGTTTTAAACGTATTGAATAAATTAATTTTATTTTTTAAAGAATACTTATACTTTTTCCCTTTCTCTTAGATTTAGGATTCATTGCACATTTTACAATTCAAGTTGTGATTGGTGTCCTGTTAAATTATTCACTTTTTTTGTGCACAGCAAGTAACTCAGCTTTAACTACTAGTTTGGTTGGTGTATTAAAAAGTATTCTTCAAACTACAATAGGTTTTTTCACTTTTGGTGGCATCAAATTTAATGTTATAAATATATTTGGTATTGTTATTAATATGTTTGGAGGAATTATGTATGCTTGTGCAAAGTATACAGAAAAATATACAACTATTGTTCAATCAAATGTAAAACCAATCTGAATTTTTTACTGCAAAATAAATTATATTTAGTTAATATCTATGTAATCTTAAAGTGTGTGAAATGAAAATTTGTTGCATTTTATATTTGACCCTCCAAACAATTATTTCTCTGAACATGATGGAAGGAATCCTGACCTATGAGACATGAATAAACAAGTTAAAAAAATATATGATTCTGTAAAATTTAGGACATTGAAATTTTGTTGGCTTAATTTGACAAAATATTTCAAACTTGATTTTTTTAACAATAGAATATTAAATATTTAGCTTTATACATTTTCTTCTTTTTGTATGCGGGATTTCTACAAAATACCATTTAAATGGCCGAGTATGAAAAAAAAAAGTGTAACATTACACATTTACCATATTACAGTAAAATCTGTCTATATTATAATGAGCTAGATAAAGTATTATTATATACAATTTGAACATATGAAATTATGTTTTTTAAACTCTTTATAAAAATTTAAAAAGGAAAATTTAATTATTGATATATAAACAATATAAATAAATAAAATAGGAAAATAAACATGTTTATTTTATAAGATAATTACAGAAAAATATTCATTTTTTTATGCAATGTCATTTGCATGCACATATATTTCAACCGATTTAATTAGGTCAAATGTATGTCAAAATGTATGGTACAGCTGGAACAAAAATTTTAATGATACACCATTCTCAAGAGAACATTGAGTTTCGTTTGAGAAGCAAAAGCTGCCTTTTCCTCATTACTTTGATCATCTGGAATTAATTTCGCTACAATTTCATCGCTTGAACATCACTGTCTAAATCTAAAATTTCTTCAGAATTGAATAGAAAATTTGATGAATTTGGGAAGTACTAGCAAACGTGGATAAATTATCTACACATTCTTCTTCAATGGCCAATAAGGTCGAAATTTGTTTTTTACCCCTTCAGAGAAGCTTTCTTCCAACAATTTATGTTGTAACAGAATTTGCAATTTCTAACGATTCAATCACAAACATTTTTTACGGCAACTGCATATAGATTTAGGGTATATAACATCATCATTAAAATTTCTTATTTTTGATGGTTCTTATATAAGGGCCTTTATATACGAGGTATATCCACAAAGTAAGTTCCGTTTCTATTTCTATCAGCGGCAGCGCTGCGATCGCAGTTCCGAGCCTGCGCGACAGTTTCTCTGACTCAAGGAGAAGAAATGTACGCCATTTTCAGATCGCTGCTGCCAACGTGTTCTTTGTAGTGCTTCTTTATAATGTCAGTCTTAATTGAAAATGCCAGCGCTTGTGAAATCAGATCTGTGATTCATTTTCTAAATGCAAAGAAAGTTTAACCAAGTGAAATTTATCGGCAAATTTGCGAGGTTTACGGAAAAAATGCTATGAGGGATTCAATGGTTAAAAGATGGGTCAGACAGTTCAATGTAGGACGTGATCAAGTGCACGATGAAGAACGAAGTGGACGCCCGTGTTTGGTTACTTATGAACTGGTTCACGCAATTGAAGAGAAGCTTCAGCAAAACCCTAAGTTTACAATTAGTGCTCTTGCTATGGAATTTCCGCAAATCTCACGATCACTAATTCATGAAATTGTTACTGAAAGACTGAAATTTTGAAAACTTTGCTCACGTTGGGTACCCAAAATTCTAACTGAACAACACAAAAAACAAAGGATGGGCATTGCACTTCAGTTTCTGACACGCTACAATGAAGACGGCGATTATTTTCTTTCTCGGATAGTCACTGGGGATAAAACTTGGGTATCTTACGACACCCCTGAAAGTAAACGGCAACCAATGGAATTGAGGCACACAATTTATCCCCAACGAAAGTTAAGCCTAAGCAAACTTTGACACCTAGAAAAGTCATGTGCACCGTTTTTTGGGACAGAAAAGGCATTTTGCTGATTGATTTCTTACCACGAGGCCAATTAATCAATGCACATGTTTACGTCGATACCATTAAGAAATTGCTCCCCGCAATGCAGAACAAGCGCCGAGGATTACTGTCAAAAGGTGTTGTTGCTTTTTGCACGATAATGCCCGACCTGACACTGCGAACGTGACAAAACAACTCCTACAGAAATTTGATTGGGACGTGTTTGATCATCCTCCGTACAGCCCGGACCTCGCTCCTAGCGACTTTCATCTCTTCTTACACCTAAAACCTTTCCTTGGTGTTTAACACTTTAACGACGAGAACTAGCTGAAAGAACATGTTACCACGTGGTTGAAAACACAGGCGGCAGCCTTCTATGAAGAAGGAACACAAATACTTGTGCCACGCTATGACAAGTGCCTACAAAATTTCGGAAGCTATGTAGAAAAGTAGTTTAACAGTTGTAGATTTTTGTACAATAAATTTGTTTCTGTATCTGTACACGTTTATATATATATATATATATATATATATAACCAAACGGAACTTACTTTGTGGATATACCTCGTATATATATATATATTTTTTCCTTCTTATGAAAAAAAAATCATTTCATTTTGCTGGATCGACCTGATTATATTCTGTATATTCTTTGCAGTGTCGGATCTTTCAATATTTGATGGATTTAATGAATTCAGAGGTCAGTGGAAAAAATTTAATCTCAGTTTAAGGAAATACTTATATAATGGAGAAAGTATATTCCTCTCATTTACCTGATTCTTCTTTCACTTCCTTCAAATAGGGGAAATATATTCCTCTAATTTACATAACTGCTTGTATAATTGCTTGTTCAAATAGGGAAAACGCTGTTTCATGTTACATGTTTTGGATTTCCACATTTTTGCATTTTGGTCCATTACATCCTTGCATAAAGTTTTCTGTTTTGTTTGTTTGTACAACTTTAAAATTGGTAACCTTTGGTATATTTTAGTTTTAGCATCTAAAGTAAAGATTCTGATCAGAATTTTGAACCAAATCAGTCAATGAGTTCGCCATCTGGTAGTTTATATGATTGCATGCATTTAAACACTGTAACAACAACAACAAAAAAAAAAAAAACTTAGATAGATGAAATTCGGTAAGTTATTCTGTTTCTAAAATTATAGCTGTTTTCAGAAATTTTATATTTAATTGACCAATAAAATAAATTGGTGCATACTCATTTTTTAAAAAACTCTTTCTAGTCTGAAACTCTGGAAATAAAAATGTGTGTACTTGTGCCATTTACGATCTTGTCCTAAACGATCCCTACCTTTATTAAAGATTATACAAAAAAGTATTGGAGAGACATTTTCAGCTGTTTTCTCATGTGTTGTAGAGAGTATTAAGCCATTTCTTCAAATTTTGCAGGATGATGACCTACTTTTGCCTTTTTATGCATCTCATATACATAAATTAGTGAAGCAAAGATTCTGTTTTTTAAGAAAATTTCTGAGTTGAAATTATTTTTTCAGTACATTGTTAATGCTAATATGATTTTTCTAACAATGTACTTAGTTCTACATTTGATAAAGTGAGTGCAGGCATAAGAAGGAACAAATTATTGAAAGACATATTCCAGAAAAACAATATTTGATAAAATTATATTCTTTTCTAGCATGATTGTCAATAACTTTTTAAAATGTTGGAATACGTAATGATTAGATCTTCAGTAAATTTTGCATCAGTAAGAAATGTTTTGGCAGAGAACAAGTAAGTGCAAAAAAGAAAGAAAAAAAAAACGTGTTCTGTATTATATTTTATATCAAAAAGGATAAAAATATGTTATAGAGATGCTGTTTTCATGGAGTTTATAAATTTTCTAGTCAAATCATCTTTACTCGATTTCGATAATTTACATGTCAGGAAAATAAGATAGGATGAATCCCCCCCCCCCTTCCTTTTATCTTTTCTTTGTGGATAATAAATTTTAAAAAACTAAGGTGAGTTTTGAAAATTATTTTCATTTTTTCTCATGAACAAGCATCTGTTGAAAGGAGATTCAACATTAAAATATTGGAGTGGGAATTTGAATAAAAAATTTATAAAAAAATTGAGATCAATAAAAAATTGTGAATGTTAGCAACATCAACCCATTTAAAATATTGCCTATTGGGTAAACAGACAGCAAAAGAAATAATTGTCAATGACATAAAGAAAAGTTAGACTCTGATTTCTTTATGGGAAAAAAGAAAATTGTTAAGACTTAATGTAAAGCTGATGCATTTATTCAACAAGCCACAAACATTTCATTACTAATAAAATTTAATGGAAAAAATTATTAGTGAAAAAATTGAACAAATTGAGTTTGGAAAAATCTTTTTAAAAAAAACCTTTTATTTAAATATTTAATAAAGTTAGCATTATTTTTATATTCTAGATATGTTCTTAATCTTTTTTTCAAGCAATTTGAATATTAAGGAAGTAGCAATGTAACTTTTTTTCCTTGTTCTACTAGCCGTAGTGTAATTAAATAATTCAAGACATGTGATGAAAATCTTTTTATGTGATTTTTCAAATGAAACTTGCATAAATAAATAATTTGGTTTCAATATTGGTGAAAAATATTTATTCTTGGTAGAACTTTTGTATAAAATTAGGCATTTACTTAGTCCAACCCAATTTAATTTATTTCATCATACTCATAGTTCTATAATAAAAACTATTTATAAAATGCGTATAATTTATCTTCTGCACATTAAGGGATTTGGGAGCTTGTTATCCAGATTGTAAATAACATTCCAAACTAATTGTTTTCAATGTTGTCTCTTGAAACACTTGATGCATAGTTTGGTAGGAAGTAAAACACTATACTTTTATGTTTCTCAAACATGGGGGAGTGCTGTGGAATATATAATTGTAAACTATCTGAGAGCTACATTCTTCTCTTTATTCTTTAACATAAAGCAACTAGTTGTTGAAGTTTCTCTTCATTTTCCAAACCTTCTTATATGTCTTGAATTGAATTGTAGAAACATTTTGACATTTTACCAGTTCTTTCAGTTATTGATAGCTTTAATTTATCGATACCAGTACCATTTCAACACAGCAGGACTATCAGTCTCTGCTTCAATTTCTTCCTATCTTTACAGTTTTCTCCTTTAAAGGAATTGCTACTTTCATCTGAAATAAACACCTCATCTGTAGAATACAGACCCCTCCTATTTTTTTCACAGTTTTTAGGATGTAGTATTATTAACTGTTGCTCACTTTTCCTCATTCAAGATGTTTAAAAAACAATTCCATGATATTCATGAAAGAAGATAAGCTTTGAAATTCATTGTCTACTAAAGCTTCAAATTTTCTTAATTTTTCTGAAACTATTAGTTCACTAATAGGCACATTTTGCTTTCTCAGCTGATGGAACCGTTTTAGGATAGCTCTGTTAGCATCATCATTTATAGATCCTTTAAATCTTTTTTTGTTTGTTTGCTATCACTTTGCTTTTTTTCATAGCATCTTCTATATGTTTTCTTTCATTGAAAAACAAAAGCTGTTGTTGACTTTGAAATTCCATGTTTTTTTAATTCCATCAACTTGCTTGAATTTGATCAATATATTAAAATGATTTTTAACTTTTATTCACCATTGGTCATCATTTTAGCTCATAAAAGAAAACATGACAAATCTAAAGTGAGTAGTGTCTAACCAGAAACCACTCAAGAAAAATAAACGCTTATTTGCCAATAACCTTTCTAAAGCAAATTTGACAATATTCACCAGTACAGACTTAAACTTTGCATATACAGCAAACAGATGATGCAATGATAATTCCCATAGATCAGGCTTACCTAACATTTAAACCTTAGTGAAAATTTTAACAAATTTTATGTCCAAATTTAATTGAGAAGATGGATTGGATCTTAAAGCAAATAAATCAACTGTAGATGATTGGGAACTACAGGGGTGACATTTAAAGGGCTGGTATCTTTGGTTTATATGTTATGGATTATATAAGCAACAAACATCAGTGCATACATTAATATTTACTCCTTAATTTTCCCTACTGCAAAAGGGCCAAAACAATAAAACTGAGGTGAACATTGTTCTTTTAATTTCCAGATAGTGGAATGTCATTTCCCCAGGGGGAAAAATGTGATTATATATATTATCAGCTTTCTAAAGATGAAAATTTATCATTGTAGACACATGCATTTAAAGAGTGATAGTTAGTGTGTAAAGATACAAAATATATTGAATAAATAGGAGTTTCATCCAGACAAAAAAGAAATATTATAAAGAAGCTTACTGTTGCTAATCTGTCCAGAAAATTTTTTATATTTAGAGTTTCTTTCAAAAATTTTTTAATCTAACATATCACTTCTAATTGAATATGTACTGGTGATTAAATATGTAAATAAATAATGCACAAGTAAATAAAGTATAATTTATTATAAGTTTAATAATACACAAAAGAATTTTATCTGATCTAACCAAACATTTACAAATGCGAGAAATTCTAAGCTAAGCATATATGAAAACTGAGACATTTTCATGGTAGTATACTGGAACTTTCAAAGAACATCAATTTTTATTTTCATATAGTTATCAAAAACATCTAGCACATGAATGTAATTTTCAATACAAAACAAATAACATTTAAACAACCTATATATGCATCGACACATATCCAGATATTTTTTTGTGATATCTTAAAAACATACAAGTTATAAAATTTTTAAAAACATGAATGAAATATTAGTACTAAATATGAAACAAAATTACTGTTACAAGCAGTATGAAAAATGATTTAAAAAATTTGTGAATTCATTGTGGCTTTTGGTTTGCTTTCTTCCCAATCAAGGACTTGTGAATATGCGGAATAACCCCTGAAAAGAAATACAAATTCAGTTCACACAATGTCTCATATTTGCACCATTTAATGAAAGTGTTTATAAAATTCTTATAAATTTTCAATATTATTCTTTTCTTATCAGATTTCCTTTTTATTTGGGGGGGGGGGGTCATTTTCTTATTGATGTAACACAGTTCTTAAACTAATTACAGCTATATATCATTGGTTAATACAATATTTTAATACTTTCTCAGCTTAAATATCTGTTGATGGGATTAATTTTAATTTTGATTTTATATAAATGATACTGCTTGATAATAAAAGTAGTAAATTTGAGCAAAAAAAAAAAAGGTTAAATATTGTTTATAATAATGAACTTTGAAATAATATGCACTTAAGCATAGAAAGTAATAATATTAAAAAATGGAAATAGTTTTTAAATCAAAAACTGGAAAAAGCAGAAACATGAAAGCTTGAGGTATTGAAACTTATCTATAGTGAAAGAAAATTTACTAAAAAAGTTGAATATTTTATGAAAATAATTAAAATTCTGACTTAGTTTTTTTCATCTGCAACTCAAACATTTATAATTTTGTTTTGGTCTCAGAACTTAAATAAAATTAGTTTATACTCTTTATAACAGCATTCATAGGTCTGCTTTTGGAAATATGGTTTAATTACTTCTATTGGAATAATAAACATTTGCATGATTCCTAATTATAATAGCATCAAAACAGTATTATTTTTGTCACTAGTGCAATTATTTTCAGTTTAACAAAATCAAGATTACAGTCACTTTTATGGATTTTTTTTTTAAATATGTGAGTTGTGGAGAAAGTAACCACAGATTAATAACTGATTTTATTAATCCACTGCTGAGAAATTCTTTATTAAATTAAATTAAATTAAAATATTACTACCTGGTAATAATTATTAGGATTTTTTTGACAACCTGATTACCTTTTCATTTTATTAAAAAAATAGTATTTCAAAATTTATAAAAATTAATACTGCAAGATTTAAAAAAAATTTTTTTTAGTCCCATTCTTTTCCAAGTTATATATGAAATCAATACTACAAATAAGCATTGATTCCATTTTTCTAGCTATCTATGAAAAATCAATTCAAAAGTTTAATAAAAACTAAATGTAAATAGGAGATACTTTCAAAGCTCACATTCAGCAATTGTCTATCATTTGGGATATTATAAAATGGACAGTAATGATACTGAAACTTACCACCACCCGCAATAGTAGCTTTAATTAAAGAATCCAATTCCTCATCACCACGGATAGCTAATTGTAGATGTCTCGGAGTAATTCTTTTTACTTTTAAATCTTTGCTTGCATTCCCAGCTAATTCTAACACCTAGAAAATTATATTAATGAAACTTTTTATTTAAAGTTGTAACAATTTACTTACTTAATATATTCAAATAAAATGCTGTAATTGACCATTATTTTTTCAAGGTTGAGAAAAACTAGCAGCAGAAAAAAATGGAGCAACTTAAAAGGACAACATCAAAATGCAATTATCTTTTTTTTTTTTTACAAGAAATGAAATAAAATTACTTAGAAATATTTTTTAATCTAATATATAAAAGTAATTTTTTGTTGGTTCGTATTTTATGCGCTGTTGTACCGTTCAACCAATTGCGATAAAACTTTGATAACTTATTGCTTGCACTTGAAAGTTATAAATATAGTACATTTATTAGCAACAAATTCTTTCATATGTTTCTATTATTCAACATTATTTTAGAATTGATAAAAGGCAAACAATAAATGGCACATGTCATTCAGAGTTAATGGCACATATATCAAACAAAATAAAATTATTATCATCGATGCTAATCACTGTGTGTGAAATAAAATTGAAAATATTTAGTGCAAGTGCTAATTTTTTTTCTTTTTATTAATGAATAGTCATCTACACAAGATATTGCCATTCAGCAGGCACAATATTTATCTCATACATATAAAATAGAATTACCATTATCAATGCTGATTAAGGTAAGTTATATATATTGGAAATTTTCCAGTGGGAACATAATTTTTCTGTTTATTCAGTGAATTGACAAATGACAGTTAGGTTACACAAGCGTATATTATATTAATTGCTTTATCAAAAAATATGCTTTCCAAATATTTATCACTTAGTAGCATAAACAGTGCAGCACAGAGAAACAAGCGAATTTGAGTTTCTCAAACAAACGAGCAATGAAGCAGATTGTTTACGAATTGCAAACTCACATGTTTCAGAATCTCTAGATCAACAAACAGTAAGAAAGACAACATTTATTTGCTAACTGATCGTGCAAATCAGAATCGAAAGAACCAACATGCGGCAAAAATTGAAGCAACTACTCTTAATGAAAAGTTGAATGGAATAGATTCCACACATTCCCATTATACCCACTGACATGCCTTTTAATTTCAAACAATTGCAATTCCCCATTCGATTTGCATTCTTAATGACCATCAACAAGGCACAAGGTCATTCATTGCAACTGTATAGATTGAACCTAGAAAATCCATGTATTTCACATGACCAGTCATATGTTGGATGCTCATAAGTTGGGCAGCCAAGAAATTAATTTATTTTTGCTGAAGATGAAAAAACAAAAAATACTGTCTACCTTAAAGCACTTGAATAATAAAGTTTAAAAAAACCGAATACATATTATTTACACATCATTCAATTTCAACAAATATATTCATTGTCAAAAAATAATTCTTTCTATCATTTCTAATTAAACAAAATAGCTATTCCAAATTTCAAACAATATTTCCAAAATTACTTCTTGTGCATCAACAATGGGCTAGTTACCAGCTAGTATACTATATGATTCTCAATTTTCTTTAATGAATGTCTTACCTCAGCTGTAAGATATTCAAGTATAGCAGCACTATATACAGCAGCAGTTGCACCTACACGTCCATGACTTGTGGTGCGATGTTTTAAGTGACGATGAATTCTACCAACTGGAAACTGGGGTTTAAATAGGATACAAGCTTTTAAAATTACATTTTTTTGGTGTTCATCCTTTATTTACAAGAACAATAAACAATGGTAAGATTAAACATCACCAATAATATAAAAGCCTGCTTAGAATCTTTTAAGAAAACAAAATATGCAAGGTGTCAATTAACTGTCAAATAAAAAGTTTTGATAAATATTTTCATTAACCCATCTTTTACTAAAGTTCAAACACCTTAAAAGTTACTTAGAATTATCAATTTTTGAATTTAATTATTAACCTTTTACAATCATCAAAAGATTGTATTATAAAAAATGATAAAAATACATAGTTTGCAAATAAAATCTAGTTTTGTCCTAGAATCTAAAAACATTTATTTATGAGTTTTCTGATACTTTTCTATGGAATTCTTAAAAGTTGCAAATACAATAGCTTTTCAGTTTATATATTTAAATGAAGGAAGCAACTATATAATAACATTTATTTTCTCATCTAAAGAGACAGAAAAAATGTATTACCAAAATCAGTAAATTTGAACATTTAGTTTAATAATCACTTTGTATAAAAATGATGCAAGAGTCCAAATTCTTAGAAAATTCTTTTGGGTAGAAAAAATTCTGTATTAGGATACTTTCAAATGATTTTGAACGATGGATATTTCTTTTTTATGCCTGCTCCTTTTAAATAGTTATAGGCTTGAAAACAAAGAATAGTGTTCTTACTTTATCATTTTAACACAATAAGGTTAATTAGAAAACAAATTATTCAATTTTTTTTATCAGCTACAGAAGCAATTACTTAAAACTGTTGATTTAATAAAGTACATGAGCACTTGTGTGTACTGTAGTTTACTTTTCTAAATTACTTTTACAAACAAAAATTTGTTATATAATAAATTTCCTCTAAAGCAATGATTAAAATTTAAAGAGGTCAATTAAAAAATAATAGTTAAATTATTGAAACTAAACAACTAAAAGTTAAAATAACTATCATTAGATTCATATTTTTAAATGATGATGAATCATGAACTTAAAGATTAAAAGCAAGAAAGAATTATCTGCATTTTTGTACATCACAGTAAAATTTAAAAGATAAAAGAAATAATAAATCAAACCACAAAAAAGTTTCTGTACACTAAATGCAGCAACTCATGTCATATAAACTGTTTAACTGTATATACACACAATTTAAATAGACTAATTAAATAGTTAAGTGGAATTAAATAGTTAATTAAGTGGACCAATTTAAATAGTCAAAATCATTTAATTAGATGAAGATATGAGATTGTAAGTGAAGAAATGAATTTTAAACTGCAGTAAATCATTAAAGGACTGAAATAAGAATTTTAAATTATAACAGTAACCGGTATACATTCAATGAGAGTATCACATAATGAGATTTTATAATATAAAACAAAATGACAGAATATCATGATATCTATTCAGATAGAAAAGCATATTGATTATGTGTTCTTGATGCATAAAAATCACTTATTGCAGTTTACTTTGATATATATATGTGTATATCAAAATGAAATTAAAAGTGAGGCAGGAATAAGAAGAAATGAAAAGACAGCCCTTTCCTTACATAATATTACAGTAAGTGCTCAAATGTTCAATCATCAACATCAAAACAGACCTGGTAGTATCTAGCTATAGTTCTGTGTATTTTCTGTAGGTGGTTCAAGGTCACATTTTCTACCACATTACTGGCACCAGACAACCAATAATGAGGTAGAAAATGTGACCTTGAACCACCTACAGAAAATACACAGACTATAGTAATTGAGAATACTCCTCAAAGATGCTAGGTGTTTCATGAACAGTTTCAGGAGAGAAGGAAAGTTTGCATCCATGAGAGTCAGTTTGCCCCCATAAGAAAAATTTGATACATGATAAATCAGGTGAATGTGGTAACCAAGTGATTGATTCACTTGTCCAATCCAGCAAAGGCCAAAGGTGGCATTAAGGTAATTATGAACATTATTGCAAAAATGGGCTGAAACCACATCATGCTGAAAGCGTATAGCATTTTGAACAGCAAGCGGAACACTATCAAATAACTATGGTAATACTTCTGAGAACTGCTCCTGGCAACAAGCATATGTATAGCATGTAAGTTAGATGTAGCCCACACATGGGAATCATACAAATCAAAAGGTTCATCTAGCATAAAGATTGCCTCATCTGTGAAAATTTACATTAGCAGAGAAGCTCAGTGTAAATATATTCTGCTGCAAAAACTAATAGAAATCCACCTGCTGAGGATAATCAGCTGCACTGTAAGAATTTCCATGCAAAATGTTCCATTCAAATTCAATAAGATTATTTTGCACACAATTTGATAATACAAATTAAATAAATCTCTATATTTATTTATTCAATATTTTTCTTCCTAAAAATTTATCTTTTTTTTAGTTATGTCATTAAACTTATTTGTTATCTGCTATAAAAATATTATGTAAATAAAGAACTTTCTTTTCATTTCTTCAACTGTTCTTGTTTCTTACACTACACTTTAGATTATTCCATGCTGCTATATAAAAATTGCTTCTTTATATGTATTTAAATATTCTTAAAGTTTGGCCTATGAATTCAGAAAAACCTTATATATATATATATAAGCATTATTTTATGTGAAGCAGAATGCAGTTTGAAGACAGTGAAGATAATTTTGATTTTGTGATGTCGTTTTTATTTCATTTTGAAGAAGCTGGCATATGTACAAGCAATGAGCACACAGAATGACACAGAAAGGAATATGAGGAAAAAGCTCTTGCACATTTTATCCCTGGTCTTATATAACCAAAGAAATTGATAGGGAAAATATTTCTTCATAATGCTAATATATAATGAGATTTCGAGAGGGATTTTCATTACAAGCGTTGAAGAGGTAGGGGAAACACAGGGAGATTTTAAAAAAGAATTTGTATCGTCAGTGGTATTTTGTCTCTTCACACAGAGTGTGGGAAAGTTAGACTTTTAGCTGATTCAGCAATTTAACAAAGCTTCTCTTGAATTAATTAAGTAGAGACAGTGGAATTGGATCATGAAATAAGAAAATATTTTAGAATGAAGTTAATATGGGCTAAATTAAGATAAAATCTTGAAAATTAATTGAACTGAAATTAGAGTTAAAATATCATTATATATATATATAAGGTTTCTCTGAATTCATAGGCCAAACTTGAAGAGTATTTATACACACAGTGTATGCATATATATATATATATATATATACACACACAAAGTGTTGCAAAATTCAACCAACAAATTCAGAGGGGTGATAACAGGCCTCAAGAGGATATAGAATCATCATAGAACAAAGGGCCTCAAACGACGTTTAGTAAGTGAAAATCACAAAAATATAGTGTGTCTAGAAACTGTTGGAAGCTGTAAAAAAATTAATAAATAATAACAAATAGTGTTTCAACTATGAATATTTTTTAAGTGAAAGCACATTCTTAAAAGTTTTTTTTTTTTTTCATGTAGGTAACATGCCCATTTGATGATCTAGAGGGTCATAAAGGGGGAGTTTTAAAGATATTCAAGAAAAACTAAAATGGGAACCAGAAAACATCGCTGCAACATCAGTACCGAAGTTCGCAGAGAGTGCTGTCAAATTAGAAATATAAATTCAGAGCAATGATAATAGGCATTAAGCAGAACCAGAAAACATAGGGTCGTAGGTAACATTTTTCAGTGAAAAGTGCAAATCGAGTGAAGTTCTCATGCCAGATGTTTGATGCCACACAGGAAGATGCATACTTTTCTGTTAAGAGTTTTATTCTCAGATGTAGCTTTACAAGAGAAGGAGTCTTCAACAGGCACAATGCAAATATTTGGTCATTCAAAAATCCCCACATGACTATCTCGTCGAACGTACAATACAAGTTTGATATTAACATCTAGACAGGACCATCTATTGGGACTGTATTTTCTACCCAAATACCTCAGTAACACAAAGTACCATGTTTTCTTCTGGCATGTTGTTCTGGATTTACTGCAGGGAGCACCTACAATTGCACGCCAGAACATTTGGTTAATGCACGATGGAGCAACAGCACATTTTAGTTGCATTCGAGAAGTCTGACTTGTTGTTTGCAAATGAAGTTTAATGGCTATCAATTCTGCAATGCTCATTAATCAATACTTGCTCGCTGATTTTATTTTTCATAAATGCATGGAAAAATTTACAAACAAGAAGGCTTCTCGATTATCTTGTTCGTAATCCTCACATTCATAGAGCCATTCTCTTCACAGGCTCATTGTCTTTTCAACATCTCTTTTTGCAATTTTCACTGAATAAATGTTACCTGCAACCCTATATTTTCCGGTAATTTTTCATCTACTTAATGCATATTATTCTTCCTCTGAATTCATCTTTTGAATGTGACAACGCTCTATGTGAACATTGATATTGATGTTGCAGCGATGTTTTCTGGTTTTCATTTTAGTTTTTCTTGAGAAAACTCCCCAATTTTCATACTACATGCTTACATCAAATTATAGAATATAAAATTCCTTACATTTTCAAGCATTTATTTTTCTTCAAATTTTAATATTTTTGCTAAAATGGATTCAAAACTACTTTTTCGTTTTCAGTTATTTATGACCCACTAGATCATCAAATAGGCATGTTATCTATATGAAAAAAAAAAAAAATTAAGAATGTGCTTTTACTTTAAAAAAATTCAAAGTTATAATACCATTTGTTATTTTCTTATTAATTTTTTATAATTTTCAACAATTTTCGTACTTTCTATACTTTTGTGATTTTCACATACTAAAAGTTCTTTGGGACACTATGTTGTATGGTGATTTTTTATCCTCTTGATGTCTACTATCACCCCTCTAAATTTATCGGTCGAATTCGGCAACATCCTGTGTGTGTGTGTGTATATATATATATATATATATATATATATATATAATAAACTTTTTTTTGTCAATCATATATTTTGATTACTTCTACTGCTATTTTGTAATTCTACTTTCTAACTTTTTGGTGCTCAAAATTGAATCATTTTATTTATAAAAAGAAAAAAAGTTATATAAACATGGCTTAAAGAAATTAAAAGAATGTGTAGAAATTTTCTAAAATTCAAAGATTGAATTCGTGCAGATAAATATGAAAAATAATATAATATCAAAAGTTTTTTTTTTCTTTTATAAGACATCTTGTAGATTATATTCTATGGTCATTCATATTAAAATATTCAAGTAAGAGTGCAAGTGATAAATTTATGAATTTACTAGGGAGGAAAAATCAAAGATACATTTCAAATTTAAATCTGAGAACTAGAGGACTTTACACTGATAGAAAGGCCCAAAATATTAATTTATAACTAGCTCAAAAATCCAAATTTTATAATTGAAAAAGTATTATTCACACCATTGATTCAAAAAATAAACAAGTTTATGCAAACAGAAAGAATTAGAAAATTAGTTTGATTATATTAAGGTTATAGATAATTTTATTAACAGATATAATTCATAGCTCAAATTTAGGAAACCAGATGAATTTCTGTGAACAAAAAGAAAAGAAAACATCTTGTGATGTAATTAGAAACACAAATGTCTCAATTTCCTGAACTCAAAAATTAATTTTCCACATATATATGTCAATATCCTACAACAAAACCTTTATGCACATATTTATTTTCAATTCATCTTTGAACATAATAACCTCAACAAATACAGAGCAAATTTTCAGATTATTGGTTTTAACATGTACCTCAGCAGCTTCACTCACCTCAAAAGTCTCCCATTTAAATCCACTAAAGCATTTGTGAGCAATCCATTAAAGAAATCTGTCATCAACTTGAAAACTACAATACAAGAAGCAAAAAAATAAGAAGTAATACAAGATATCTTCATTATCATTACAACAAAAGAAATAATGAGCAAAATAAATTGACTGCTACTACACCAAGAAACCGGAAAAAATAATATTAACAGCCTCAACTGACTATGAAACAAAAAACATAATAACTGAGAATCAATATGGAATACATTTTAGTCATACAGAAACTTTTTTGTGCAGTAATTTTATTAAATTATATATAATCATTTTCAATTAAATGATTCCTTGAAATTTATTTCCCTATATATATACTAGATGAAGAAAACAAGAAAAGAAATCATGACAAAATTATAGTTTTGCATCAAATTTTCTTTGCAAAATACGTAATATAAATACTTAATATCATGAATACTGAATTTTAACTGTAAAATATCAAAAAACTCTACGCCTTTTGAATGAAAGAAAATCAATAATAAAATAATTATGTCAAATTATTAAGTATATAAATTAACGATTTTCTCCTTTACAGATTGAATCATTTAAAAAATTATCTAATTACAATTATATTCACTTTTATAAAAATTTTGCTGGAAATAGAAATAAATTATGAACCGCTTGGACGAATAAATTTACTTTCTATTCTAAATAAATTAATTAAATTGATACAAAATAATGCACAATGCACGGGGCAAATAGCAGAAGAATTTATGAGATAACAGAATGAACTAAAACTCGCCTGTAAACCAGCTCTTGCGGACCTAGATATAGCCTTCGCCTTAGCTTTCCCAGAATCTTTGCCAGCTTTACCACCTGCCTTTTCAAGAAGTTTAAAATCCATTAGATTGTATAAAAAATAAATGAGAGAAACTTCAATTTAAAAAATAATTACCATTTGAAGTAATTGCACAAGAAATTGTTTTTTTGGCTTGAGCTACAAGAATTTCAAGTCACAAAATTCAAAGGAAAACAACGCTTCGAAATTGATGCCAAATTTTACTAAAAAAATCAAAGTTAACTTAATATGCTAGAATATTCTAAAATTCAAAGAGAGTTAAATACATTAAAATCTGATGATTTTGATTCTTAAAAGATATAAATAAGTTCAAATTCTATTAATATATTTTGCTTTTCAAAATAGGCATATGATGCAACAACAACAATAAAATATTAATAGTATAGTATTTCATCTATGGCAATGTCCTTTGCACATGTGCGTTTATTGAAAGGACAGTGTATATAATGAGTTGTATGTAATTTTAGAATTAAAACCAGTCTTTTTGTGAAAACTTTTGAATAAATTTTATTTAGAAATCTATGACCATGGACCGGCAAAGTAGTTATTTAAATATGTTCCCATCTGTTGACCCTGGGGTAATGCAATGTAAGTATTATTATGTAACATCTTATTAAATATTTTCCGATACCTGTGAAATCATGTTTAATTCCTAAATTCATAGTATACTGTTTTAAATTACCGGTAAGAATTTTCACTTTGTTTCGTAAGAGGTTGCTTTATTATCTCATGTTAATTACTGTTTTGTGGAAATGCTCTTTTTTAAAAAAACTACGTAATAGTGTATATTAATGATTGTGAGCGAATATAAAACTTCATTCTTACATTTCATCTTTTCGTAATATGCATATATCGTGCGTTTTCTTATCTAATGTTTTTACTAAAAGTATGATATTATGTTAAATATATGCAAAATGTGATTTGTTTGATTGAACTTATTATCTGTAACTGTTTATATTTCCGGAAGATTGTGCTGTTGGGAATAGTAAAAAGTAATAATATTTGATAAAATTTTACAGTTATTCCTATATTCTATTTTTGTAGATTCTACAAAAAAGCACTTCTGGTGAATATAATAAAGATGGATCAGGAAATATCACATCATTGGTGGAGGGTTTATTCATTTTTCTTAACATAAATAAAAGTATGAAAATCAACTAGTTAATATTAGTAATGTAACTGATATATCAGTTTAAGTTAATGAATAGAATTTTAAAAAGTAAAGAAATTATGTAATCATTTTAGAAAATGGCAAAAATATTTTTCATCTGATTTGACAAAAAAAAAAAAAAAAATTCAAGCATGATAATCTCTTAAATAAGTAAAATGGAAGAGGAAGCAAAAACAATTTCTAGATCAAAATATTAATATGTATTATTATTTTGTACTAAAATGAGACTAATAAAAACTTGTTAAAACCAATGTCTATTTATCATTCTAAAAATAACATTAAAGAGAATATTAAAATGAATTCAATCCTGCAGCAACCTTATTTTCAACATATATTGCAGGCTTTCGGGAAGCAACCATAGTTAAAAATTTTAATGCATCTAATATCAGTGGAACCAACAAATACAAGAAGCTGGGAAAGAATGTTCATAAATTGCAACAATAAGCATATGATGTAAATAATGTGTTTATGATTCCAAAAATATAATCGGTATATGTTGCATGTAAGCATGATACATAATGGTTAAATATGAAATAACTGTTGTATTCTATACACACTTTTGATCAATGATTCCGATTTAAGAATGATTTTTACAAACCCACATACTGTAATGCATGCAGACTAAATTAGTTTTATTGTCACTTACACAATATACAACATCCTCTTTTCATGGTTATTGAGCCAGTCTTTTCAGTTATAATTCTTCTTTCATTTTGTCTCAAGTCTTCTGCTATTGTCTTTGAAAACCTACCTTTGGACAAATATTCCTTATTATGATGTATGGTTTTACAAGAGAAAAGTTAAATTCCTCTAAAAAGTTTTGACAATCCCATTCTGTGTTAATTTGTGATAGATTCTGAGCTTCGAAGAGAACATAAGTATTATAAAGAGAGGGATCCAATATACCGAGAAAAGCAATTTGTGGCCAACTGTTGGGTTTTTTTTATACTGTGGATTACTAAAGACCTTATCAGACTAGCAAATACCATTTACACCTTTGTGGACAAGTGAGCACGAAAAAAATGTATGTAGTTATGTCATTGCACCATTTGCTGTATGGTAAACCCAAAAGCACTTTACAATTAATTTATCACTTTTCCTGTTTAGTGGATTTCCTGTTTACTCATTTTGTTTGTGGGATTCCTGTTCATATATTCCGTATATTACTGCTTATAATTTTTGCTATTTTTAGTTTTTTTACTTGCTGTACTTATTTTTGGTAACAGTTTTTAGTAATCCTGGAATATATTGCTTTTGTTAATTTTTCAGTAATAATGGCAGGTTAACATACAAAAATATCTAATAATTGCATAATGTGTCTGTATTGGTATTTTATAGATTAAACTGTAGATATCAATTTAATACAGTAATTCGTTAAAAAAGGGATTTTGTGAGTGGGTGTGCAATTTATTTTAAAAAGAAAAACTGCACTAGTATTTTTTATGTTAAAAAATCAAACAGAAGCAGAATTATTCATATTTTACAATTCCCTCAAATGTGACTATATAATTCTGACTGAATTCTACTTCAGTGGTTCATCTCTACTTCAGAAATTGAGTTCCTCCTAATTAACTTTCATATTAACATAGGAATTAAATACTTTTTAAATTGTATGGAAGATATTAACTATTTATTTTACAAATTCAAAGTATTTAATCAAAAGATTCCACCATTATTTTTAAAATAATTAGATTCTGATCAATTTCACTAAAAAAAAGACAGTTCACAGCAACATTAGTTTTTTTTAAATTCTGAATATAAATTTTCTTTGTTTACATGACTATCTACTCTTGTTAACATCTCTTCATCTTTTGCTAAATTTTGTGTGAATTTCTTCATATAACACTTTTTCTTAATGAATATTTAGTGGATTCCAAACAGCCAACTTTTCTTGAATAAAGTCGATCAAGAATGACTTGATCACATGACCATACAACTTTTTTTGTTGTTATTTTACAGAGAAAAGATTTACAAATTAATTTTATGTTAGTGACAATTGTGCCATTTTTGGCAACTGTGTCACTTCCAAAATCAACTCAATTGATTGAATTTCATTTGCAAACAATCTCCCCATCACTATTGTTGACACCTTCAAGCAATTTGCAAACTGTGCACCATGACAAAAATGTTGGCTGACCGGTTTTCTGCAGGTATGAACAAGAAACTATCCATGAAACTGTAAACGCTATTTGCCCGTCTGATAAGGCCTTAATAATTTATCTAAAGTATCTATTGCTCCTTTAGTTGTACCATAGTCAATGATTCTAGGTTTTATTATTATTAGCATTACTTATGGAGTCATCATAATGGCAGATGCTGTGTAATAATATGCAATTGTTCTTCTTTGCTATGTGACACAAGTGCTGTGTCCTTAGTGAAGGCAATTATGGAGCTGTTCACATCATATTTTTAGTTTCCTTGGGTTCAAGAAGAATGGGGATTTTGTCTTTTCATGTAATTCCAGTCATTATGATATTTCTTCAGAAAAATGCTTATCTAAATTTATTCGAAGTGAAAATAGTTCCTACTTCATCCTCCCTACATAAACAAAAGAAAAATATAAACGATGATGCAATAACTGTGAAAAGAGTGTGCAAACATGAAAGTATCTCCTATACAAAACACATAAAAAAAGATGCAATGGAGGAAAAATAAATTCACATGCACTAATAAAATTTTATGTGTTAAATTATTATATATCAATTAATAAATATAATTAGTTATAAACTTCCGTATTAATAATTGTATTCATACTTATGTAAGCATTTACAAGATCTAAAAAGATATCAAACACAAATATAACTGAATAACACTGTAAATGTGCTGTCAATGTATGTGAGTCACATTTGACCCAAAAGACATGCGATTTTTTTTTTCCTTGCCCCAATAATTATAGTCTTATTTTTAAAATATTTTACAATACTATTAGAAACAACAAATTAGCTATATCTTATAATCTTGTAAGCATTTATATAATAATTTGGAAGAGATCGTGTTTGGGTTTTTAAAAAAAAGACTCAAAAGTCGCAGCAAGGTTAACCTGTAAGAAAATTGTGAAATAAAATAAAATCTTTCATTACCATGGAAAATTTCCATAGTAATTGAAACGGAACTGAAAACCAGGAAACGTGAAAAAACAGGAAAACATGGGAAATTTATGTCATCTAAAAAAAGCTGTGAAAATGCAAGAGAATTTGAAAATTTTCATTAAAACAGAGAAATTTAAATTATTTTTTCCCATCTAAAACGTGCTATTCCCTAAAGATTACAAGAATAAGTAGTTTCCAAAAACAAAGCAATATCATTCGTGATTGTGTAATGTGGAAACTCGTACTCTGCTTTTTTCTCTCTCTCTCCCTTTTTCTGTATAGATCACTCTAGTTTCAATTTGTCGATTTGTGAGATAGTTGTTCTTTTTCCCAAGAAATTCCCAAATTGCGGTTAATGAGCATGTGCAAGACTTCTGTAACTGCAAGAAAGAATAGAATACTACATTTCTCTGGCGGGATTAACAATATTTAATCTGCTGAAGCCAGCACAATGGAGTTTAATCTGTTAAACTTGAATTTATTGAATGCTTTGCTTATTATTTGAGAAACTTATTCAAAGTAATTTAGATAATTTTTTATAAGCAATATTTTATAAGCTGCTCAAAATCCTGATTTTGTTGAATGGGTTTGAAAAGTTCCGCAAAATCCATTTGTAGGGTATTGCTTTCTTTGTAAGAAGATAATAAGCCTAAATATGAAAAAACAGGCACATACTAGTCATGCCAAAAGAGGAAAACATACAAGACTGTATGCAAGTTCACAAGAGTGGTGCTTCGCCAATAAACCTGATTATAAACTTCGAGAACAATAATTTAAAGCTGAATTTTTATAAGCATTAAAATTTTTTGCATTGCATTCATTCATCCTTTAATGCTTTCAATGATATTTCGGAATTTTCACATATGTTCATTGAAATTGAAATAGTTAAAAAAATTTACTTTAGGCCATATAAAAAGGTTATACTGTATTTATTACAGATTAGGTTCATTAGCTCTATGAAACTGATAGCTAAAAATCTCTCCGATATTGAGGCCCAAATACTAGAATTGGCAAAAATGAATTTTAAAAGAAGTAAACTTGCTTTGCAATGCTTTTTGTTAAGTAATCGTTAAATGATTTGTGTCGTAACAAAAATTTTGTATCGCATATTTTTTCTTTAATTTTGTGCGACTTACAATTAAAGAATATGATGGGCAATAAATCCCCTTCTTTTAATATATAAATTTTGATTTGTTAAATTCTAGATAATAAATAAAGAGCTAGTCATGCATTTTCTTAGGGGAACAGGGAGTTCTTTTTTCCAGATTTAAGTGACAACCCTGTAAAACATTGATAATTTATTATTGTGAATGAATATATCTTATTATGTAATAGAATAGACGTTTTGAATATTGAATTGTCAAGATAATATGTAGTTATTTAAATCATTAATATTATTAGTTAATTAATAAAAGTGCAGAAAGGATAAAACAATCTATTAATTAGTTTTAGAGAAGGTACAATTTCAGGAATTCTAAATATAATTTAACCCTTAGCTGGGGAGGTGAAATTTTAGGACTTAACTGGGGAGGTGCAATCTACAAGACCTCATTTCATTTACACTCAAATAAAATTTTCTAATGAATGTATTAGTATGAAAAACTGTAAATATATTTTGCAGATATTTTTCTTGATATATAGATACGTTTTAGAAATGTTTCAAAATGTATTATCATTGAAAAAAGTAAATGCATTGGAAAATACATTTTCTTCTCAAATTACATGTTACAATAAATAATATTCTTGAAAAAGCATATTACTTTTTACTTTTTAAATCTTATTTATTTTTACAATATATGAAGGTATATAGAAGACAATAAAATTTAAAATTCAACAATTAATGACAAATAAAAAAAATGACATGGGTAAAATTGGCCCTTTTTTATCGGCTTGTGTGAACTTTCATAGCCTTTTCTAGGGCATTTTAAACATACAGGTCAAGAACCAGTATAAAAATCAACTTATAAATTCTGTATATATATATCTCTTGGTATATTAAAATATTTCATAAATTTTTCAAAATACATTATCACTTGAAAAATTAATTATGTTTGAACATGCATATCAAAATCAGTTAAATGCGAGCTTTCATCGAAAAATTCTTCTGTACAATTATCCTTATCACTAAAATCCCTTTCTGTTTCATTTAAAAGTGTCTGGAGCACTGCTTCATAATATGATCAGTAAACTGGATGATATTTCAGGGTCCACACTTTAGCGCCATCTGCTAAGCCTTGTTTATCACTGGGACAGTAACAGGGAGATGCGGTCTTAGAGACCGTGCTCAAAGCAATAACTGAATTATTTTAAAAAGCATCTGCTGAAATCGGTTGAAAAAGTGCACATGCATTGAAGGTAACAAAATTGGAAGCTACAGGGCCAATCCATTCAATTAAGCTAAAAATAGAATAGGAGTGACAGAAAATCCATCACTAGTGGTCTTACAGACTGCACTCCCCAGTTAAGGGTTAATTTCCTGAAATAAAAATTAATAAGTGTTTAGGAATGCAGAAGAATATTTAATAAGCTAAACTAGAGTATTGGTACCCTAGAATCTGTTGAAATTTTTAAAAGTAGTGTTTTACTTATACTAGTTTTAGTTTGTCTAATTTCTGTTGTACCTTTGAAATAAAATAATTTATTACAGGCAGTTTGTTTAGTTACAGAAGTATATTTAATATAATATTGTAAATATTCTTTCGTGTTAAACAATTTTTAAATGAATTTTCTGTGTTTTTACACACTGCCAATTTCAAACCAAAAGAGAAATATTTTTATGATATTAATTATGCATGAATTTTTATTTTAGCCAGATATATTATTTGTTTTCAAAAAATTAGATTTATTTTGAATTTTTTTTATTCTTGTGCTTTTATTGTGCATTTATCTATTAATGTTGAAAACTCTGGAAGTATACTGTTTTATTTAAGAAAATTCTATAAGTTTTCATTTTTTTTCACTCTGGCTCAGAATATGAACATGATAAATGTGCAATAAATTGCTATAATTATGTGTGACTAAACTTAACAAGATGATATGAATTTTGAGTGTTTCTAAATCATGGGACAATCTTTAAGATTAATTCAAGCATGCAGAAACAAATTATTCTTGCAATAAATCAAATCTAAAAAGGGCTTTCATTGAACTAATTAAAGAAGTAGAATATACCAGATAAAATGTCCATCTCAGAATAAATGAAATACAAGCTTACAATAACACAAAAATTCAGTTTTATGACTGACAATATTTAAAACATGTATAGCCAGATTTTAAATATTTTGAACTAATTCAAGTACTCCAGGTCCAAGTATGGTTTGTTGATACTGCATTCTACTTGTCATCAGCACATCTGTCATGCTGCATTTGGCTTCTGCTGATGTTATTCAGGCAATTGAGTGGTTGTGCTATTATTAATTTGTATTTCATTAAATCTATACTGTTCAACTTATTGGATGTCTCTTTTTTCTTGGGTTACTGTTAAGAGCCACTTCTTTTGTATTTAGGATTCTATTATAAAGGTAACTTTTTATATAACTTCCCTTAAAGTTTGTTTATTGATGTAGAAACGCATATTTATATAAGGGAAAATTTAAGATAAGCCTCTTAAATTCTCAAACAATAATACCTTATCTTAAATCATGAAAAATATGAAATTTTATGGTGTTATGACATTTATTATTTAAATAAAATGTAATGACTGATTACATTGTTTAGTAAATATTATTCCTGCTAGCCAACTAGAATATCTAATGTTGCCACATGCTTTTCTTTATAAAACACTTGTGTTGTTAGATTTATTTTGAGTGAATGTACTTAAAATTTTAATAAAATAACTCAGATTAAACATGATAATTTCTTTTCATTTGATTGTGCATAGGGATTGCAATATCAGACCAAAATTTCAATACCGGTATTCTGTATTTTTTAGATCTTGATATCGGTATTAGAAATTTTAGAAAAAGAAAGAAAACACAGTGTTTCTTTGTTTTATTTGCCAGTTTATTAGAAAATGCAAATATCACAAAAAATAATTTGTAGCTTATAAACTATAATAGTATATAAAGAATGACAAAAAAATAAAGGAGCATCTTATTTATTTAAATCGCAAAAAAGTGTGAATATCGCTTTTCAATCTGTGGTATTATTACAAATTTTTGAAATGTGATCTTAAAAAATATAATGCATCAATTGTACTGTCATTAAGCCTGAAAAGTAATTTTGTGCAAAAATTACCAGTTGTCGAAAACGCTCTTTCGGCATCTACGTTAATTGGTGGTACTGTTAGCAATGCGCGATATAGTTTTTCCAAATATTTACCTCTAAATCCCTCATCTTCAAATCAATCGATTTCTCGTTGAATGGTTTTGGATATAGCTGATTTCTGTATTGTATTTTGGTTGATTGAATTTTTTTATTTATCGCTAATTCTAATTTTTGTTCAAGAGACAATTCCTTTTCACTATCGACATTAGTGTCATCATAGTCTTCAATAACTGAATCGAATTCTTCTGAATGTGGATAGGTTTGTGGGTAAAAAATTTTAAAAAAATTTAATATAAACTTAATCAGATTTGAATTGGTAATTTTCTTTTCTTCTTTTTCATTTTCATTTTAAAAATCATTATAATTATGTAAATAATATAAGGTATTTTCTATTTCGGTATGCTTTTTTTCTGTGTGATTTTTCAGTGTAATATATAATTCTTCAGATAGTGATGTGTGCTGTTCTTTCAGTGACTGCAACATGTAATTTGTTGTTATATTAGCTGTTGTTAAATTAGAATCTCTCCAACATCATACCTCAATAGTCAGTTTTATTGGAAGTATATCTGATGCAGTTCTGGATATTCTGCTGTTTGAATTCACTATTTGAAAAATTTACAGGTTTAAGTCGATTATTGCTTTTTGGATTGGATTTCTCAGTTTCAAAAATCGTTCCATCATTAGGAATAAACTGTTCCAATGTGTTTTAGAATCTAATATTAACACATATTGTTTTATTTTCAGTTAGTATATATTTTTGTAATATGGAATTTTTTGTAGGGGAACGTTTAAATATCTTAACAATTTTTCGAACTTTATAAATTATAGGAAGCAATTCTTGATGGGTTAATATTTCATTCTCATTAGCAATATCTTCTTCAATAATTACATAATTACATTGTCAATATCACTCTGTCTTACTCTCTTCAAAGTTGGAATCCGAAGTTGTTATATCCACAACAAGTTTCTATATCCACAATATTTGGATTCTTCTGTTCTTTATTTTTTTGGTATAATACATCTGTTACTCCTAATTGAATTCCATGAGCATAGCACAGTTGCTGATTTGCAACAATCAACTTTCCAACTTTTTCATAAATGTTGCTTCATCGGTCATCATTGATGCAATATCTTCTTTCAGGGATAATCCATATTTCGCTAATTTAGATTTAAGTAATTAATTAACCAATTAATTTTACCCGTTAGGGAGACATAAAAACAAAAACGTATACTATTTTGCTATGTTGGCAATCCCTGAACATATAGTGGAGACAATTTTTAAAATGTCTAGTAAATACCGAAAAATCGGTATTTAAATTTGTGAATACCGGTATTACAAAATTGTACAAATGGCTCAAAATACTGGTATTCAGTATCCCGGTATACCAGTATTGCAATCCCTAACTGTGCACTATACCATATTTGACATTATTTTTACTGAGTTCATTCTTTATTATCTTGCGTTAAAGGAACCATGAATATAAAAAGTTCTTGTTTATTTATTAATTTGTTATGTGTCTTTCAATAACTCACCTTTACCTATTCTGTGAGTTTGAGTTAAGATTCTTTATTATAAAATTGCTTTTAGTTGTCCAGAACAATCATTTTTCAGAAGTAGTTGTCGCCCTCTTGATCATAAGATTTCATTAGAAAATATTTAATCATGTAAATTTTGAGATGATGGGGATCAAGAGGGGAATCAAATTTCACCTCAAATAATCCACTTATTTGTATTTAAACAGCTTATTTATATTGTATGCAAAAGAGATTGGTATAGTATTTTCAGTTGGCCAATGAAGAAAATGGATATCCATTTTTATTAAAAATAACTGTTAATTATTCAGAAGTGGTGCTGAAATTTGCATGAATACATTTTGATTTATTTACAATGTTCTATATTGATTTTCATGTAAAAAAAGTCATCTTGTGAAAGATTTGAATCAAAATAAGAAAACGTTGTTTCAAATCAAAGTAGCTAAATAGGCAGTATAAATCATAAATTCTTCATATATATTTGCATCACTCTAATGTTATGAAATATTTTATGTATATGATTTAATTTTATTAAAAACTTAACTTGTTAACTAACTTATAAATTAATAAACTTTTAAAAGTTTGTTGCGATGAACTGGTATGCAATTTCTGCTTTTTCATAGACTTTAAAAAGATTAATTTCAGTGAAAAGAAGCATTTAATATAATGACTGAAAATATATTTAAAACCTTGGTTTATCAAAATTATTACTTTATTTAGATGGCTCAAGTGCAGGTGTACAAAGTATATCACCTTATTTAAATGTTGACCCAGCTTACTTACACCAGGTTAGTTCTTTTTATTTATTTTTTAAAAAATTTCTATTACTTGTAATTTACTTTTGTAGAATGCAATAATGCTTCATTAACTATATAGGATGCTCCACAATGGATATTTCCTGAAGGTGCTTCACGACAAAGAGGACGTTTTGAACTTGCTTTCTCACAAATTGGAGGAGCAGTCATGACAGGTAGTTTTTTGTGTTTGTTAATTCATATATTAATTGTATTTATAGTGTGATAAACAGAATTTTTTGAAAAACATGATATTAAATCATGAAATGTATGCACGAAAAATATATTTCAGTTGATTTTATAGATTTCTAATAACGAATTCAAATTAGTGAACAAGTCAAATGTGAAAACTGAGTTTTGAATTTTATAAGCATGAATCATTTGTTAGTTTTGACTTTTAAAAATGATTTATCTTTATTTTTTACATTAATTGTGTTTATTCATTTATAATATTAAGATCATATTCATTTGTTAGCACCTTTGCTGATAAATTAAAAATTCCAAAAAAAGGCCACATAGAATTTTAATTAAAAATTCATTGCTTTTGGAACTAGCTGAATTTATTTTGCTTAGTGTCAATTAAATCTCTGTGCATAATTTAGTGTACACAGTTTTCTCAAATTGTTTTTAGCATCAAATTGTGATAGACATAATACATTACATTACATCGTAATACAATTAAAAATATAATCCTTTCGGTATCTTCATTATAATGATATGTTTTGCAGTACTTGAACTTCATTTTCTTATTCCTTACTAAATTGTGTAGATGATAAACAGAATCTGTATCCTTTTCTTAATTTACTACTAATTAAATATTTGATGTTACTATAATAACAGTATCATTACAACAGTTGAAAATATTGCAAATTATGATGCAAATTATATATATTGAAAATATTGCAAATTATATATAATTTGATGAAATGTCAAAATCTTTTTTAATTTTTTATTCATTAGAATTTTTTAAAAATCACTTTGAGATTCGTATTTCAATCTATCAAAGTGTATTTATATCAAATTTAGTAATTCTAGAATCAAAAAGGTTGGCCTATAGAATGCAAATAGACAACCATTTTCTTTCTTTATCAATAAAGATTACTAGTAATAATTGAACCTATATATAAATTATTTTGTTAATGTCTAAGATAGAAATATTTGTTTCATTTCAGAATATCAATTTTTAATCAGCAAAGACTAATATGCTTAAATTGATCTTATCAAACATTAAACATAAGTAACTGATAATAATCAGGTACTTATAAATAAATTTTCCATTGATTTCTAATGCCATTGATATCTGCCTACAAGCTGCTTTAAGAAATTTATCATAAGATATTAATTTACAATGCAAAATGTTATAATTTAAATGCAGTACATTTTTAACTTCCCATTAAGTCATAAATCTAGAGTATTCTTACTTGATTTTTCAATATCGATGATTAATCAACAAAATAAACAAACACTTATATTTGCTATCAACTATTAAACATAGCATCTTCAATTACTTATAAATTATTCTTTTATTAATTTCTCATGCTATAATTATAGTTAATTTTAATTTATAAAATGATATTTGGGATTTTCAAACTAAAAGAAATCTTCAAGCATGAAAAGTAATGGTTATTTGTTGGATTTAAGTCCAACCATGGTTCAGCTGACAAATGGATTCATTTGTACAGAATTACAAGAGATAGTTGGGTAGGATTTCATCATTATATGGAGAGCCTGCCAAAATAACATGTACTTCTCAATGACTGGAGGATTGATAACTATTCTTTCTTCCTCTTAAAAACCCAGTAGTTTTTCATGCCACAATCTTTAAATTGTTGTGCTTGTTAGCATTATTAGCTTCAAGGATGGAAGTTTATCTCTGTGGAAAACATATATATTCTTATCCCAGCTGAAGAATTAGCTACTAGGAAGACTACATGATTTGAATAGCAAAAGAAATGGAGACGACTTGCTTCCAGCCTTGTTGCAGGAGACCCATTTTTAAATTCATTTTACTGTGATTGAGTTACTATTCAATGATATCTTTAGCGGTGTATTCACTGATGAGATTTACTGTAAACAGAAAGATTTCAATGAATGAGCTTTTGAAAAAAATCAACTCTAAAGATGTTACTACCTTCTATCATTTTATCTCAACTACATATCAACTTAACTGGTAAAGGATCACAAAGAATCATTGGCATTTTCTACTTGAATCGTAGATTACAGTTTGTAACACCTTAGTGTTATACACAAAGGCCTGCTTTGCCCCAAATAAACTCATTTAACTAGTCAATAACCCAATCTTAAAGTTTTCCTATAATTCTGGTATGAATTACCACCAATCCATATGGACAGCAATAACTTAATGCAAATTCAAGAAGGCTAACTTTCATTAATTCAACATGCACCAAGTGAGATAAGAAAATTGTAGTATAAATATTCTAAAATTTTGAGGATTAAGATTAAAAACTTTCTCCTTTTATGGGTATAAAAATCAAGCACATGCAGAGGGTGCAGGTTCCCTAAAGGCAACATGTGAGCAAGACTACTCCACACACATTTCTCCCCCTCCCTTCCTTCTATAAAAACTAGGTTCAAAATGAAAAAGTATTTTTAATCTTTGCTTAAAGGTGATACAACTGTTGCACCAAAAAATTTTTGCCTTTGCTTAGTATCCAATACAACTATTATATCAGTGATGAGTTAGGATAGATTTCATTTCTTTGAGTAAACTTCTTAGTACTACTAGAATTGCCCTATAAATATCATTACCATATTATATCGGACACCATAGGGTTAGAAGTTTTCTGCCCACAGAAGTTTAAAACCAGTGTGCCATTCATGATTTTTAGCATTCCCCCCCCCCTTCAAATGAGCAGTCTTAGGATATATGAAATGAGTAAATTTAATTTCATTTATAAATTATACTCAAAGGAATTGAATTGCTTTTTTACTCATTTTGTAATTTTGCAATATTGCTTCCCACGGTTTGATTATATTAAATTTCAATAAGGATTGCTGACCTACGTAAAGAATTTCATACAGATAAAAGCTTATGATGATGTTTTCAGAAAAAAGATCTGAAATTCTTTCAGGAATAAAACAATTTACTTTTCAATCTAATATGAGTTATAATAATATGTTGAAAAGTAGTAGTTTATAAACAAAGTGCCATTTATAACAACTTTACAAGCATGATTTAACATTTTAGTAATAATCATACCTGTGTATCATATTCTAAGAAAATCATACTCAATTTCACTTTGTTGAGTTACATTTTAAAATCTGATTTTTTTTAGAGCATTTTTGGGTCGATTTTTATTATTATTATTAATTCAATTACTGATTATGTACAAAAATTCAAGGGTATTTTTCAAAAAAGCAACACTTGTTCTCAGCAAAAAATGAAATTTTTAGCCTGCATACAAAGCATTTTCATTGTATTTTTCAATAATGGGATATGTTACTATTTATTTATATTGCCAGAGTATAAAAGATGTAGTCAGTTTTATATGCAGTATATTAATATTAAAATATTCAATTATGCTTTTACTCTATGAAATAGAATTAAACTAAATGATACATAAGAAAAGAAGTGAACTTTTTTTTATATAAAATATAGGCAACTAGAATCTTAAAAAGGATTGCCATACCACCGGGAGATCTTGGAAAACCGGGAAAGCACAGGAAATTTTAATGTTAGTTAATGTTTTAATTTTGTAGTTATTCCCTCCCCCTCCCCCTAAAAAATGACGATCTCTAAAGATTGCATGAATAAAAGATCGTAGTCATGGCTTCCAAAATGGAACTATACCATTCATGATTGTGTACTGAGGAAACTTGCACCTGTTTTTACTCTCCCTCCCCCAACTGTTTTTTCTCTACAGTCCAGTTTGATTTGTTATTTGTCTATGCAGCTAAAGAGCATTGCATTGGTCTTTAGTCCTTCACATATGTTCATTGATATATCAGAAATATTTTCACATATGTTCACTGAAAATAAAATAGTTAAAATGTGTACATTAGGCTGTACAAATATGTCTTACCTTATTTGGTAAGAATGAAACTGATAGCTGAAAAATTTGTAAAAATTGAGTTCCAAATGCATGAATTAGCAAAAATGAATAAATAAAAAAAAGGAATTTTGCTTTATGATGTTTTTGTTGTGTGTGTGTGTGCATGTGTTGATTTGATTTGTGCCATGATGACAATTGTTTTGTTTTATTTCACCCGAGCCCTAAATTTTCTGCAAATTACAATTAAAGAGCATGAAAAGGTAATATATTTCCTCCCCTTAATATATTTCTTGCTAATTTCTAGATAAAAAATGAAGAGAAATTATATATGCATATATGTAAAATATCAAAATTCCTTTAGTATACTATTATTTCAAATAATATTACATTGTTGCTTTCTTTCCTTGCCTTTTCCACTCCTTAAAATCATATTGCATTATAATTAGCCCATGAGTGCTATTTTTGCATTTTCTTGTATCTTGAATATGCATACAAGGAAAAAACAAGAACTTTTTTTTTCTTCCAGATTTGAGTGGCAAACCTGTTAAAATATTTGTATAAATCACTACCTTTTTTTTTACAAAAAAAAAGGAGGGGGGGATTTACTAGAAATATAAAAATAAAATGTTCATATTTCTATGTCCAAACTTAAAAAGAACTAAATTCATAATTTCAGTAATAACCTTGATGTTTATTAAATTCCAATATTATAATTTCCTCATTCCAAAATAATCACAGTGAAAATTTTTATTCCTATTACTTCTATAAAATTATATAGCAGGAAAATTTATGTAACTTATTCATCATTGTAATATTTATATTAATAGTGTCTCCAGCCAAATTATTACCATTTTAAGGAGAAGAATGAAATAAAACTGTGATACAGGACCACATCCTCAATTGAGACAAGGCAAATCCACAAAAGAGCAACCTGCTTATTACAATAAGGAGATATAAACCTTTAATACTACAGTGGTCGAAAAGAAAGGGTTCATTTTCAACAAATTCAGCTTAAAGAAGTGGAAGGATTTTTTTTTTTTTTTTTTTTTTTTTTTGTTCTTGAAATATAAAGTTTAAATTTTGTTTTGTAAAACTGCTGACCTTATATGCAATCTTACCTGCAGTAAATCTTTATTTAATCCTCTAACAGGACAGATTTTGAAAACAACTGATAAGGGGGATTCTTCTCATAATACAGTTACATTTTAAAAAAATTACTTTCAACAGTATCTAAATATTACATGAATAATTATATTTGAATAAAATTCGAAATCTAAGAATAAACTTCAATATAGACTTGAATTTAATTTTCCTATACAATGAAACTCTTAAAGATAAACTAATTATTAGACAAGCAAATAATTTAATAAAAAGAAAAATACAAAAATGGGGAACATCTGAAAATTATGATTTTTATCAAGTTACGATGCACAGGTTCATGAGTATAGATTCAGAAATTATGGACATTGTGAAATTTAAAATCGTATAAATTTATTAATTGGGATTTCTCATCACCATAATATTCCTTGAATATTTATAACATATTAGGATATTTTTATCACATTTTCATATTATTGTTTTCTATAATATTTAATAGTATTTATTGGTAGTAGGCAGTTTTGCTTTTTCATTTGCCATGAATGCATATATTCTTTTAAAAATTGCAGCTTGAACTTTTTAGTCAAATGTTTTGAACTAGTTTGTTGAATTTTGTCTTAGGTGCTTTTCTTGGTGGAGTTCAAGGTTTTTATGGTGGTTATAAACAGATGGGCGCTCTTGAACAAAAAGCTAGTGTAAGAAGAACTCAGTAAGTATTCATAATAATCTATGTATAAGATTTTTTTTCTAACAAAGTTTATAAAGTTTTAAACTTTTTTGCTAAACAGGTCATAATTAAATCATAGTGTACACTGAAGTGCCAGAAAAACTGGTACACCAATCTAATGTCGTGTAGAGCCCCCATGAGCACGCTATGCGGCAACACGACCTTGCATGGATTTTACTAATTTATGAAGATATTCTGTAGACAGTTCATACCACGATTCCTGCAGGGCAGTCTACAAAGCCATGGGAGTGTGAGTTGATGGAGATCTCCTAAGGACAGCACATTGCAAAATATCCCAGGTATGCTTGATAATGTTCATGTTAGGAGAATTAGGTGGCCAAGAGAGGGAACGAAATTCAGAAGAGTGCTCCTAAAGCCACTCGATAGACCTGTGCCTTATGCTGTTGGATTTGTTCATGCCTGTCTTAATGCACATAGGACATGAATGAATGCAGGTGGTCAGAAAGGATGTTAAAGCACCGCTGACCTGTCATGGTTGAGTCTAGACTTATCAACGGTCTCATTTCATGCCAACTGCACACTTCCCATACCACCACAGAGCCTCCACCAGCTTGAATAGTTCCTTGAAGACAAGGGAGATCCATGGATTCATGGGGTTTTTCTGTACGCCCGTACACGGTCATCCACCCGATACGATTGGAAACGTGACTCGTCAGACCAGAGAACGTTTTTCCAATCATTAAAAGTCCAATGACGATGTTGGCGAGCCCAATGGTACAAAAGATGGTTTGCTACTGAGAAAGCCCATATCAATTAGAATACGTTGCACAGTGTGTATGCTCATACATGTTGATGGGACTGCATTCAAATTCGCAGTAATTTGAGGAAGTATTGAACGTTTATCTCTTGTATCTCTCGAACGTTTGTCTTTCAGCCATCGATGATTCCGTTCTATCTAGGTCTCTTTCCAGCCGCACCGCTGTCGGAGATTTGAAGTTTTCCCGGAAATCTGATATTCGTGGTACACTCTTGAAATGATGCTGGAAAATCCAAATTTCCACGTTACTTCGGAAATGATGTGTCCCATCTCTCGTGCGCCGACGATTAGTCCCTGTTGAAAATCTATTAAACCTTGATAACCTGCCATAGTAACGGCAAAAACCATGTAATAGCCTCCTCAGGCACCTGTTTTCTTATATGTACACTGTCGACCGTATCGCGTTTCGCAGCATACAATGTGCTATACCAGTTTTTCTGGCTCTTCAGTGTAGTTGTAAGCTAAGGAAAATAATTGCACTGTGAGATTAACAATTAAAGTAATTATGAAGCCAAAATATCTGAAGAAAAGCATTACTCTACTTCTTCTAGAGATAAATTATGTTTAAGCATTTTTATTTTTTTAAATATAGTTACTTTCTTGCTCTATGAGATTCATTTATGTGATTATAAAAACTATTATTCTTTCTCTCTTTAAATATTGCTTTGTAGATATATTCTTGATGATAAATATCACTCGCAAAGTCTCGCCAACTATAAAAAAATAATTCCTCTTAATTTAATTTTTTAGAAAAAATTCTGGGAGCTTTGAATCCTTTCATTATTTTTTCTGTTCATTCTGAAGTATTTCATTCTTTCTTACCAGTAATAACTTTTGATTTCGTAATAGTGATGTTAAATATTCAGGGATTTATTTTTCAGCATAAATATCATAGTAAATATGTTATATAAATAGATTTATTTTCTTACTTTATATCTTTAAAATGCCTTTATAGAAGCACAGTATTTTATCATTCATTTTACATAAAATATTTGATTTAAGCATTAAGCCTCCAAGGCTATTATGAATAAGAATATATTTACAGGATTTAAAAAAAATATTTTAATAATAATAATTGTAGGTTTTAAAATAATAAATAGCTATTAATGGAAAGTAAAATAAAAGATGCAATTGCTAATAAATTTTAGGTTTTCATTTCAACATCAATCTACAAATAATTAATGTATTTTGTAATTAGAGATTTTATTCTGTTTGAGCTCTATCTTCTTTGCTTGTTAATGCTTGTACATTTCATTTATGTTATTTTCTACAAATACTCTAGTTTTTACTTTTTTAATTTTGTCTCCTCATGAAGCATAGAAGATTACAGTTATATGACAACTGCTCTTTCAGATGTTTATTTTACTGTGAAATCCAACCAAAAGTTTTTTAATTGCAACAGATATAAAAATGCAGATTACACATTCACCCTTAAATTCACCCCTAAAATAATTTCAGTTTTAATCCTTTAAATAATAATAAAATTATTAATTTTCTTAAACATATATAATTTTTTAGTAGATCATCAGTGTTGTTCAAAACATTAAAAATATCCATGAAAAAAATAAATATTACAGGAATTTGACATGTGTTTTCCAGCTGTTCTATAAATAAGAATTATCCGATGCCCACCTTTCCCTCCCCCCCCCCAAATTGCCCATACCTCTAAATCACATTTCTTGAATTCAGGGAACAATGTATCTTTTTATCTTTTCTGCTAGGGGACAGGGATCAACAAAAAGTTGGAATGTTCCTTGGTGTCAGTCGCCTTTGTCAAACAAGTTCTTTTATGTAGGCTATTGCACATATTCTTGTGAAACTTCTTTTTAGTGCTTTGTTGGATTTCCATTAGCTTAGTTGCTGCTTTATATTGTAATTGCTAGTTTGTATGAGCATTTTTGTTATTTTAAAATGGCCATGAAATTTCTAATAGCAGAGGAAGTGCTTGAGTAAATGAATTCTTTATCCGATGAAGAGTGTGATGATCCTGAAATGATAATTATTCCACCAGAACCAGATGTGGTCAGTGACAAAGAAGAAATAGATGATTTTTTCACAAATTGTAATACAGGTGAAACTTGTGGTGATCTTGAAAGTTAAGATACTGATGGAACTGTAGGGGTTTTGTCAAATATCTGTGAAGAAATTAGGTTTGATACAAAACCACCTAAATGGGGGAAAATGTTCCAGAATTTTCGCTTTTACTATGTTCTTTTTCTTGTCAAGATCATCAACTTATTACAGATACAATATTCAAATACATCTGTTGAAATTTTTTACATGATGGCTCTGTGTACTAATGATATTGTATACAGATACCAAGACTAATCAATATGCAGTGCAGAAGAAAGATCATTCTTTTGAAGTAAACCAAAGTGTCATCGAAAAATTTATAGGAAATCTTTTTTACTGAGGCATCACGCTTTATTAGGCGAAATAATGTATTGGGAAAACGCTCCAGATACTGGCACAATCTTTGTGATTAGAGCTATGTCCTGGAAACAATACAGTGACATAAAAAAATATCTACATTTGAATGACTATTCGGCCATTAACAAAAAGGATTGTTGTTACAAAATTTGTCCACTTTCAGAAAAACTTAATAATGCATTGCAACAATTTGGAATAATTTCAGAAAATCGAACAATCGATGAAAGGATGGCACGCTATTTTGGCAAACATAGTTGTAAAATTTACATGAAAAATAAACCTATGAAATTTGGATAAAGTTATGGATGGTGACATCCTGTAATGGATATTCCTTCATTATTATTCTTTATCAAAGTGCTCAAGAAAATTTTTGGAGCCACTTTCTTAACATGCGAGAAATTATAAGTTTCATAGGATATATATAGAGAGGGATAATTTTTTTTTACTTCACATGGGTAACATTAACATTACTCTTAGGTCAGTAACAATAAATTACCTTGGTGAAACAATTTCGAGAAATAACATTAGACAAAGAGGTATGATGTAGAAAAATAAAGAACTTTGTCTCCTTAATTATGAACATTTATTAATTTTAAAAAACCCAAATGGTCATCAAAGATGATGTCAATTAAAATCTTGCTAGGAAAAAAAAAGCAATTACAATTTTAAAAATGTGTAATGATACACTATTTAGAGACCATTTTTCGGATTTTGCTTTATAAAATCTTTTTTGTAAGGTAAGTCAAACTTCGTTATTTTTAGTAATGTATTGGACCATTGTCCTATTTATAGGACAGTCTGCATTTAAAAAAGAATTAAATTTTTGTTTTATATGTGTAAGACCCTTATAATAATCATGTCTTTAAAAATTTATATTTTTCCTATGTTTGTTTTTATGAGTGGTAAATATGGGTTAAACAATTACAACATTGCAAAGTGCTCAAAGAGATAACTCGCCAAAGGGTAACTTTGCTCGGCTACTGGCTTGAGCTGTGTCTTTCAGACTTTTATAGTCATCTTGAGTGGACAAGAAAAGCTTCTAGAATGATATTGTACCTTTGCTCCTAATTGAGATTCCAGCCAACTCCTAAATGTCATCCTGCATATAAATCAAATGAAAGGGCTAGTGAAATTATTGCTTGCAAATCAAATGATACAATTCCAGTGTTTTTAGAAATTTCACTAAGATTAAATGTATAATTGGCCTGGATTCATTAAAATATCTGTAAAATTCCCTTCTATACCATGAAACTAACTGCACAGAGAAGTAACATTACAGATTCATAACAATATATAATTTCCTTTCATACATTTCATATTGAGATTTAAAAAAAAAAATGGTCACTCTTCAATGAAATTTTTTCTGCTTCTTGAAAACAATTTTTGTGTATTTACTAGACCTTGGATAAAACCTCAAAACTATGTAAACTAAAAAAATAAGTATCTAACCAACATTACCGGAATTATCTTTTGCTTTTAAAATAGTTAGATGTATATATACTTGTTTAGTTCAACTTCTTTTTCAGTTATTTATTGAATCAAAATTGAAAGTTTCATTATAAATCTGATATGCATATTCTGTATTTTAGAATGGCATTCTTAATTCTTTTTTTTCCCCTAGATTTTTAAATCACATTACTAAAAGGGGAGCTGGTACTGCAAATACTCTTGGTGTTGTTGGTATGTTATGCTTATAAAATAATTCTTTCATAACTAATACGATTATTTTTAATATTGGTTAACCGACTGATTTACTTTAATGTTGTTTCTGTCATAGTGCCATTACCTGGTTGTGAATTTTAGAATACATTTAATACAAGTTAGTATAGTCTTTATAATGATTATAAATTGAAGGCCATAAAATAAAACATAATTAACATAATTTTACTTTTTAGTTTACCTATAAAAATGAGCTTTTAAAACTATTTTTATTAAATTTATTGTATGAAAACAAATTCAATTTATCTGTTGTATCTAGACGGGTGCATAGCATCCAAAAAATGCTTATTTTCTCAAGAAGTGCAGAGAAAACTTTTTGAGGGATGCTTGCATGTATTAAGATAACACTTAATGATTTTTTCCAACTTCTTCTTCAGCCATGTGCATTTTTGTTTATTGAAGTATTAGAAAGGTTATCCCAAAAGAGCAGTGCAAATACGTACTATGTCATATTTTCCTTGAGACTCGAAAAACATTTGGACATCAGTGCAATTCGAAGATGGTGCAGAATTTATTTTAGTTATGCTTACCTTTTTATGCGTTAAAGAAAAAGATGCAAATAGGTCTGATGAGTGGAAAATAAGAATACAGCAGGATGAATTTTTGATGTATCTTAGAAATATATGGAACATTGGAGAAGCTGCTCTAAAAATACTTATAGTGAAGCCCCTCTATAATCTATTACACATTCAATCATTGTTCTCATTAACATGTCCTTTTGGAGCAATCAAATTACTTATTAAAAGGACTTTACTGTTCTATATTGAATTGTAATTCATTGCTGTATTTATTATGTTAGTCAATTGAGTAAAATCTGATAAAATATTAACTCACATTTTTTTATGTCTCCATTTATTTGGAAATTTTTATTTGTTGGATCAATATTGACAAATTTTAGTTTCTCTATATAAAAAAAATCCTGCTAAATCTAATACTTGAAATTTTTTAAGAAAAAAGATTTTCAAAACTTTATTCTTTAGGGTTCAGATTCTATCATTTTTGTAATAGTTCTAGCCTTTTTTCATTTTATAATTCTTACAGTTCCTCCCCCTTATTAAAATATCTTTTTATTCATATATTCACAATTGTCTTGATTGGTAAAGCAATGTGCAGCATAAGTGTTTGAAATTAGGAACATTGGGTATACTAAGAATGGTTTTTTCAAAGTTTTATAGGTTTCAAATGATCTTCTAATTAAATTTTAATATATTTCCACTATAATATCAAAGCTTATAATCACACAAGAATTATTTTTACACTGTTTTAAAAATGAGGCTTTTCAATGATACTGATTATACTTGAATGAATGCAACTTTAAAAAAATCTTAGAAATTTTTGAAAAACTAATTTTGTGCACAAATTGTTACAATGATTTTTATTGTAATGAAATTTAATATATTGCCATTATTTTATCAAATCGTTGAGTAACATTAAATGTGCTAACATTGTGATAAAAAAAATACTTTCTTTGTTTTAGTTTAAAATTCAAAACTTTAAAGTAGTTCACTGAATAAGACTTTTCACTTGTTAAATTTTAAGACAATGGGATATATTATCTCACACTAGCTTCAAAAAATGCTTTTTAGAAAATGCATGAACTTTTTTTTTTTTCAGCTTACTTCTAACGACAGAACTTGTATCTTTTTAACTTTCTGAATTTGTTTCTATTACTTATGTAAACTAAGAAATGTGAAATCATTTTCATTTCTTCGTAAAATATGTTATGTTTTCCTGTAATTTTTTTAGCTGAAGTAAGAAAAGCTTATATAACTGCTAATAACTTTATATTACTTCTAAATTGCTAAATATTGTGAGATAGCATAGGAGGAAATTTATCCTTTCTATTCCAACCATGGCAGATTTTATTTGTTGCTGCACTTATAAAAATCAAATACAAAAATTTTGGTCACCATATGCTTCTACGTGAATATATTGACGTGTTCAGAAATGATGTAACCATCTAAAACAGCTAATAATTTGTTAATTTTAAGAAATGTTGGAAAAAATCTCAGATTTTTGTTACAATCACGTTAAAGTTAACTTTTTTTTTTTTTTTCATTTTTATGATTTTGTCAAAATTAAAAATTTGTTTTGTGACAAAAAACTTTGAGCTTCTGTAGAGTTGCAAAAAATAAATACTACAGTTTAAAAACATATTTAAAATTAGTTTTTTACACATTTAAAATTAATTTTTTAAATATTTTTACCAATAAAAACAATGCATCATTATAAGGCAGAAAACATTCTATGCTTAGGAAATACACAGATTTACATATGCATGAATATATATATTAATGGAATATATATATATATATATATTATAAAATTCTTTCAACTCTTTTTATATAACCTTAATAAGTAATTATTTAATTTTTTAAACACTTTTTGCTTTATAAATCATTTGCAAGAAATATTAAATCATATAATGCAAAAAAATAAATAAGCACTAAGCTTTTAAGCATTTTGCATCACGCTAAAAGCTGGTATGGTATGCTATCTTAAATGGATCTATTTTTTTAAATCTATTTAAGTTATTTTTGTATTTAAAATTGGCATTTCAAATCTTACAGTGAAAAATTATTATGGATTTAACATAATGAATTATATTGTAAAGAAAGTTATCTTTTCTTGAAACTAAATTACCTCTATAAAAATAAAAATCATTGTGGAATTTAGGAATGAATCTGTTTTTTATTAGAAGGTCTAGAAAAAGAAAACTAGTATAAATTCGTTTATAAATGTGATAAATGTTAATTAAAGTAATATTGTTGACTTTGTTTGCCTTGGGAGTTTGTTTAGTATTATTGTAATACCTTGATTAATAAATGCCTCCTGTCTTTTCAAAAAGTATTAACTCTTCTTTCAAAAAGAATGGGAGGAAAAATAACTATGAAAGATACTGCTCCAGGAATTGGAATTCTGTAATTGTGGATTGAACATGCTTTCACATATATATTTAGTATTAAATTACCACATTACTTAGATTGCTAATTTTGTAAAATCTGTCCTGTTTGAGTTCAGTAAATGAATATAAATTTGTTTGTTTTTCAGCTGTAATGTATAGTGGTTTTGGTGTTCTCTTTTCCTGGTTACGAGGTGTGGATGATGAAGTCAATACTATTGCTGCTGGTACAGCTACAGGTTTATTATACAAATCATCAGGTAATCATAGATTATTAAAATAGTAAATTTTTCAGTTTTTTTTGGTATTTGTTGCCTATTGTCAAAAATTAGTCTTAAGATGTATTTGTGAATTTTTTTTGAAAACTTTCAGTTGCTGGTTCAGTGCAAACAGAGCTGTTTGAAAACTTTCAGTCAAATAAAAATAGATGTTTTCTAAAGCTTAAAAGCAGTGAATTGCATTTCTTTGATTATTTTTAACTAAATTTGTATGCTGATATCAGAAGAGTTAATACTGAATTCTTTGGGAATAACGTTCTAAAAAGTTTAATCAATCAGATTTTTTTTTTCTGAAAAATAATTTGCAGGTTTGAGACATGAATGCCTGAATGTGTATCTTTATTTGTAAAGTTTTGAATAATTTCCTTTTCAGCTACATATTTGCCAGAAGCATGAGTGTTCATATTTGAGGAGAATAGCTAAACAAACTCTACTATAGCAAGATAAATTCTGTCTGTTGTTATGAATTAAAAGTGCATACAAGAAGAAGAATATGATACTATTTTAAACAATTCACACGGTATTTATTTTGTATGCATTATGGACAAAATGTTTTGAGTAATTTTATGATGCTTTAGTGATAAAGTGTTCAAAAGGCAAGTGAAACCTGATTAAAAAAATATGTATAGCTAGAGAGATACATTGGGGGAAATGAAAAATATAAAATGATATATTTCTTAATTTCAATACATTTCTGGAGGAACCAACTCCAATCATCAGAATTCTTTCCACCTGTTGAGGTATATCAGAATCAGAATCTTCATAAGATAAACATTAACACACTTTTTACTTGTTTACAAAAAAAACTAATATCATCAATGCCACTATCATTATAACCTTGTAAATTATTGTTGCACTTATTCATACTTTATTCAAGAAAAATGATTTAATTATTATATAGAAAGAGTAGGCGACCAGCCGTTTCGCCAATCTTAATGCTTGTTAAAATTTTAATAATTAAATATTTTATGTACTTCCTAGTTTAATAGCTTCTTCATTAAAATATTTTAGAACTTCAAATTTCAATTCACTCATAATATTATAAAGGTCTTCAGTTATAACGTAATCTGTATCTCTCTAATTTTCTGTTAGCTCCCGTAGAATTTATGCTTTAAATTAATTGCAGTTTAATCATTTCCACTTTAATATAATAATATTTTTTACTGAAACAAAGGTTTTGTAATATGACAGAGTCACTGAGCGTTTAAACCTTATGGGCACTAAAGAATATCTTTCTTAATTTATGTAATATCTCAAGAATTTGTCAACAGAATTTTTTCAGATTCATCATGAGAAGGTCTATTAATTAACAATGTTTAATTGTAAATGCATCAAACACTAAGAAAATAAACAGAATAGTTTACAATAATCGGTCAAGAACAGGTAAAAAAAAATTACTTAAAAAACGATGAGCTTGAACTAACAAAAATACTATTTAATTACAAAAACATACAACTAACCTAAAAATAATTTAAATCTAGTCCGCTTCCGTTGTAAATAGATGTAAACAATCAGAACACAATGGGCATACGTGAATTTTTCTACGCCAGTTGAGGTAACGCTGTGCAGATTAGAAATTTTTAATTTCCTTTTTTCTGTTTTATTTTAATTTAAAAGAACTTCAGAATGAATCTAAAAGATCGATTAATTAGCAATGTTTAATTTTAAATGCATCAAACATTAAGAAAATAAACAGAATCATTTGAAATAATCGGCCGAAAAATGTTAAGCCTAACCCTCATTAGCATGGGGGGAAATGCTAAAGCCTTACTCATTTGACGGTGGGGAAAATGAAAAGATTTTTTTGGTGGGAAAGTTAGTTTTTAATAATTAAAATTTCAAAAAAAGGGACCCCAGGTGCACATTCCCAACCTCCAAGATTTACACGTACCAAATTTGGTAGCTGTAGGTCAAATGGTCTTTTCTGTAGAGCGCCAACACATACACCCACATTGAGCTTTATATAAGTATAGATAATAAGGTATAAAATCAATTGCAACACACATATACTGAGAATAACATTTGCTAGCTTACAAGCAAAGTATTGCAACATAAGAATGAGTTTGACTCATTACTGTGTATTTTAGCTTCAATAATGCATCACGAATGTAATTTTGCACAAATGGGTTAATATAATTGAAGAAGAGTGTAAAGTATCAAAGAATCAAACTAAGAAGTTTCCATCAAAATATTGAAAAGGTCAAAAGTCTTATCAGAAATTGTGGAAAGTTATTAAGATTTCAATGATACAATCCCATAATTAAACAATAACTGAAAGGACTTTCTTTCTTGAAGAAAAAACATTTTTTAGAAAAATGTTTGGTTTCAGTGAATTGAAAAATTACAGTGGAATTTTCAAATCACAAAAAAAAGAACTTGTAAAAATATGTAGGAAATTCACATTCTGAAAAGCATAAGAAAATACATTGCATATAAAATAAATTATATAAAATTGAAGAGAAAATTTTTAAACTGCTGAAATCTGCCAGCAAACTACTTGAAAAGACTGTAGATAGTAAGTTTTCAGTGCATAACATAATCAAATAGTTTTAGCAATGTAATTTAAAAAGTAAATTTAAAATATTTTAATGGTGCTCATCTGTTTAGATGTAAATAAAGATTTCTTAATTTTTGTCACTTTCTTTTTCTCTTCATTCTCCTAAGAACAAGTCAAAAAAAAAGCTTTTTAGATATTCTTATAGAATTGACACTTTTTAATGTATTTTGTTTCCATTAAATTATGAAAGAGTTTGCAAAGTCGGAATCCTTTAGTGTTTTGTGTGAAATTAATTTCTATCTGGTGGCCAGTGGTAAAGGTGCTTTTGTTGTGATTTCATAACTGAGCTACAAGTGTTAGGTTTTTAACTGAAGATGAGTTTAATAAAACTCCTGAATGCTCTTTCTTTAAGTATTTCGATGTAGTAAGCAAGAAAATAAAATGCACTTAAAAATAAGTGGCTATGGTTTTTTTTTTAAATTTATTATTTGTATTTTTGTATCTAGAGTTTATATTTTTTGGTTCTTAATTTTTCCCTTACTTCCGTAAGAGTGGGAAATGTAGAGAAATATTTGCATGAAAAATGATAGTTGATATTTTCATAATAAAATCTCTATGTCAAAATTTGTATTTGAACTGGGAAAATAATGTTCTAACAGATAAAGACCTTAAACTTTATGTATTCAGAACAACTTATTTTTAAAAAAATTAGGCAATTTATAATTTTAAATCTCTTAAAATTATTCTTATTAAAAAAATTTCCAAAATCTAAATTTTGATGTATTATTGATCAATTGTAATTTAAAACTCATAATTCAAAATAGCAAAATTTTAGTATATAAATGTGTAAAGACATTGTTAATTTTTCATAAACAAGAATAATTTGTGTGTAATTAATGTACTTATTCTAAATAATTGACAAAAGAAGAATTATTAATGTTTGTTGGTTATTATTTATAATAATTAAAAATCAAAAATTTTTTCAAGGTGGTCTACGGAAATGCGGTATTGGTGGAGCTGTTGGTCTGGGTTTAACATCTATATATTGTTTATGGACAAGTAAAGAAAGATTAAAAGAAGTATTTCATGTATAGTATAAATTTTTAAAAAAATCATTCTCTCATCAACTGTCAGTTCTTTTTTTGCCTATTTAGGAATGTAGATTATGCGGAGGAAATTGCAGTTTGAATTATTCAGCCTTTAGTGAAAAGTATTCCATGGTTTCTTTCTGTTTCTACATTACATCAACAATTCAAAATGTCACTAAATTATTTTGTTGTTCTTAACTATATATAAAAAAAATTGTGTAATAAGTTTTTTACTTCCATTAATAGTTTAAAATTTGTTCATTTTGGAATCATTGTTCCTGGTTTTCCACATGTGTATATTTAAGATGTATAATGAATAAAATAGCTGATATATGGTTGTGTGGATGTATTTTAATGACAATACCGACTGATTAACAAAAATATGTAAATGTTATCACTTCAATTTTTTATAACATTTTGTAAATCTGACAGAAAAGTAAGATCACTTTTATCACTTCAATTTTTTATAACATTTTGTAAATCTGACAGAAAAGTAAGATTAGTTTAAGAAAATATTATTATTTATTATGGCCATTAACTCATTAACGCAATTTTTAAATTTTCATCATAAATGAAATACTTTGTGTTTAAACTGTATAATTCTGACATGGCATTATGAAGGGGGGGGGGGATTCATCTACTCATTTATGTAAGTAGCAATATTAATTTTGCATTAACCCTTTCCAGCTTGAGTAATTAAAATTTTTGAAATATAATGAATAAACACAATCCATGTGATTAATAGGTTGTATACTCATAAGTTTTGCTGTCAAAATTTTTTTTTAACTTGCCTCTTTTTGCAGGGTGTGGTGTCCTTGTTTGAGGGCATCACTTGCCTAGAGCAATCTCTGTGTAAGAAAATCTTCTAAAATAATTGGGTAAATTTCTTATGACAACAACATATTATTATAATTATGAATATTTTAGGCTTATATACATTTTTGTTCATGTTCTAGGTAATTTTTAAAATATTAAATGGGTAAAATATATTTATTAAAAAAAATTCTAAATTAAATCTTAAATATGAATAATTTCAAAAAAAAAAAAAGATCTATTACAGTCTAATGCAAATAATTATAAATGAATTCAACTAAGAATAAAAATTATCCAATTAAAATACTAAAAATAAATATTTACAATTGAAATTTATTAATTGTCAGTTTTATTAATTAATAAAATGAAAAATATCAAAAAAAAACAAAATTAAAAATTATTTGGCATGTGGAAATGTCTTTTTGTCTAATACGTAACAGGAAATTATTGTTTTGCACATTGTTCTTTTTTTTTCTTTCGCTGTACCATTTTTGCATGCTGAATGCAATAATAATAATTATGAAATAAAAGTTTTAAAAAATTATGGCTTTATAAAACTAAATATTTACAAAAAAAGACAGCAAAAAATAAAGCAGAACATGGCGGAGTAACAGTCTAGAAAAAAAGACAAATCTTAAATGTGAAATGTTTCCTGGCTTCAAACCGTGACCGGAGGTCACGATCGGACTCGGTGAAATAGGAAGCGCTCTGCTTGTGATCAATAGGTCCCGCCGAAAGCCACAACTGTTTGTGGGATGTCTATTCCTTGAAAGTGCATCAGTGGGCAAGGGACTTCCCCCATGCATGATTGAACTCTTGTTCGAGAGCTTCCAGTGGACAGTTTTTACTTTCTATCGTGATCCAAGACCTGTAGTCGGAATATCAGCAGTAAGATCGTATCAAGCATTTGAATATCACTCCCCTCTTTGAAAAGTATTGATCACTGGTACTTGTGACTTTTTGATATTGGTTACGTAATAACCGCTCGTAAAATATTCGTCATCCCTATAGCAGACGACTTTCACTTTAACACACTACCCGTTTCTTCAAACACACGTAGCCATTGACAAATGGTTTTGTCCGAAGGTGCATTACCACCATACTCGCAAAGAAAATTTCATCGTACATTGGTAACAGATACAGTTTCTATAAGCCAGATAACCTAGTTTGTTGTGGCGTCGCCATCGCACTGTACTATGGAATGAGCCTCTGCTATATTACTTCAAAGTCAATGACGTACCGATTTCTTTAAAATTACCTGATCTGGCCAAACTTGTATTAATAATTTGATATGATTTTTTAAAACCACGGAGTTTTTTTATGGACACCTTGTATTTATTATATAAGTACAAAGAAAAATGTGTCTTCCATACTTACTAAATCAAATTAAATTTAAATCTTTTCTAGTTAAATTTTTGGTGTGTGATAATTAAAATGGAAAATAAATTTATATTGCACGCTATAAATGTCTCTAATTTAAATATATAGAAGTATTGCATAGAATTTAAAATTAAATATTTATACTGCAATAGCATCAAATTTTTTAAATAATTGATTTTTGTACAGTTTGAATTCATGAGAGGACAAGCCAATTCTTACAAAACTTATTTGAAACATCAGGATCCGATTTTTTTTCGAACTTGGATAAGAAAGCAGACTCTCATTACTTAAATCCATTAAACATTTGAAGCAGTACTGATTCATTTTCAGATATGGATATTAGATAGTATTATAAATACCAGTGATAAAAATCAGCAGTCGCACTTGCAGGCAAGATTATTCTTAAGACTCCTATTATCTTAAGAACCCCTAAGAGCAGAAACCTAATGTGTACTAAAGACTTTTTAACCTTTAAGGTTGCAAATTAGCTTATTTACTTTTACTTTCTTTACAATGCTAACTATAATGATTTTAGTAAAATTATTTATTTTTAAATTACTGCCTGTTTGTAATTCTGATTGTAATATCACATAGGCGTCGTACAAATGATTAAGGAGATTGCATAAGAAAAGTCACAAGAATTGCGATCCAAAAACGTGGAAGATAAGAAATAGGCCAGTCTACTCTCTTGGATACATAATATTGAGCTGATCAAGCATTTGAGGAGAAATATGTGGTGGGACACCATCATGCATAAACCACAGGCCTCACTGCATTGCCGAAAACCAAAACATGTTGCTCACATGTTCAGGCAACACCGAGAGATAATCATCGAGAATTCCTGCAGACACGTTGATTCTAAATCTCTGATAAGATATTTCCAAATTATCCTGATATGGCGATTATCCATCGCCCATGTGTGTGTTGAAAATGCATTCTAGACAGCACTTGCATGTATTTTTCATGAATTTCACTCTCTCAATGAGGATTGAAACACCATGCTCCAATTGATGTCTATTAACAAACCTTCAACTTTGTGAATCCATTAACAGAATATCTGTGTGGTTCCTGTATTAAAATGATTTTCACATATCTGTTGTTAATTATAATTTAAAACGTCAATTTTACTAACACATTCTTCAAAAAAAGATTCAACATATCACATATAGGTAATTGCTACTTCAAAACACTTCACTAAACAGATATTACTTAAAATTTGAATGGCCGGGATAGCCTGCTTGATAGGGCGTTGGATTCGCGTCCCTTGGCTCGCGAGTTTGCACCCCGCCGGTTGAAGACACCCCGCGTATGTGGTGGCTGGCGCGTATAAATCTGTCGTGGTCACAAAGTCCTCCATGTCGAGAGTAATATCACTAGGGGTACTGGATCAGGGGTGATCGTTCTCTTATTCAGATTTAAATTATGATCTGTGAATGAAGGCCGCCCCGTAAAAAGGGTTGCGATGTGTATGTAGTAGCTAAGTCATACTCTTGGCGCTACTGAAAAACAAGTGACGTACATTTAGCTTAAAATCATTGACTTCTAAAGTCAGTGGGCTTGTCTATGACAAGTGCTATTAGAATGTTTTTTTGAAATCCCAGAATAGAATTTTATTTTATTGAAGATTTATTTATCAGACTGGCAATATGAAGATTAGTCAATATCTATAAGAAATAAATAATGCGAAAATTTAAATTAAAAATGACATAATTGACCAACTTGCTCCTTTTATTAAAACTAAACATCTTTGATGAGCAACTGATTCCAAGATTGCAAAAAAAAAAAAAAATCTGGTTAACTTAATCCCAATGGCTTCATTAGCAAATTAAATTCTGATAGGAATGTAGTTTATAAAATTTCATAAGCCTTACACTATTAAGTTCATTTACATAATTTCATCTGAAATTTTAATAACTTTAACCATGAATATACTTATTGAAATGGAGCATGTTGATAAAATAGTATCAGGATAAAATTCCATTTGTGGAAGTTGTTAATTATTGAAATTTTGTTTACAACATGTTTTATGATTTATATAATATCTCAGATGATCATTTAATAATCAGAAGATCATTTAATCAGATTTCATAGGATCTAAATTAATATGCTTGACATTACTATAATATAGCAAAACTTCAGTCAAAAGAATGGTAATATAATTATATTATAAGAGGAAAAATTCTTTTTTAACAGTGTTCAAAAGTTCACGAACTTTCCATCACTTATTTCTGAAATTAAAATTGCCACAGAATTTTTTTAAAAATTAAAAACATGGTTCAAATAGAATCCACATACTATAAGAAAATAAACTGCATCTTCATATTATAATCCTCGACAATAGAAGAAATATCCAAGATAAAATTTTTGAATTTCATTTCAATAATCAAAATATAATTGTAAAAAATACTTTAAATTAGATCATGTTTAAAACTAGATTAATATCCTTAATATGTGTATATTATATATGCATATTTTTAAATTGAAGTTGGTACAAATGTTTTGTGCACCAATAATTAAAATTTTGCTTTACTTTTTGAAAATAGCTCCAGGGTAAACATCTGTGTGTGTGTGTATATATAATGCTAACGTACGTGGCATAGAAATCACTCGTAACTTATTATGGAATCGCAGCAATGAAATGTAAACATATTGATGTACGAAAATTTTCAGCAAACTGCTTTATTCAACGTTTTTACACACTACACCGCTCCATGCCCCTGCAACTATAACTTACTGCTTATCTAAACACTGAAATGAGCAATAAGTCGGAGAAACACTCCTATGCTATCCATCGCTGTGACTATCAGCCAAGTCTGATTTTTATTGATTGAAACTTGGTTAGGGGATTTTTATATTAGACAAAGATAAACAAAGCCGAGAGCAATGAACTTATTGAAATTCAAATGAAAAGTGGCAATGGCTTATCAAAGAAAAACTTATGATATTCTACATAAGTAGACTTGCAGTTTATTTGTAAGCTTTCTACAGCAGCACTTAATTCAATACTTTGCTAACTAAATAAAATTATATTATAAATGCTTCTCACTGGTTCAAACACCTTATTAAATCAAAAGATGCAAAAGAAATAAACTTGAATCAGAAAGTTTAATAATTGAGAGTGAAAATAGGCTTAACCATCATTATGACTTACCCTACTGGAAATAGATGACTTCCAAAACTACCAATTTTCCCAAAAGGTTTGTGCACTATCTTAAATTGCAAAAAATAAAAAAATCTCTAACGATATTGAATTTATTTCTATACAGTTTTTTCTTTTTTTTACTATTAATAAATTTTTGAAGTTTAATTTACAATGATACAATGCTTTTAACGTTAGCTTTGGTTTGGCTTGAAAAGAACTTTCAAATAGTAATGTTAACTATAATTATTTTTTTAATGTTATGAAATTCAAATCATCTATAAAAATATTCAATGGCATGTTTTTGCTAATGTTAAAATTAAGATAAAAAATTACTAATTAACATAATTGTTGTTTAATAAACTGAAATATTTAAAAATGCATTCCATATTAATTGTTTAATAACCTAAAGAATCAACAATCTTAGCGAGCAAGCTAGATTATACTAGCCAATGGCGGCTAGTATATTTTGTGACAAATACCGTAGTTTTGTCTGATAGTCTATCCTGTAGAGCCCGAACATATATTAATTCCTACTGAAAACAAAAGATAAAGATTTTATTTAATTCCATATTTACATCAAAACTTTCAAAAACCAAAGGGCAGCCCCATGTATGGACTTTAGTTATAATATATGTCTATATAAAAGGAGTTGAAACCTTGAATAAGAAATAATAATTAATCGATTTTGAAAATTGTTTTGTTGTTACAAAACTATGCAAATAATATTTTTATTTTCCTTCCTTAAAATAAAATTTTGTGTAAAAAAAAAAAACAAATTTTTAATACATGAACTCAAATGAAAAAGATATGCATATACGATACTTATGTCCATTAAAAATATATTACAGCCTGTTTTTCTTTTCACACAGGAATATATAGATGCCAAAAACTCCACATTTTTGAGCAATTAACAACTAACTAGTTTGAGCTATTACTTGTCATATTAAGATAATTGCAAATTCAAACTTAAATAGTCAAATAATCTACAAACTTAAATAAATTATGCAATATCTCTTGCTTATTTCTGAAAGAAAAAATAGAAACTTATGTTAAATTAATTGCTTTTTGCAAATTCTTAGAATATGTCACCATTCCTGCTCAAACACAGGAATTTTTGTTTACTTTTGGTGATATTATCTCATTCTGCTTATAAAACAGTCCTGCATTATGAAACCGATTTTGTATCTTCTCCCATTTACTCTTACAAGCTTTATTTTTTTATAGAGTTTCAGAGATTTTAAATATTATTTGATAAAATTTTAAAATTAATAATAGAAAATTTTTATTAAGTATCAAAAAAAGCCAATAAGATATATGTTAATGCAATAATGGATAAAAAAAATCTAATCAATTTATTTGTTGAAGAGTAATGAAATAAAACAGATAATTATTTCCGTTCATCATGTTGGCACTTAATATACTATTCATTTTAGAATTACTTCATTTCTAATAGTTACTTTAGTTTTAACCACATATATGTCATTTAAATAAGATTCAAACACAAAAACTTTCCAAATACAAGAAATTTATTTCAAAAATACATATAAAAAGATTACTTAACTTGAAAAATTTCAAATATAGGAAGTAAGGGGGGGGGGAAATGCCCAGGATAACTAAGTATAAATTCTACAAGAAGTAAAAAAAAAAAATCACATAACTTTTTTTTATGTGAACAAAAGCTCCCAAGGATTAAATGTAACTTTTATAATTAATCAAGGATAATGAAATTAAACATCCAAATTTATAAATGAAGGAATCTTATAAAAAAGATTAAAAAATTATTTAAACATGTTGAGATATTTTTAGATGTTAATAAAATATTATTTTGATGCTAATAAATATGATTTTTCTGCATTTCATTATGGAAACTACATAAGAGATGATTTAATCAGAAGGCACCCATTAACACTGTTAGCAGTCAATAAATACTTCAAATAAATGCATAAAAAAAAAAAGGAATGAACAGAAAATAGTATCAATTTCAAAAATACAATTAAGGTGGAGGAGGAGCAGCTGGCTTCAGAAAACGTTCTTGGGAGGGCGATTTCACTCGATTCATCCCTTGAGTATTCTATAAAAGAAGAAATACAAATAATAGTACCTTATGCAGTTTAAAAACGATAACATATTTCAAACAGACCAAGCAGTTTTTACTTCTTAAGTAATATTTAACTGTCTAGAATCCATAATTATTTCATAAACAAAAATTAAAAATATGTTTAAAAAAGATGCTAAACAACCTAATTCTACTAAAGAATCAAAAGTCTTGGCAACTCATTATAAAGAGGGATTTTTGGAAAATACTTTATTTAGAAAATTATTCAATCATTTATGCAAAGGAAGATATGATTACAAGATATGACCAAGCAAATTTTTGTAGATGTTTTGAATATCTGAATCACTCTAAAAATAATTTAATCTTAAATACAATTAATTTGCTTTGAATTTAAAATCAATTAATAAGGAATACTGATAAAATGAGGAAGTACACAAAAAAGAATGCAACTCAAGAAATTTTTTTAATTAATAGAATAGAAAATCAATCTTATTAATCCCACATATTTCTTCCTTAGAAAATTCAGGTCTTAAAAAAATGACAGGTAGATAATTTATTAGTAGTAACCAAGGAATATCTTCTTTGAACAAAAATAAATAACAATCAATCACAATCCCTAGATTTTCATGTTTTTTGAGAATCGATCACTTAAATACTTTTTTTTTTCAAATTTAATTTTCACAAATTTTTGTAACTGTTATCATGACACCACTTTAAATTGTAGGAAAAAAATTTTAGGATTGATTCCCCCCCCCCCCTTCTTTTCTTGGATTCCTACTGATAAAGTATTTATAACCATTTTTCGATACCCTTGATTTTTATTCCCAACAGAGTACAATGCAAATATCTATCTTAAACTTTTACCAGTTATTTCCTTCTGTATAACACATACTTAAATAGAATTTCAAAAATTTATCTCATATGAAAAAAATGCTTTTACCACATTATCATTTATTTCAAATTTGCTCACGATTTCATTAATTTATCCTTGCATTTTATAGCTCAGTTTATAGGACTTTACAATACGGATTCATTTTAGAGGACTGTTATATATTTTTCCTCTAAGTTTAATAGTGTTTTATTAAAACTCAAAAATTTAATATAATCTTTATCTTTTAAAACACTTAGAGGTGAATTTTGTACAGATTGCTCAAAAGCTTAAAGGAATAAAATGGTTGTTACATTTTTTTGCTAGAAAAAAGTAGAATTCGATTGGACCATTTAAATTGCAAAAGTTTCAAAAGAATTTAATTTCTAATTCAAAAAAAAAAACTTTTTGTAACATGTTTTAATACAATTAATGCTATAATAATTTGTATAATGCTAATATTTTTTTTTAAAACTCCCAATTTTTTAATCATTTGTTTTGTCTGTCATTGTAAAAAGAATATCTTTTTACAAGCAATTTTTATTAACATTGAATCCTACCAGCAATAAAATGCTGAAATTTGATAACATTTTATTCAAATTACTTCGAATATATTTTGAATAAATTTCAACTTTACATATTTAATTTGAATAGCACATGTTCACTCCACTACTAACATGATTCCCCGTTTCATTGTAATCTTTAACAAAGAAATCAATTAACATTCTTTTATCACAGAAAACTGTGGTACAACTCACCTGTGCAAACCATGTATCCTGTAACCATATGTTTTGCATCCCCCTTCCACCCATAACTCATAAATTATTTAACATCACATTATAGGAGGGAAAAATATTGATGGAATATATACAATGATAAGACTTTTTTACAAGGACGTTCTCGCAAATACCTGTTTGCTATCAGATACTCTACTGTAGATGTATTTCTACAAATTTTCAACACGTTGGTTGAAAATCAGATTGTTCCAAACATATATTAGAAAAAGTGGAAAATTCTGAAATACCCTAAAAATATCCTGAACATAATAATACAGAATGATACTAGATATAAAATTATTTGATTTTGATGAAATTTCTACTTTTAGTTATTTTAACGAATGTGACAATAAATCATTAAATATATATAAATTTTTTTTATAAATTTTAATGAAACAGCATTAAGATTTATAAAATTAATCAGTTTCATGTTCTACTTTAGAACATTCATCCCCTCGTCCACCTTTAATCATTAGAATAAGAATTTAATTTTAATACATTTCATTTTTAAATTTATCAGTTATTACATTTTTTAAATAACTTTGAGAACTATTTTACAGATGTAAAATTTTAATATATTCTATTAAACCTTTTAAATCTTTTTTGGTTTGATTAATATCATTATGAGGAAAAAATAAAAAGAAAGAAAATGAGATATTTCTGATGGATCAAAATTTCGAGACTATTTATTTATATAAAAATTTAAGTTTTGAAATTTTTTTCTTATTGAACATTCACTATGCAAGTAGTAAGTACAAATCAAATTTGGCAGCTTTAGGTTCAATTGTTCTATTTCACTGATTTTTGTATCAGGTAATTCACAGAAAATACGTCAATTTAAAATTTCACATCAAGAAATCTAAACAAAATTTTCATTCACTAACTTTTTGTATTACATAAAAAAAAAAAGTATCAGATTATTGCGAAAAATGTTTAAGGGATGTTTGTAAGCAATACAAGTTTATTATGCAAGGCCACTTACCTTTTCATCTTGCTTCATTTTATTCAAAAATTCATAAATAGTTCAATTGGAAAAATGTTCATAAATTTTTCAATTGGAATTACAAATAATCTGTCAGAGCTGATATGTAATTAGTTGTAGATCCCCTATTTCCTTAAAATCAGATTAATTAAAATTTTTAAAAATCCTGAGTATTTCAGAAAGAATTACTGCACCATAAGTTTTATTAAAAAACAGAATGAAATATGAATGTTGTTTGATAAAAACACATATAAGAATAGATTTTTATATCTCTTAATAAAATATTCTCATTGAGCATTTATTATTTATTCTTCACAGAATATGGCACTACAGAAAAAAATTAATTAGTGGTTTTTTTTAAAGTCTTATTGGAAATAATTTTCTCCTGAAATTAAATTTTTAAACACATTGTTATTTGAATGTATTTTAAATCTAAAACAAACTAAAATGGGGTTTTGTTTTAAATCTAAAACAAAACCCCATTTCTTAATTAATGAAGTAGGAAATTTCTTTCAAGATTTTATACAGTATTTGAAAGGGAAAAAATAGTGTAAATCTTCCCACTTTTATGTCAAAATATAATAAAATTTTTTGAGATGCAAATTTCTATTTTGTGCAATGAGACTTCTTTCCAAGTATTTATGTTATGGACAAACTTTGATGCAAAGTAAGTGTTTTTTAATATAAAAGTGGAAGAAAACCAAACAAATGTGTTATTGTTATTACCTTGATGATATTCAAAAACATTTTGTTTTATTTTTAAAAATAAGTAGTTATAAAACTTTGCCTCCATAATAATAATTTAAGAAAGATTTTCTTTCTATACAAAAGCAACCTTTACTACTTAAATCATTAATAAGATAAGGCTGGATGGAACTAATTTGCACATTAGTCAGTGCAAATTAGTTCCATCCAGCCTACCTCTTTCTCAACCATTAGTGCCAAGGAAGTCATTAGTGGTGTAGAACAACAATGGTGAAAAAACATCCTTTCTGATTTCAAAGGCAAAATACAAAGTAGGAAAAAATCATTTGCACTCATCTTGAAGACAACCGAAGAGGACGAAATAAGATGTTTCTGTCATTTGGAAGCAGATTTGATTTGCAGAAAAATACGTTGTGTCACTCAGAGGGTTAAGAAATGTATTATAAGCAAACACAATATGTTCTGGTGTGCATGATAATATGATAGATATTAAAAGTATCACATAGGAAGTCCAAAAACAATTATTACAAATCATGTGTCCTTCAATTAGAAGATTACTACTAATACCAGAAACATCTGGTTTCTATAGATCTCCCTGTACTATACTTTAATGGAATATAATTCCAGTATATTCATTTTTTAATTTTTCCCCATCTTCAAATTATGATAATACCCAATTTTGCCCCAGATAAAATTGCTTTTGAAATTTATAGACTGAATTGAAAAAAGAAAAAATCTTGCTAGTGCCAGTGTAGTTTGTTCGATGATGCACACTGTGGTACGGTGGGAAAAAAAAAGGATTTTAATATTTGCAAAATTTGACTGACAACAGCATGAAAAAGGAATTCCTGCTTCCCTTAAAGTAAAATGCATTTATTTTTTCAATTATTTTTTCACAATTTCCCAGAAAAATTAAACATTTAAATTAATGCAAACTGAAATGAGAGAGTAAATTTTCTAAAATTTGAGCTTAAATTCTTTTCAAACTTCAAAGACTAGCCAAAGAATCAATTCTATAAGTAAGATCCTGATAATTATGCAAGACATTTTTCTGCTTATGACTTAATCCATGAGAAAAAAATTAACAATTTTGTAGAATAAAATTTAAGCTCTCCAGACATAGCAAGAACTGAATGAATGCAAAAAATCAGAAAGTAATTTTCTGCCTAAATTAGAAATAATAATAATAAAAAAAACATATTATTCCATTTCATTTTTTTAGAAATGTCTAGAAAAACTGATGATGCAGAACATTTTTCCTTTTATAAATATGAAACTTCCCAATGCCTTCTTTACAGTTAGTAACATTTTTCCTCTTATTCTAAGACACGGTTATGATTCAACAAATTCCTGTTCAGATTCAATTGACTGCACTCAAAAACACTGGAATAATTAAATTGTATTAAGAATTACATAACAAGTTACAAGAGAAGGTATTTGTGAAAACATACAGTGAAACTACACTACTCCAAAATTTCAATTCAAATATTTTATTTTCTGAAATCTTTAATAAAAAAAACAAAGGACAAACAAATAAAAAAAAAAAACAAATCAGAAACAAAACTAATATTCATTCTTAAAAAAATTTGGAATATAATTGATAAACAAAAATAACATCTTAATTAGCAAAAATAAGATCATTTATTTTCTTTGAATGTAAAGAAGCAAACCTGTTCGATGATGCAATGCTGCACAAAAACCATATAAGCATCACAGTGATCATTATAACAGCAGCATGTTGTTCCTTAAAGTGTATCAGCAATTCAAATGCACTACCAGCATTTGAATATGATATGAATCTATTGAGATGTCTTTTCTTACATTTATCATGGATCTCGATCTTGTGTACAATGTTATACGAAAGCAGTAATACTGTATTTGAATAAGAATTCAATCATTCACATAACAAACACTCCATCAGGACAACACATATAAGATTTGATTTGAATAGATCAGACAACAAGGACTAACAGCTAGCAAAAACTTCAATCCAGTAGGTTATTTTTAGGATGTGTTGTCATAATAACCATGAATCACTTCAACTGAAGGTCAATTTGTTAAACTGTGGCTACACTGTACCGAGCAAATTGCTATTGGATCTTTAAGTATTCTTTCATAGATCATGTAAAGCATCTTGCATGTTAAAAGTTTTTATAGAATTTTCCCAAATAATCAGGAATTTCAGAAATCTGAACAGAAGTCAGCTTCAATTAATTTGAATAACTCAAGTTCTAAAGTATAATTACAATTAAAGCACAAACAACATTTATACATAGCCTGCGGCAGTTAAGAAGTCAGTTTTTTTTTTCACTGATTAAAATAAATGTATCATATTATACAAATAATCAACAGGATTGAATTATCATGAAATAACTTACCGTGGAACTAGAAGAAAATACAGGAGGTGGTGATGGACTTGGTAAAACATTATTTTGAGACAAGCTTTGATTACAGTGATGGCATCGATTATTTGCATTCAATGAGAAAGTTTCTCTATTTCCAGAAATGTTCATGGCTGAAAAATTGAAATTCCTGATGAATACGATTTTATTCAAGAATAAAAGAATTCTAAAATTTAGCCTATCAATCATATGACATTAAACCTAAAAAATATCCAAACAATCTTATGCATTTAAATTTTAAAAATATTTGATATAGAGCAAAATTTTTATAACTAATTTTTATAATTTTTATAGAGCAAAATTTTTATAATTTTTAACAAACAACCCACATTAGCAGCAAATTTAAAGATATAAATTTAAACCAAAATTTAGGCCAAATAATAAGCAAAAGTATATAAGGAGTTAATGAAGAAAAGATGGAAGTTGATTAGAGGTAAGTTAATTTTTTCTTCTCAAATTTCTCTCTATTTTCTTGACAAAATAAAAAATCTAATATGAGGAAGATGACGACCAGATTAGAAGAAGATAATAGAATGCAGACTTTCATAAAATCTGCCAAGTATTTATCTGCTACCATATAAATACCATAGTGCTACTATATTCATTATATGCACAGTTAAAACACACTTTTGATCCACAATATCTGAAAACAGTTTTTAAAATTCTAGAAACCATGGATTTTCCAACTTGTATGTTAGCACATTAAGAAATACATAACTTTCATGCAATAATATGTACCGATTTAAAAATGTTTATTCTTCTAAATTATAAACTCACATGTCTGAACTGCAATTTTAAATTAATCTAAATGATTTTCTTAGGAATATGTCAATTTCAATTTACATAATTTTTTTTAACTATCTTATGTTATCGTTTTCACATACACACGGACAGTAACTATAGATGGATGTGGTTCAAATTGAGAAGGATCTCTAATTTTATTATAAAGACCTAAAATTTATCTACTTAGAATTATTGCTATTCAGAATTTGCATATAAATTGATAAATATTCAATCCGTTGACAAATTTGAAATACATTTAGAATTCTATTTTTAAATATATACTGAATTTTCCTCTATCTGGCTTGTTACATTGAGTTATTGTACTTATATGCATGCTGATGGGCAAACATTTTTGTTGAAGAACCTCAGTCAAAAGTTGCTGAAAATTTACAATTTTGATTTGAAAACCACATCAGAAATTCTCATTTACTTATAGCACTCTTAAATTATGTTTAGAAACTAGCCGCCTTTGGCGACCAGCTGGTTCGCCAGTATTACCGCTCGCTACAATTTTCAATTAAATATTTTAAGTAACTGGTCTCTTAATAGATTCTCAAGCAAAGCATTTTTAATCTTCAAATTTTGATAGTCATACCAAACTTATACTGTTGTTTAGATCGTTTCGTTCAATTTACTATATATATTTTGCTAATTTGTTGTCATTTCCGGTAAAACATCAACTTTAATTTAAAGTGGAAATGATGAAATTGCAATTAATATAAAGATATTTTTTAATAAAACCAAGCGTTTTATTTTATTTATCATCTTTATTATTATTTATTTATTATTATTATTATTGAATATGAGTATTGCAAACAGAATCGCTCGGTATTTAAGTCTTATGTGAACTACAAAATATTTTTCATAATTTATGTAATATCTCAAACAATAATTCAACAAAAATTTCTCAAATACAGCATGAAATACTGTTTTTCGTTTTGCTTTCAAAAGGATTGAACTGAAATCAATAATAATATTTTGTTACGACCTATAAATATATTTCAAAAATTATGAAGTCTAAATTTAATGCAGTAAGGTATCATATTCTGATAAATATTCTGGACACACCAAATTTTAAATAAATGAATGAATGTTTCTATTTTCCACGATCAACTAAGACTTATTTATGAAGTTTTGAATGTTAAAAATTTAGAAAAACTCGACATTTTCATAATCTTAGGCCAATTAATCTTGAGAAACCTGATTGGTGTATTTTCTTTGAAACGATTGATGGAAAATCTAAAATTATCCTTTTTTTATTGAATAGTGATATTCAAATTTTCATTAATCCGCCAGTTTAAGTTATTGATTTAGTTGATTGGAAATTAACTCTTTTTTATTTAAAATATTAGTGTTTCAAGAACATTTTGTTAATCGTGATATCCACAGCAAAAGCTTTATGTAAAATCAAAAATTCGGTTTTTATTAGAGCATTTATTGAATAAAGTTACATAAAATATAATCATTTTCCATTTAGACCATTTTAGCAGATCTGTGTCTTACTAAAGGTTTACAAATTAGCTGTGTGGCCCTGATTTGAATAGATATCCTGTTCATATTAAACAAAACTTGCCTTAAAATAAAACTAATTTATTGGATTAATAATATAGAGAGTGTAAAAGATCATAAAATAATTTTTCTTGAATTTGTTTTTTAGAAAAAATAATATTTTATATTTGTTTCATTTCCTACAGACACATGCCGAAAATTATATTTTTGCAGATTTCATTTCCAAGATTTAATTTATTTTTAATTGGAGCTTTAATCAATGTGATGGCAACACTTTGAAAAAAACTAAATTTTTCCCATGAATGCGAAACATGCTTGTGCAGCTTACATTTTATTTTTATTTTGTACGAAAAAATTGTTGAAAAATATAGTTAAAATATTTATTTAAAAATTCATTAAAACTAGAAATTTAATTTTAAGGTAAAAACGTTGGTATCATTCAAAAGATAAATTTTTGATCTTTAATTTTATGTAAAAATATTTTGTGTGCGGTAATATTTTCGGAAGTTATAACAGAAACATGCCAAAATTTCGCTTAATTTTTAAATAAATAAAATTCTAATTAAAAATTCGAAAAAATAACCCCCAAGTGCACATTCCCAGCCTCCAAGGTATACACATGCCAAATTTGGTAGCTGTAGGTTGAATGGTCTGGCCTGTAGAGCACCAACACACACATCGAGCTTTATTATTATAGATTATTTGAGATTTTTTTTAAAAAACAACCTGGGAGGCCAATAAAGCACCCAGACTTATTAAAATCTAAAAATTGAATTTTCTGAGAACTTTTTGTTTACATAAAGCAGAAATTGCTGTCAATTCTCAGAAAGCAAAAGTTTTAAAATCCAGTACAAAATATTGACTGTTTAAATAAATTAAATTAATAGATTTTAATATTTTTAAATCGATATTTAAGCAATTTTTCCAATTAATACACTTTAGAACAGGTTTATTATATGCAAGGATTTTAATGTAAAAAGTTCACTAATTAAAAAATAAGGAAAAGCTATTTAATGCAACACAAGCTGAATCTTTCTTTCGCTCAAATTTAAAAGCAAAATAAATAAGATAAAGTTAAAGAAGATAAGCAGTCTTCTCTATAGTTAAGAGTAAAAAGATTCCATAACAGCTTTGAAAATACTATTTTCCCCGTTTCTTAATTTAGCACTACTCTGCAATGCACACAGAATATAAGCAGCAGCCATATTGACTTTTACAGCCAGTGATTTTAATTTCCATGTGCTGCAGTGTTTCTGACAATAAAAGGCTTCTGTATATAAATAGGGTTGCCATTCAAAACTGGAAAAAAAATTCCGTTTTTTCCCCTGTATGTATATTTAAGATACGAGGAAATGTGCATATAGCACTCATTTTGCTATATGCACATATACTTTACTCATTACTTATACTGCAATATGATTTTAAGGAGTGGAAAAAGCAAGAAAAGGAGGCAACAATTTAATATTATACGAAATAATAGCACATTAAAAAGAGGCTTATATTTATATGCAAAAAAATTCTTTACTATCTAGAATTTCAAAAGACGAAATTTATATATTGAGAGGGAGGACAAATTACTTTCATGCTCTTTAACTGTAAGTCATACAAAATTAAGGACTCAAGATAAGATAAAACAAAACATTTTTTTTATCATGATACAAATCATTTAATAATTATGTAATAAAAAAAACATTACAAAGCAAGGTTATTTATTCATTTTTACCAATTCATGTATTTGGGCATTAATATCTACAATTCCTGCAGATTTTTCAGCGATCAGTTTCATGGAGCAAATCCTTAACAAATAAGGTATGACATTTTTATATGGCTTAACAGCCATTTTTTAAAGCTATTTCACTTTCAGTGAATATATGTGAAAATATTTCGGATATATCATAGAATGCATTAAAAGACAAATGTGACAAAATAAGGTTTAATGTCCATATAAATTCAGCTTTAAATTATTGTTCTTTAACTAAAAAGTTAAAAATCATTTTATTTTCAGACATTAAAGATTTTCAGATTTGACATGTTATCTTTTCCTGTATTCTTTATACATACTACAATGATGACTCTATTGAACTGGAACACAATCTTATATTTTCCTCTTTTGACATGCCTAGTAAATGCCTCTTTTCCCATATTTCTTATGCCTCTTTTCCCATATTTCTTTGTAAAAAGCTTATTAGCTTTTTACAAAGTGGGCAGTATGGGACAAATGGATTTTGTGGAGTTTTTTAAACCCATTCAGAAAATCAGGATTGATTGTAACATATATGAACTGTTGCACATGCTTCAGAAAATAAGAAAACAACTTTTCATCCAACATTAAATATTAACAAGAATATGTTACAAAATTCAAAGAAATGAATGACTATAATGCATATTTAATTATTTAACTAAACAAACTGCAAAATATAGCCAGTCTAATTATAAAAAATTATTCAAGAGAAATGCTGTTAATAATTCATCTTTTTCAACTCCCCCAAAAATTATATATGGAAATTCTGAAATTTTACCAGGACTGTGAGAATTTGAAGTAAAAGAAGAATGAGACAGTGGAACAGGACTCAGCACTGATCTGGAATTCAGGTGGCTACTAGTTGACAATTCATTTAATTGCCTGAAACAATAAAAAACAAGCATAAATCATTGACACTTATAATAACATGAATCAAAATACAAAATTGCTAAATAATGCAATTTTTGAAAAAAGTAAATACATTCTGTTTTTTTTTTGTTTGTTTGTTTAATCTTGGATAAAAATGTTTACTTACAACTCTCTCTCTAAATATACATTGCTGCTGATTGATACAGATGAATGAGATTTGTAAATTTGGTAAGTCAGAAGGTTCAATGTAAAAATTCTAATACAACCTAGAAATTATTTAATAAATCCATCCTCGATTTTTTTTTCTTTGCATCCCACAAATTATATTGTAAGCGAGAAGAAAAAAGATTATGGAGCATTACATAATGGTAAAAAGATAATATCTAATTACATTCCTTTAAAGAATTTTAATTATATATTTTAAATCAGTAAAATTTTTTGAAATAATTTTGCTTAGAAATGTTAAATAACCTGTACCACCAATGATATTTCCTGATCTCATTTGCATTCTAAATCCAAAATAAAAGAAGCTCTAATATACATTCAAACTATATATATAAATAAATAAATCATGGAAGTCTATAGATTTTTTTCATTTATACACATATTTTAAGAATCATTTCCCACTATGTAACAATATCTATGATATAATCAATTTTATAAGTTTTGCTAATGTGAGTAAAAGTGCATAGTGTTAGTTTTTTCTCCAAGAAAACAGAATGGATCCAGAAACTGAACATCCTATGGTTGTCATTTACAGATTGAGGGAAGGGTTTACTTAATTTGTTGCCAAATTTATGGTATTTTGAATATTTCATGCATATTTATTTTGTATGTGTGCATCTTATCTTTGGTATAAAATTAAAAACAAAATGTTAAAAAATAAAATCAAAATATACAAATCAAAGAATGCATTATAAATTAAGACATTTCAAACTAGAAGTTCAAATATCACTTCTCAAAAGAGTAAAAATCATCGAAATGGAAATATTTTAAAATTATTAACACAAAACTTAAATATTGACATAAAATATAAAATCAATATTTTTTAACATGCCATCAATATTGCCAGCTGCAAATGTTTTATTTATCAATAAATGTTTTTATAAGAGAAAACTGCTTTACTTATGAATATTTTCTTACCTTTTATAAGAATGTCAATTCTTTTTCTAGTTTGTTTTTTCCCAGATTCATTTTAAGCACTTTTTAGTTTAAGTTAACTTACTTTTTCTCTAGGATGGAGTTTTATACTTTAGAACAAGAACATAAATATATTTTAATATATCATTTAATGCAAAAGTGGCTTGCCACATTAATATAAAAAGTTTTCATCATTTTTTTTAAATAGAAGTGCGAGATCAAACATGGATATTTAATTTTTTTTCACTTGTTATTCAGAGAAATGAAATACTTTTATTTTTATTCCCTTACATATTGAGAAATATAATTTTAATAAATTTTAAACTTATTGAAATTTTATTTCCAAAAAATACAGACAATATTTCTAAAAATCTGCATTTGAAATAAAGGACAAACCTTTAAATTTCAGTTCAAAACTGTATAAAGAATTATCAGTAATATATAATTTCAGATGAAAGTATTCATATTTAGAGAAACACCATAATATTGTCATAAAAAGATGATAAAGAAGAATTTTATTTTATAAATTATCAAAAAAAAATTTTTTTGAAAATTAAAATTGAATACATAATTTTTTTTTCTGTATTTTAAAATTATATTCACAATTAAGTTTATATAACTCTAAAATATATAGTTATAAATTATTATTATATAATATAAAAAATTCATATAACTCTAAAATATGGTGATAATAAAATGTGCAAAAAGAGAAAAATTGTGAAAAGGAAAACAGTAATTGACAAAAATGGTAATTTATCATTTCTAATTTTGTTTGGTAAAGCAATAAACTCAGCAAGCTAAATCTAAAAGTCAATTAGTGCCTATTTTACTATCAAAATGAATATAAAATTGGAACCCAGGAAAAATTTAAATAATAATTATCAATAAAACTAAATAAAGAGGAAACGGGCCTTTAAAAAGACTTTTCTAAAGAAATCAGAACTTTATGTTCTATGTATAAAAATACTTAAAAAAGCACCAGCTTATGGCAATGATAATAAAATGCAATAAGAAAATTGCAATTTTTGTTTAAATTTAGAGTTTTTATTTACTGATTAATGTTGTCTCTCCATAATTAGTGTCTTCTGTCCTGTCTTTTTTTGTTTGTAGTAGAAAGACAGAGATCATGCATCAATTACTGTCAGTCACCAACAAACCATAGCAAACATAGTACCCAGTGATCAAGAATCACCCTTTACTTCTATATTTGAACAATGTGCCCCCGAGTACCAAGTCAGGGTTCTATCAATGAATATGATTCCAGGACCAGAGGATTAAACTACACTTACATGTAGAAAACAATAAAACATTTAATACTTCATTTAAAACATAAAATTTTAACAAAAAAAAAAGAGGAGGGATATTCAAATTAATGTTTTACAATTAGTTTGAAAAAGTAAAACCAATACTTTCTTTCTAGAAATGTAATGTATATGAATATGAAAGGTAATAATTAGTAACCTTTCTTCATCCATTTCAAGACTAGATTCACTCTCAGAGAGATGACGGCACAAAGCTTCCCTTCTGTCTACTTCCATCTGCAAACGTCTAGTAAGGCGAATATTTTCATCTCTTACATTCTTTTCTTCCAAAGCAAACTGGGCCATTTTTTCAGAGTCTAAAAATCAAATGCAAGTAGATCAAAACATTTTTTTAATTTTCTGAAAATGTAATAGTTTATAATAAGAATATTGATAACATCATCAACAACAGGTTTTAAATAATTGAATAACAAAATGTGCTAAATCTTAACATGCATTTATTATAAAACCTTTTAAATATTTGCTAGATATATAAATTTTTCAACTGACAATAAAGATGAATAAATATGTGAATATGTCTAGAGGACAGATAGGTAAATCTCGAATTACAAAAATTGGCAGAGATATATTTCAAAAGATAAGAATGCGTACCCTAGAGGAACTTCTTTGAAATTTTAATTACAAATTAAGTAAAATTTTGGAGTTTTGTCATGATAGTTGTTGAAAGAATTGGTGCGCTAATTCAATTCTCACACCACTTCAAATTTGTACAAAAATGCTTTTTTAAATTATGTCGAATTGCTACGCAAACTTTACTTGAATTTAGGCAATTTAATTTTTTATTCCTTCCTAATTTGCAACAACAGACTACATCATTGCACTGACAATCAAACCATTTCCATCATTTCAGAAAATATTTAATCACATAATTTTTTTCTCATTCTAAAATGTTCAAGATTATTTTTAATATCTATGCAGTTTATATGCGGAATAAAAAAGTGAAGTTACAGTACCATGAAAGAATAAAGATGAGCTAGATAATTACATTATTAAGCACTATGATGCCATGGTACTCCACTATTAAGCTAGTCCACATACACAATTCACAGAATGTGAGTAAGGCTATCACATTAACACAGCTTTAAGTTCTGTTGCAATCTGAAGCTTAAAAATTATTTTCATGAAATAATCAAGAACATAAATTATGCATAAAAGATTTAAAATTAACAACTGGACATCATAGGCAACTAAAATTGCATATAAATAAACAGCACACAATCAACGCAAATTTTTTAAAATGTTGAAAATTCATTTTTGCATTTTATCATTTTATAAGTCAATTACAGAATATGATGCAATATTTAAAATAATTAAACTAGCATTACCAATTTACTGAGGAAATAATTTTAAATGAGAAATTTTCTTTCAAAACTTAAAAAATATAGCCTGTTTTATATAATCTTGCATATATAAATTGCATAAAAAAGGGAAAACAGATAATCACCCCAATACAATCAAAGAAATGGCTTGATATGCTCTACAACACATGTGAAATTAGCAGAAAATGTCTCTTCAAGAATTTCTTTTCCTAGATTGTACTATATCAAATAAAGGTGTTTTTACTCTCCCCATTCCGCTTAAAAATTAGGGATCTAAGGCTAGGCCCTGAAAAACCCAAGTACTCAAATTTTATTTTCAGAATACCATATTTGAGAATCTTGTATTTTGTAGCATAATGGGAAAAAAAATGAGTATAGATCTCAACACTTTTTATTCAGTTAATTGAATCCTAAATTTGTGACAAAGTTATACTTTTAGAAACAAGATAACTTACCAAATTTTATTTATTTAAATTGCTTTCTTAGAGCTTACACGCATGCAAATGTATAATATCAATGTTTAATATTTTTATAGTGTTTCTTATGTGGATACATAGACCAACTGATAGTATACTTTAGAAAGAAAGAAAAGAAATGGATTTTGTTTAAATTTGATAGAAATCTGAAAATTTGGCATCAAGACATTCTAGCTCAAAGTATTTTTGAGTTATTGTATTCATGGACTCAATAACTCCTCACAATTCCAATTTTTTTTTTTTTTTTTTTTTTCAAAAATGTTTTTTGAAGTTTTGTGCGGATTGGGCAAAAGTTCAAACTATTTTTTGGTGATTACAATAATTTGCCATTAAAAACTTCATATAGGTAAAAGTAATAATTGATTTGGCATTAAAATAACTTTAGTATATTTTGACAAGAGTAAGAAGTGACTTACAAGTAGGAGCATCATAAACATTTTGCTTTCCTTTTACTTTTTGGTAGCCTTGCATCATTTAGTGTATTCACTTTTGAAAATCCGCATACTGTTAAAAAGATCTAAACTTTTGCACAAGAATTACTTGAAATAAAAATGCTTATATGATTAATTAAAGATATTAATGTATGTTGATGATGTTAAAGTATTCCTAGAAAATACTCTACAAGCAAGTAATCACATACAAAAAAATAAGCAGTAATGAGCTGAAGTTACTATTAAAAACTAACTTATGCAGTTATACAAGTAAAATTATCCCTAAATGAAAAGGGATACGTTTTTTACAAATTGAGATAAAACCTTTTTCATTGATTTCTGGATTCATTCAAACCTGCTGAACATTGAAAGAATAGATACCAAAATTAAAACACAGCCATATAATCCAGCAAGCAAATGCGATTCTATAGCATAATGAATTCTCCCCCCCCCCAACAGGAAGAAAAATTAATACCTAAACAAAAAGTATGATGCCCTTTAATAAGGTCAATAAAAAGTAAGCAGTTTTTAAAACATCTGATTATATTGTACGCTGAAAATTTTAGTATGTTCATTAACCTTATGCATTTATGAGATCCTAAATATTTATTTACATTTTTTTAATGCTGATGCTATAAAAAGGTTATAGTATTTGCTATAGCAAAAGCTAATAACCTGAGATAACCTTTAATTAAAAGTTCTTGCTAACATTTTCTTCAACACTTTTTTTTTTAATTGTAATACCACAGAAAAATGAATTTTAACATTTTCAAAATCAAATTTTATTATTCTTGAAAATAATTAATATTTTGATACAAACATTCTTTAATATTTTTAATATTTCACACATTTTTTATATCATTTTATAATTTATTTAATCCTACTTATTTCGTTTCTTAATCTGCATTGACAGTTAAGAAATTTTTTCGTTAGTTTTTTTTTAAAGTCTATGTTATGTTTGATCTCTTTCTGTTAATGGATCACTGTTTGCTTCAAACCTATTTTAATAATTAGTTTTGATTTAAGAGTTGACAACATTTTGGATAGTAAAGAATCAACTATAAGAAAACAAAGCTTTTTAAATTACTGCATAATTACAACCAAAGTGTACTTACTATAAATATATATACATCATTTTTTTTTTAATTGCATCAGCAATCAACCAAATTGAAATGGAATTTTCTACTACAATTTTCAATAGTTAATCTGCAGTAATCAGATTTAAGATATTGTACAAAATAATAGCCCATCATAGATGGGCACATCTTCCAATTTTTTTATATATTTAATAATATTATTAAATTTTATTTAAATTTAAATCAATATATTTATAATTCCTAAAAATAATTACACGAGTATCAAAAGTAAAATAACATCAAAAGGTACCAAAATCAAATCATATTCTAACAATTTGTCTCTTGCACAAAAGAAACAAAATGCAAGCTGACAATCTACCAGTTAGAGCAACCTCATAGTTCTTGCACCTTCTAAAGTATAGGCAGAATAGATTTCTTCAATCATATACCATATACAAAGAATTGCATATTATTAATCTCACAATAAAATATTTAAAAGTAAATTTAGACATTTTCTTTCTTAAAATAATGCTTTAACTTTTTGAAACTTGCATAAGAATTCTCTATATATATATAGTCATTTTCTTGATAAATAAACAAAATTAGTTTTAATTACAATTTTACCATCAAGATCAAACTAAATATGCATGCATGATACCAATCAGGAGTCGGAAATTCAACTAATTGCATATCAAACAAATGAATAATGTGGTTTTCATAACTTTTCACAAATTTAATGCTGCTGCCCACTATGATGACATTTTAAAGATTAGCACAGAAATTCTAGTAAGTTATCAGATATTCTCACAAAGGCTTCAATAAAACATTGTAATAATATTCATGTATTTTTCTTGAATTCTACACTTTGCATGACCATTTTAAATATATTTATAGTTTTGATATTAAAATTTAGAATGGACAGGTACTTTTTTTCTTTTAAAAAACATTTATTAAAGGGAAAAAAAGGATATTTAGTAATAAATTTACAAAGATTTATAAATAACTTTAAAAAGTAATAAAACATCAAAAGTACTCACGCTCTTGTTGGGCATTTAAAAGTTGCATTTTTAGTTTTGCCACTTCATTTCGTAGATGTTGCACATGTAAAGTTAAATTTGCGGCAGTATCACCTTTATTTATATCTCTTGGAGATGGAGGAGCTGAAACAGGTTGCTCAAGTTTCTCTTGTAACATCCTAAATATTTTTTTTTTAATTTAACACAAAGAATAAACTGAATCAAAAATATGTCATTACAAAGAATAATTGAGACTTTATTCAAAAAAATCTTGAAAACTATGATGGTGTAAAATTCCAACAAAATTTTGTATAAATTAAAATGATAGTGTAAATGCATAGATACCTATTTATTAAAAAATTTATAATCAAGACAAACAAAATAATTTTGAGAATTTATGAAAAAATAATGTTTTGTTAATGACAAAATTGAAACTACCAGTAGTGTTCTCTCTAAAACTTTTTTGCTTCCTCTCTAATAAGTGTCAGCACCCACACTTCCCTACACACACCTACATGTTTGGATCTTGGTTAGGGCTGAAATGTCTTACATGGTATTAGTAGATATTAGTTACGAGTTTTCCCCCCATAACTGAAAGGACAATCTGAGCAATAAGACATTTTGATGCAGCCATTGGTCTTTTCACTTAACTTTCCAGGTACTGCTTTCAGGAAAAGATAAATGTTCAGAATAAGTAAAGAATGCACTCAGAATCCAATTTTTTCAATTACAATTTCTGAGGAATTTTCTCACTTCTAAACTTCACACTTAATTTGTTTTAAAAAAATTACACTTGCATTAAATCACCAATCAAGAATTATTGACCATAAAGACATTATGTACCATAAATATGTACTTCGAATATTTTTCCAATAATGAGACCTTAAATCAGTTTTAATTAGTTTAGTCAACACCAGGTGTTTCATTTTCCCTCTTTTTAGTTTGAATATTTTGGTTCAATAATCACTGTTCAAGAAAGAGAAAAAAAAAAAAAAAGATTATCTATTTGGCAGTTTCTGACTTCTTATTCTAACAGCATTTTTTCATCATCTGAAATTATCTATGACAAATTATACATAAATTTCATTAAAATGACAAAAGTGATTGTTTCATGACCTAAAGTAAAATTCAAGCCACTAGATTTGATGAAGATAATTTTTTTAGTCATATTTTTTATAAAGAAAAATTTAAATTGGTTTCAAATACACTATTCCAAATTACATGAACTTATTTCATCATATAAGAGCAAAAGGAATTTACTTGATATCTGAAAAAATCTCTATATATACATATAAACAGAATTTTACTGATTTGGTAAAGATTTACAAATCAATAAAAAAGTATTATAAAATAACATGAAATATCAATCGTGCCTTCCTATTTGAAACTGAATTAAATGAACAGATGAAACACCATTTCAATGTAATTGCTATAAAATGCCAGCTTTAAAGGAATTTTATATTAATTAACTTTAAAGCACTTCAGACAGTATTATAGCTCTGAGTAAAATTAGTCTAGATGGAACATTTAAATCATAAAAAATAGGTAAAAGAATAAAGCTCTGCTCAGTTTACCTTTTTTCAGCTTCTAGTTTGTCCATACGTTTCCACAATTTATTTACAAGAGCTTCTTGTTCTTGTTCTAAAGTATTTTCTAACTCAACTTTTTCTCTTCGCAGTTGCTCCAAGCTATGTTGCTTAGCTTGCGTCTCAGCTTCCAATTTTTCTATCTTTCTCATCAATTTATTTACAAGAGCTTCTTGTTCATGTTCAAGAGTTTCTTCTAAATGAACTTTCTCCTGTCGAAGCTAAAATTTAGAGAAAAAAATATACATTTACATTTCAAATAAGTAAAAAAAGAAAAAAAATGCAAAAGACATTGTCATTGAATCTCAAAAAGGAATACTCATACCTCTTATTAGAAATTTAAATGCATTTCAAAATTGGAAAGCAGAATAATTCACTTCTCTTACTTATACAAGGATGCAAAAGAGATTTAAAGGTAAGAGTAAATTTTCAAGGGTAGTTTAATATATATATATATATATATATATATATAATTAGCTATCTTTGGCAAACCACTGTTCCGTCGCTATCATACATTTCAAATAATTACAAAAACTAAGGAAACAATTCTTAAGTGCTACAACCACAACATCTATTTCACAAATTTTTATTTAACACAGAAGTTAATGACATCTAGATGCATTTATTATGGCTCCTACCTTTAGCCATCATCCAAGAAAATCCAGAAAACATTGTCTCACTACATTAATTCCTGTAGGGAAAACCTTAAGAGTTATCCATCCATAATACTAAATTAGTATAAAACAGAAAATTCAGTGACAATACAAGGATTTTTTTTTAAAAAAAAAATCTGAGACAAAAGGTTAAAATTTGGAGCCATCAGAGCTAATCTAGACCATCTAGTAACTTTAAACTAATCAATGTTATACAAAATAAACTGCTTAATACATGCAACTAGAATTGGCTATCTTCATTAAAAAACAGGGTACAAAAGTCTCTGGAGCTTTAAAATATTTTTCAAATAAAAATAAAAGCTCAAAATAAATGTTTTACAAATTTGATGAAAAACACATTTAAATATGCTTATTTCATATCAAATGACTTGTGACATAATATATAACTTCTGCAACACTTGTGGTGTGTAACATCATAAATGAAAAATAGTTTAACAATCTATAGCATTTAAAGCTATTGAATATGAGCTCTACTAGGAAGTAGTTAGTTTTCAATTAAACTTTTTTTTCTCTCTATTGCATTGTCCTCAAAATTTCCCATTGCCATTTGCAATGCATAACTGAATATTGCAACATTCATTAAACTTTATTAGTATTTCATGTACAAAATCAGATTTTGGCAGTTTTTAAATGGCATCTGCTATAATCTGTAAAAACCTGCGATGCTACAAAATTTAAAAATTGTTCGGTTCAACCAATATTTTTACTTTATTTAAAATCAAAATTGTAGGTAATAAAATAATTTTTCATTTTCTAAAGAGATATTTTTCATTAATACACAAATTCTTAAAAAATGCATTTATTTACATTTTAGTATCTATCAAGTGTTAATATTAAACAAGATCCAGCTTGAGTGATCAATTGAATATAAACTGATAACTATTAACTAAATACTTTAATATAACTATTAGTTTGTATGTTTTATTAGATAGAATATATTATATATACCAAATGTGTTTCATTCAAAGGTGTAAAACTTAATAATATATGTAAAAAAAATGCTAATGTAAAAGATAAAATTAGAGATGAAAATATTATCCTCATGTGCAATGCCAAATATCAACTAGTCTAGGATATAAAACCAAGATAAAATTAAGATAATAAAATAAAATAATTGTGCCTAAACTAAGATAATTATGGTATAATTTATCATTGGATTACTAATATCCATATAAATGATTCTATTATTAAAATATCATATGACTTTAAATTCACTACCAACAAAAAGTGCTTTTATGATGTATGTATTTGAAAAAATAAATATGCATAATAGCAAACAGATGTAACTCTACTTTGATTCATAATTATTTTTCTATTCTAATATGTAAAGAATTCAATTCTATGGAGCGCTTTATTATTCACTCAGCATCCAATACATTATCTCAACAAGTTCTTCCAGTATGTGTTTAATATAAAGCTAAAATACAATACAAAAATTATATCAAATTTCCTGAAAAAGGCACATATTCAATTAAAGTGTCAGGTAAAAATGCTGTTTCACTTAAACAAACCTGAGAAAGTTTACGGAACAAATCATTTGTCAAACACTCCTCTTCTTGCTCATAATTAATGGCTAAAGCTTCCTGCTCTTTCTTCAAAGCTTGGATTTTTTTTAACAGAGTATTGCTGATAAATTCTTCCTCCTGTTCTGCCTTTGCTTGCTATGAAAACAAAAATTACAGTTAAAAAGTTATCTTGCAATAAACTTACAATCAAATTATTCATTCATATAATTGTTTATTGATAAATAGCATTTAATGATTAATAAATAAATATCGCAAAATTCGTTAAGGATTTAATAAACAGAATTTTGCTTACAATGTAGAAATAGAAAGCAAAAATGAGTTATCTAAAAAAATACTGTGGAGTGAAGAGCAGAAATATAATATTTTAAAAAATAAAAATTATCTTTAACTATCCGATACATTAAGTATACATACAATGTTTACGCTAACTTGTCTCAAATATTTATTTTCTTCTTGTAGGCTCTTCACTCTGAATTTATAGGTCTCTACTTCAAGTTTTAGAACTTTATTTTCTTGCTGCAAGGACTCTATGCGTTTCTGAAACTGTTCCTTCGTTAGAGATACAGGAATAGTGAGTCCATCAACAGAACTACTATCACTCTCACTTGCGCTATCCGCCATGTCGATGAATAGTTATCGATCATTAATGCTTTTCAACAAAATAAAATGTAGTTAAATTTGGTGGAGAAACAGGGTCATTTTTATAAGAAAGGCATTATTCCACAAGAAGCAAAGTAAACAATTCACTTCAGTCTTGAAGTATAACAAGGTAAGGAGGAGTTACAGAACCGTCTAATAATGAAAAAAGAAATCAAGAACTACAGCCGGTCAAAAAGTTTTGTGGCTTGCAAGTGGTAAAATAGAACTTCCACAACCAAGATCGATTTCCGGTGTAAAGCGAAAAATAAAAATTTTAACATTCAGTCTGAAGAAGTTAATGATTGTTTGAAAAGATTTTTTTAATTGGGTGACATAAGCATATTCTGAAAAAAAATATCTGAATTAGTATGTTTTTTTTATTTCTGTATTTTTCAATGTTTATTTCAAATTGGAGCGTTCATTCTTCAAAATAGATGCCATAATTATTCTTCATCACTTTTTCTGGCGACTTATTCCTGAAGCCTTTTTGTTGATTTAAAAACTTGAGGATGGCTTCAAGCCCTTTTGTCAAACAAAACTACAATTACTAAATAAGGTTTTTTTAAAAAAATTGCAAAATAGAACTAACTGTTTTATACCTGTAACTGTAATTATACATTTCAAACTAATGAGTCAATCAATATCTGACAGAACTGAAACGAAATCATATCATACAAACAACAATAACGAAACTAAAGCTGAGGTCATGGCCCTCGATTTACATTGTATTCTGCTGTAATTTTATAGGTATTTTTGTAGTTATCATAACAGTGTAATAGCCATGTCTTTACGTGTTGGTCTAGGAGCTTCTCAAGCTGATTTAGATGTTCAAGGAGAAATTGATTTTGATTTTTTTGAAGCGAGTGATAATACGATTACCTCGAATAGAAATGCTTCTCCAGAAACTTCGACGGCTCTAAAATCGGAGCATCCTTTATCTTGCATTGCTTCTGATCATTGTGAAAACAGCTCTTCTTTAAAAAATGAACCGGAACATGCGAAAAGTGACTTGAATTCTGTACAGATCACGGAATCGGGCACAAGTTGCAATTACAATAAGCCTCTAATAACAGTGTCTTGTGATGATGTTACTGGAGTTGTTCAAAAAACAACAATAGAAGCTGTCATTCCTACACCTTTCAGTTATAAAGACAACAAATGTCGTGGCGTGAGATCTTTACAAACCAAAATGCAGAAAGCATCAAGTCCATATTTGAAAAATAAAGTGTTCAAGGATGATATTGAAATATCTGATGACAGCTCTATTTCCAGTATGTCTTCCGAATCCATATCGTCTCTAAGTGAAGATTCATTTGAATATAACGATAGCGATTCTATGACTGATGTCAGCGCTTTAGCATCGCCATATACTAGCCATAGCCCTACAAATAATGATCAGAGAACCAAGCAAGAAAATATCACAAGTTGCGATGAAAGTAACGGAGTTAAAAAGGATGGCGTTAAATTCGTTGATGATTTGGATGGGCAATTGTGTGCAAAATGCAAAAACATTGACTTTCATGAATTAGTGAATGCTATGAATCGCCTTCGAATGAAGCAAAATATTAATATATGTGGAAGAAGTAAAAGTCCTGTAACACATAATGCAAAATGCAGAAAAAACTTTTCCTTCAGTAATGAGGAAGTGCGGAGAATTGATCTTGATAACCAAGTTCTGTTGAAGAAAATCATAGCCCAACAGAATAGACCAAAATCTAATTGTTTGCCTGCATCTCAAATTCGCTCTTCATCAGCAGTTAACAGGCAGAAACAACATCGTCAAATAGAATTAGAAAATTTGGTAAAAGCATTTTATTTCTCATTTTTAAATTTGTTTATATTGAATTATTTGTATACTTTACTAAAAGTCTTTTCTTCTTGTAACATTATTCCTTAATCCATCTATGATTAACAGCAAAAAATAATTAATAGATCTTGTATTTAATAATATATAGGGCTTGATTTTCAAAAGTGATTTTTAAGCTATTAAGATATTGATCGAAAAAATCACGACACTTTTTCATAACCATACATTGTTGCCTTAGAATATTATACATTTTCTGATAAGAAATAGAATTGACTAGTTATTATACAATTTTAGTTTTATATGATTTAATTTTGGTTAAATTATATTTTAATTGTGAAATTCTCAATTTGTGAAGACAGAGTTAATGTGTTGTAAATTTTTTCAATTACATTAATGATTTTATATATTTTATTGGTCTTTATCATAATAATTTTAACAATGGCATTTTGAAAAATTTTTAATGATAGAAAATTTATTGCTGAATTTTGTGATTATAGTTTAATTGTTTTAAAAATAATAGTTTTACTAATTTTGAAAACAATTGTTTTTTTTTCATTTTCAGACTATATTTCTAATTTATACAATATGAATAACAAAACATAGTGAATGAAAATTATATGCACGATGCCAAAAGGATTTTTTTTTTTACAAAAGATTGGATTGAATACAATGTTTATGAAAAATTTCATAGAATTACTTATTGAATGTAATAGCTCATGATGCATTTGAGAAGCAGCAAATTTATTTATTTATTTATAAATAATCATATTTATAACTATTTCTAAATTCTTTCTTGGAACTTTTAGAAAAATTTGCCAAATTTGTTCATTTTTTTGAAAAACTTTAGCCAATAATATGTTAAAATTGGTCAGTAATGTCTGTATTATCAGGAAATTTACCACACTTTTTTTTTTCTCTTAAACTAGTTAAAAATAAATCAGCAAGATGTTTCATTTGCTGACTTCCGTCAGTAAGGGCTTATTCTTAGAACTGCTGTATTCCCTGGTATTATTTTTAAAATTTATATTATTGTTTTTAATATTGGACTGGTAACATTATACATATATCCCTTCAATAATAATGTAAACTCAAGTTAACTCCTATTTGAAAATTGGTTCTTTTTGAAACGTTGGCATTTTTAAGGGAACAAGAAGTATTTTCATCTATTAAAATATGAAGTTACATTTTTATATACCAATTATAGTTAGTATATGATGTAATGTTTTTGTTGTCAAATAAAAGAATTGAAGAAAAAACACATTTCATTATAAAATGGTAGGCGAGACATAATAAAAATGAACTGGCCTTATGAAAATAACATTTATTAAACAATTTATATTTAAAACAAAATCTAAGCATTATTAAAATAAATGCAAATTTCCATAATTAATCATAATACTTATGATTCTTTAAGTGTTTTAAAAACTTTTATGTTTTTTTTGGTAGAAATAGTCTCCATAAACATTACAGAAAGCATATTGATTAAAGTAGTATAATTTAATGTATGATATTATGGTAAAAGCAGAAATATATTATCATTTAAATAAAGTGACAAAATTAAAATTATTCCAATACTAGGAATTGGATTTGTAAAAGTTGTCAGAGTAAAAAGCTTTTTAAAAATACTTTAAAATAAAATCTAATTAAATAATATATGGTTGTGATGACACTAGAAAATTTTTAAATCATCTAAAAAACTGGGAAATTTAGGAATTTCCATAGAAACTAAAAAAGTAGAGGGAATTTTAAGTTTCTTAGCTCCTTTTTTATCTAAAAAATGCTAATTTATAAACATTACAAGAATAATAGATAAGAGCCATAACTCTCAAAATGAAATAATACCATTCAAGACTGTCTAACCATGGACACTCGCCTCTTTTCTACTTACTTCCCCATTTTTCATATAGATCAATCCAATTTCGATTTAAGAAACAGTTTCCAAAGATTTCCCATGAAATTCCTAATTATAGCATCATGAGACTGCTGTAACTGAGTGAGAAAGTAAAATAATGTTACATATCACCGGGTTCTTTTACTGATTTGATGGTCGATGTAGAAATAAACAGTCTTTTAGTTGAAAACAACGACTTTTATTTAACACAAAGACACAGACGACGAATATGTACAGCCGAGACGAACACACAGAAGCACACTACAACAACAGTAACCCACAAGGAGAAATCGACCACAGCACACAAAGCGGCCAGATAGAATTCAGCAGGAGAGAGATCCTCGGAGCTTCGCACTACGGTCTCTCCAAACGGCTGAACTTCTCTACTGTCTCCTCGCTTTAGCTGTATCCGTCTGCCGACTCACCACCACACGACTGGCTATTCCACACACAACTTGATGCTGCTTCCACAATAGACAACAGGACTCGGCACACACCTCAGATCAGCAATAGCTTGGGCTCTACACAACGCCGTTGCTTCGCTATCCTCTCGAAGACTAGTTTCACAACAACTCCGCCGACGACTGCCGGCCTTTTATAATTCCCGGAGGACGGACCGAGAAAGTTTTCGGACCATTCAGGCGTATTTCAGTTTCTATTGGATGGATCGATAAAATTCTCGAAGTTTCCACTAATTTCCATTTTGTCGCCAAGCTCAATGATCACTGACGCGGCACCAGATAAGCCCCTACGAGGCTGATCGTAAAACGGTCTTTCTTACAATGACATTATTCGTGATGGGAAGCAAAATTACAGGTTTGCAACAATAATTAATAGAAAGTAGAATTATTAACTGGATATAAAATCATTTAAAATGTGAATTTGGTTGATCACCTTTCAGAATTAAGAATCTCACAGCTATGTGAGATTCATTTTTTTAAAGCACTTAGGTGGTCGCACTTAGGGACAAGTTTTTATTTTTTTAAATATTGCATCTAAACAGACTTCCAAATAAAAAATTTCATTAAGTAAGGTAGGCAATTGTATGAAAATACTTTAGCTTCTGTAGAGATTGAGGTAAGTGCAAAAAGTAAAATTTTGTATGTCCACCATAATTTCAAGTGTGAATTAGTATAATTTTTCTCGTATTTTCATCTATGCTTACAAAATTTCACATTTATAACTTGAAAATTTGCAGAGATATGCTTTGATTTAAATTTCGAAGGACTTCGAATTTCACAAGTTTATCTGTTTTACCACAGAGTATGGTCCTTCTCAGCAAGTCTGAAGCTTTGGGGAGAGTCCTTTCCGACGTTTAGGATTCCAGAGCCACTCTTTGTCACCTTCAGTGAAAGTCCGATGTGTTCCCTTGGCGTCGTATCGGGTCTTCATGTGCACCGTTACGATTTTGATCCTGTCTCGAGCAAACTGATGAACGCTCTCTAACCGCACCTGTAAGTCGTCCAGATATTGCTCAGTTGAAGAAGGCACATCTGGTGGTCGTCCGAAGAGCAGGTCGCACGGTAGTTACAATTCTCGCCCAAACACGATCTGTGATGGAGTGTAACCGGTACTGTCATGAGTTGCGCTCCGGTATACCAGAAGGAACAACGGCAACTTCTGGTCGCAATCTTGTTGGTTTCGGGATACAAACAGGGCCAAGGGATTCAGAATGGTCCTGTTGAATAGCTCCACCATGCCATCTGATTGTGGATGTAGAGGCGTTGTCCTGGTCTTCTCCATGCCTAGCAGCTCACAAAGTCCTGTGAAGACTGCAGAGTTGAAATTTGTCCCCTGATCGGAATGGATGAGAAGGGGGACACCAAATCGAGAGATCAAGTTCTGTAACAGGACTTCCGCTACGGTGATCGCTTCCTACGGGTAGGCCTCCGGCCATTTGCTGAAGTAATCCATGATAACGATTATGTACTTGTTGCCATCAACCGTGCGAGGCAATGGGCCTAACACATCGAGGGCGATTCTCTCAAACGGTGCTCCCACTTTGTACTTCTGCAGCTTCCCGCGAGTTCGAGTCTTGGGTCCCTTGCGGGAGACACATGCATCACAGGATCTGCACCACTTCTCTACGTCGGACTTCGATTTGACCCAGAAGAATCGTTCTCGAACCTTGTGGAGAGTTTTCATGACTCCAAAGTGACCGCCTATTGGGCTACTATGAAGCTCCTCTAAGACACTAGAGACTCAGGAACGTGGCAACACCATTTGCCACCTGAAGTTCTTCCCGTCTTCAGATTCCCATTTCGTAAAGCACTCCGTTCCTGAGGTTTAGAGAATCCCACATGGCCCAAAACTCCGACTCTCTGACATTAGGGGATGATAGCCTTTGCTTCTAAAAATCCCAGATTTTCCATTTCAATAATAAGTCAAGTAAAACGTTCTGTAAAAATATTTTTTTTTTTGTAAACATAATTTGCGTATTTTATAGATCTATTATTTTTTCAATTTTTAAAAAAAATATATTCCGCTATTATTGTTATGGAGAAGAGAGCAGTTAATCTTTTAAAATATTAATAAACTGCTGTAATTAAGAAGAATGAGAATTATCAATCGATTCGAAGTCGAAACTTAATGTTTGGCGCCCATCAACAAGATGCGTCTGCATAACGAGTAACTGATTTTATTGTATTTCTGCACTGAGTATTATTATTATGTGTTTGGAGTTGGTAATTTCAAGTGACTATTGCGAGTTTCTTATTTGATGCTATGGAATCAATAAAGAAAAAGATTAGATCGCAGCATAGATGCCTGTTTACAAAAGTTTCTATCGAGTATGAAAAAAGAAGAATCAATTCAATTTTGATTTTGAAACTTATTGAAGAAAAAGTAATACTAATGATAAATTCTGAAGAAATTGTTACTATTACTAGATACAAACAAAGAGATTGAAATCAAAAGAGACATGAGTCAGAAATGCACATTGATTGTTAGCGAAGTTTGGAGATTAAGCTTAAATAACTTGCAATTCCAAAAGAAGTGGATTCCTCTTCAAATTGTAGTATTTCTCATCAACATAATTTGCGTTAGCCTCCAATGCAGCTGCCAATATTTAATGGAGGATTTGGAAAAATTTGGGGGACAATTTCAGAAGATTGATTTGGATTCTACATAATAAATTTGCATCTTTCTCATCAGCTATAGAAAAGGGTAGTATTGCCTAAGAATTGGTTGAAAGTTTTCTTTCAGAAGTGATATTTATGAAAAGGCATTACAGCAATTGAAGATTCGTTTTGAGAAAGATGATCTACTTATCCAAATATACGTTAGTGACTAATTTTCATTAGCTCTTCAGAAACAGAATACTACTAAAGGTTTTAGAAATCTGTATGATTTATTGAAGAATAAACTTCGTGCACTGCACTTGAAATATTGCTGTCAGAGCATAAGAATTTTGATGATTGAATATGTGGAAGGTGTGAAAGGACATAGCTCTGGAATGTTAAAAAGGACGACATGTTTGAGACAAGTGAAAAATAATTACCTCTTATAGATGCTAGGTCGAAGTACAGTTTTATGCACCGTATGTATGACAAGAATATATCTTCCTAAATCCCTAATATAAACCATCTGCATGAAAGTGATTAAGAAAACTTTGAAATGCTCTAAGGAATGATAATTCAGTGGAGAAACAGATGCGATTATATTCACAAATACGGTTGCTACAAACGAATAAGGAAAAATAATTGAACTCGAAAACTGCTAAAGCATTTAGAAAGTTATATATAAACTATATAAAAAGGGATCCTACAAATTTGTGAGAAGCAATAGATTCCTCCTTACTTACACGCAATGCAAAAAATATGAAAGGAATCTATTAATAAAGAAAAATCAAACCTGGCAGCTTGTTCCAAAACAATTTATCACCAAAGTCAATCAACTGTTTCCAAGGAAATATGATGAGGCAGGAAATATCTTAAAACTTCAAGACAAAACTACTTGCAAAGGGATACTCCCAGAAAACCTAATGTTGATTTTAATGAGACTTTTTCACCAGATACCGAAATTAAATCCATTCGCATTCTGCTTGCGCTTGCAGTTGAGGCGGATTATGAGCTGCATCTATCTCCATGACGCTTTAAATGAAGTTATATAGTCTCAACCTGAAGTTTTACTAAAAGAGAAAGAGACATCTAATTTGTCATTTGAAAGGAAATTTATATGGGTTATGATAATCGAATGGAATAGACAGTTTAGACCTGACACCTGAGACAGTTTAGACCTAAACGCCCAATTGCAGATTCATGTATTTATTATTGTCAAAAAGGGAACTTATGGTGGAGTATATGTTGATGACTTACTGATCTTTGGAAAGAAAAAATCAAAAGCAAAACAAACTTGGAAGTTTAAGATTTAGGTGGAAATATATATAGGTAGAAAGCGTAAATTGGCCATGAAAATTGGATAGACCATTGATTTTTAGATCAACGATCTTATACCAAAGAAATTCTCAATACATTTAGAATGGAAGATGCTAAAGAAGTCTCAAGACCGTTGAGTCATGGCATGAAATATCTTCTACCTGATACCGAATTCCAAAGCAGTTGACAGTACGATATATTTAGCTTGTGGTACATGGCTACATCTGTCATATTCAGCAACCTATATATGAGCCAGTTCAACGAGTACTATTTCGATGAACACTGGAAAGGTATAAAGCACATATTCATATACCTAAAAGCAACAAAGAATCAAAAAATAACCTCCGAGACGTGAGAAATGTTAAAGATTTTTATCTGATGCTGAGTGGCGTGGTGATCGCATAATTCAAAAATCATTTTGCGTGTGCTTTCGTCTTGTTAGGAGGAACAACTATTTCATGATGTGCCAAATAACGAAAGAAGTTTTGTGGATCTGTTGAGTGACACTTTTCACTGCAGAACCACAACGAATATATGTCGATTATCGAGGAGATATGTGCATCGCTATAAACCAAGTAATTTCGGAGAGGAGTAAGTATTTCTTCTTGTGGGAAAAAGGTGTGTTGTCTGCATAATATAGAGGACAATGTGGCTGATATTGTTTATGAAAATTATGCATAAATAAATATGTAGATGGCCCTTTATGCGAAAGTAATTTACATATTTTTAAAAAGCACATTCTTCCAAATCAAACGGTGTTTCTACCTTGAATTTTAACTTTCATAAATTAAAAACAACAAATTTAATAGTATGACCTATTTAATTTTTTAATGGACTGTATCTTCATTCTTTTTATTCATCTTTGAATCCCAATTTTTAGATTTTAAATAGAAGCCTTCTTTTTTAGCGTTTAGCTGTAAAAGAAAATCGCATTTAAATATTTCATGAAACATTGAAAATAGATTGAATTTTAAAACTACGTATCTATTGTTGAAAACTATGATTTTTTTTAAAAAATTAACTGCCGAAATTCAGAAAAAAAAATTTACGGCAGATTATTACCATTAAAAAGATATATTTTAAATTTAGGAAGGTGTAAAATTTATTTTTGTACAATAATATTTTCGGAAATAATCGCGGAAAGGCGACAAACTTTTGCTTGATTATTAATTAAAATTTCAAAAAAAATCGTTCCGAAGTGCTCATTTCCACTTTCCTATGTATAGATATATGCCAAATTTGGAAACTGTATGTCAAATGATGTGGCCTGCATATTTTCATCTTTAGTTAATAGTAAAGATAGAGATTGGTTAAAATGATGTAACAATACTTGAAACAATCTGATTTGCTTGGGGGGGAAATTTTTCTTTATAGTATTTGAATAATCAAAGGAACTTTAGTGCTTATCTATTCATGTGGTTGGTTGTTTATGAACGAATAAACATAAATGCACCAATAAATTCCTGCGAGAAAAATTTTGGTAATAGGAGATATAGTTAATATATTTTAGCTTCCAGTATTGTTAAGATACCAGAACTATTATAATTTGAATTTCTATAACACTTTCTATGCATTTTATAAATTTCCGGACTTTTCTTCATTTAGGCACTTTTGAAAAGATTGGAGTCCACAAAAGCTTCCCGAAGTCTAAGTCGATCCCATTTGCTTCGCGATTACGAACGAAGATCCTCCGGAGTATTATCGAGAGCATCGTCCCGCTCTTCATATCCCAGCAGCTGCCAAGTTTCTATGAGGCACTCAAATTTGTCTTCAGGCCGCTCCAGTTCGATTAATATGAAGTCACCCAGTCACACTTCTTTATTTCGCTCACGCTCAGCCACAGCCAATTAATTTATACAGAAAAAATCGTTTCTTATACTCATATTTTGTAATTCAGCCGTATGTTGAAAGCAGTTAGACAGTAGTTTCTTTTTATAATGAAATTGTTTTAAAAATGTCTGCAAGTTAAAATTTTTATAAAAATATGTGTGTCATCCAGATGAAATCATTATATTTCTTTTGAAATATACTTAGTTTCTGTTACCTTATCATTGAAACTGTGCAATGCACCAGTCTTTTTTTTTTTATCTTCTTATTTATTTCTTTGATTTTAAATGTAGGGAACAGTGGCAGCTCATGCATTTGTAACTTGGGATGCATAACCTATTCTACATTCAACAGCAATTTATTTTCCTGTAATGTAAAATGAATGCCCTTTGCTACTGTATCGATGCAGTAATAGAAATTAATACTTTTTTTTCCGCAGAGTGGTGTAAATTTTTTTGACTATGATTTCCCTTAATATTGTATATTCTAAAAAAATCTAATAAGATTATTCATATTGCATGTAAACTTTAAATAAATTAGTGATTTTACTCGTAAGCTCAAAAAAGTCAGAGAGGCGCTTCAATTCCATAGTGCCACCCTTGTGTTAGAAATGCAGCAGGATTGATTTAAAAAAATGAGTAAGTCCTGAATGTATTGTTTTAATGTTAAAAACATTTTTCTAAATTATCTAGATTTTTTTTGTGGTCATTTTTAAATGAAATGGAAACTGAAATTGCATTAATTTTTTTCTGAACAGTAAGTTTATAAGAATATGTATTATGTATAGTTGAATTCACCATAAAGTATTTATTCTTATCTACCTTTTCTTTATAATCTTGTTTGTTAATTCTCCTAATTTAGATAAGGAATCATGCATGTACAATGTATAAAAGTGAAAAAATTTCATCTGTTTCAATACATGTCTCTGTATAACTCTTTCGTGTTAATAAAGCTGTGTTGTGTAATTCTGGGAACAATCTTAAGCAACATTTTGAACCAAGATATTCACAAATATATTTAAACTAGAAGAATTTTAGCATCATTTTGTACTTTGATTTTTAAATGCATGTACTTTTTTTTTTTTAACTAAGTATAGACATTAAATGTAAATACTGTTTTTGAGTTTTATTTTATCTAGCATTTGTTTTTAACTTAATAAATGTGTATTATACATCTTAATTGTTTTTCTGTCAGACAATTTTGAATTTTTTGACAAGCTTGAATTAAGTAAATGTTGAATCTTTAAAATACCATTTCAAAATATTTTTTTTAAATATATTTAAGCAAAGTAAATATAACAAGACCAAAAAAAAAGAAAAACATTTTTTTTCATTGTTTTTAAGCAATAACTTTATAAAAGCTGTGTATTCATTTCAAACTAAAAATTTTTAAAGTGTTATAGTCATAAAATGTATCTTAAATATTTTGCATATTTTACTTTGAAACTATCTTGATATATAGCAATGCTGTATTAAGAATTAAATTAAATAGTTATATAATAGCTTCTTATCACAGTATCAAATATTTTGAGTGAATATAGTTAAAGCAATGGAAAATTGTTGTATATTGCTTTATAATACAATTTATTGCTTGTTTCACATATAGGTATTTTTTTTACTGTTTTACAACAGAAAATAAATAATTTTATTTTATGGAATCCAATATTTAAATAATAGAAATGGTTGAAATATTATGAAACAAAAATGCATAAAAATCAATAAAAACTAGTAATTGAAAGTAGAAATTCCATTTCAGAATGATTAATGTGCTGTTCACTTATTTTTCTATAGTACATACACATTTTTAAAGACGATTCTGAATTACCAACAATCTAAATTGTAAGATATAACTTATCTCATTGAAAGAATTAACAAAACATTAAAACAAATTATTAGCCATTAAAACAAATTTTGATTTATTCCTAATCAGTATTCTTCAATCTGTTACGTCCAATTGATCATTGATCAACTCCATCAATGTTACTGAAATGGATCTACATTTTGACATTCCAATGTTGTTAATCAAATCATGCATATTTGATTCTAATAGCCACAGGTGATTCAAGTTAATTACTTCCCCTTTCCCTATGACTTCTATTTCATATTAAAACTATCATCTTCAGGTTCCTCAACCAGCATCAATTTTTCTTCTTCCTTGATATCAGTTTCCTTGTTTTCTTTCAAACCAAATGGCTTCAAATTATTATTAACAATCAACTTTCTTAAACAGATTAAATAGTTGATTTTTTTAACATAATTTGTTTATTTAACATTAAAAATTAGAACACTAAATAGACTACATGTTTCTAGATTTTATATTAATTCTAATAAAATCATTATAATGCATATATAAATACATAAAAAAATTACCTTTATTACTTAGAAATCTGTTATCATATGCACTTTGATGAAATTATTGAAGGTAATGAAAAACATTAATTAGTTTCTTGGGAAAAAAAGCTAAAAATGAAATTTTCTCATAACTTATGTTCTATGAATCAAATGCACAACCCAGAAACTTATCTTATATATAAAGATAGACTGCAGTGTAGAAAAAAAGAAAGAAGAAAATGAAACCAAGGAAACGTTTTACACAGACAATACAATTTATCATAACCTTTTTGAACATAGGTAAAACTAAAGTAATTAAATATTTAATGCTTTTAAAAGTGAAAAAAGTTTCTTTTAATATCTTAATGACAGCATGTTTTCTAGTTAGCTGAGATTTTGCCAGTGCACTCTGCAGTTATCATTTCCAATCATCCTATCAAACTGTACTTGCAACAAATATAATAAATATATATAAAATAATGTCCATCATCGTGTGTAATGCTTGGTAGAATTCAAAATATTACTTTCTTTGATTTGCATCAAATCCCAAATTCTGACTGAGGTTAGGTCTGTAATATTTATTATGTTATATTTATGCTGATTCATATTTTTCTTTCACAGACCAAACTTGGTTATCCCTGATATTTCCTTTCAGCATTTTTTAATTTCATATTAAAAATAGCATTTTTTTCTGAGTGTTTGTGAGCATTACTGATAGAGAAGATTCCACTGGAAAGAAAGGAAACTTCTTATGTTTTTTATATTTAAATCTAAAGTGCACTACAAATAAGAATTTTTATTTCTGAAGGATTCTAGATATGTGCATTGTATTGCTAACTACTTCTTTTATTAGGTAATCAATCAGATTTAAGATATTATTAACAGCCCAACTAGATGAGCACATCTAGTATATGATATTTGCTATTTGTAATTATTATATAAAAAATATAACTTTCTATGTCCTGACTTAATAAATAAAAGATTTTATGCATGCACACTTTCTTCAGTTTCACACATTATTGTATTTTCTCAGTTATGGAACAATAATGATTATTAATTGACTGAATGATCAATAAGAAATGGATGTATGGTAGATTTAAATGAACTCAATATGCATGTTGTGCTTCTGTGTTTATTTTTAAAAAAGGCTTTTGCAATGAATACTCATTCTTCTTCAGTCATCTGACATTGAGTCATCAATGCATTGTATTGTATAGAGTACAGCATTCCTACCACTACAGTACAGTTCTACCATTGTTTAAAAACTAAATGTAAAGTGATATCATTGTTTAATTTAAGCAAGATGTTTATAGTTATAAATATTTAATGATTTTCTTAGAAATTTATAAACTCGATTAAAAAGTCACATAAAAGAAAGAGACAAAAAAATTGTAATTTATTTAATAATTTTGTATGCACAATATAATCAAGTTGACACAAACTTATACTTCATAATTTAAGACACCAAGTTGAAGTTCCTTTTCGATCCTAGATATTAAAATAGAAACAAATTCAAATGATTCATGAATTTCATGAATTTATTTTATCAAATAAATTAATACAAAACCAACTAACCTTTATGGCTACTCCATGCTTCTCAATAGATGATCTTAATTCATCACAGAATGTTAATAGATTTACACGTTCACTGCTTTGACCTTTATCTTATAAAAAAAGCAAATCTTTTTTCATCATTTAAAGCAAAAAGAAAAATTGTTTAAAACAATTTTTCAAATGACAGTAATAGTATGAAATGAAGCATGAAACAAATATAAGCATAGGAAAAAATTTTAAAAGGCACCTAATAGAATATAGCAATGCAAAATATATCCAAGAAATACTGGTTTTAAAAATTAAGTATAGAAATTGGAACTTCCATTAATTTTGAAAAATACAAAAATTAACTAAAAGAAATATTAATTCATAATCTTTCCCATTATTACTTTAAATGTCTTTGGCAGGCCACCTGTTTTAATAATAAATTGCTTTTATAAGTTCTCACTTTTTTTACAAACTAATGATGATGCACTCACTTCTTCTCTTTTAATTTGTTCAACACATAGCAAATCAAATCAAAACACTATTTGTTTTGGATTTTCTTTCTTTTGTCGCCTCAATTATTTCTTATTAGTAAGGAATGGAGCACATTGAGTAACAAATATGTTTTTATTGAGTTTTTTAGGTAAAAAGATGTTTCATTCATTTCTTCAGAGAAAATTATTTTTAATAATTTATTATATCTAATCATCATTAATTGCAAGTATCTAGAAGTATGTGGTATTTCAAAAATTAGCAGATTTAATGAAAAATGTAACAAAATTAACACTTATTGGTGTTTATTAAAGTATATAACTATATTTGATATTTTATAATAATTTTTTTTTCACTAAATGCAAGAACTATCCAATTATAAAAAGGACAAACAAATTCTAGCAAATAAAAATATAAAACTATTATTTGCCAAAATTTAATTTATGGATTAGTTTAATTTTAATTTCATGAAATACTATTTGAGAGATTAAAAGTTTTATTGCATTATCCATGGCTAACTGCTATCTTTAGCACATGTCATTGTTAAAAATTTATGATTAAGAAAAATTTAATTGGATATTAAAATCACTGAAACTGTTTCAAACTGGAATATCTTGTGATATGTAAAAATAGAACATTTTATTCACATTTAAAAAAAGCCAAATTAAATGAATGCAGTGACACATATATTGTGCTCCTCTCCCTAGCCCTGATTCACATTAGAATGGTGATAAAATTATGCCTTGATGTCATAAAATGGTTATGTGTAATTCTATGCGACCACTTTTTGTATATATTTAAGTCTTAATATGCAAGAAACAGAATAAAGACAAATATGTATTTTGTAAAATAAGCTATCTGTTTAAACTAAATTAATTTCAAAATGAAAAAAAAACAATGAGGACAAATCAAAAGTATTCTACTACAGAATTCAGAACAAAGTAATAGGAACACCTGCTTTTAGATAAATCTTATATCAACTGTCCAATAGAAGTTTTTCATCTATCGCAACCATCTGCCATCTAGTGCAGCAACAGGGAAGGTATTTGATAGCATATCCCATGTGAGAGTTGTCTAAGAAAATTAAAGCATTTCCAGCAAGGTGCCTTTATACTCAATGTGCAAAGAGTCATGCTCATTGGAATTCATTTCACTGAAGTGCTCATGCCTAAAACAACTAACCATGTTAGTATTCTGAATCAAGCATTATGACAGTTAACACAGGACTTAACTTATCCAATAGAGTTCGGAAAATGGGTAAAGACAGGCGAGCGTTGAAGAAGGTAGTGCAGATGAACACCTATCTCCAGAAATCCGGCATCTATTCAATAGGAGCTGCTTCCAGAAACCATTCATGGCAGAGTGAGCATCCTAAAGTCATTATTATCACCATGGAATGCTATGAAGTGACAATAATAATACCAAAATGTAATACAACAGCAATGAGAACAAATTATATGGTCTCACGAATTATAATTTATATTATTTTAGACCTCAGGAAATATGATGGACATTGGAAAAATTTTTGATGTTGACTATCTTGTTCCTATTGTGAAGCATGGAGAGGGCTTTGTGATGACATGGAGTGTACTTTTTTTGACAGGAATTAAAATTATTCATTGTGCTGAGAAGGAAAACCACGGTTGAGAATTACTGCAGTATTCCTGTAGATCAATTCCACATTATGCTTCAGATTAGGTTTGCTGCAAAACATCCTCTATTCTAAGATGACAATGTGTACATTGCTCACTGTGTCCAAAGATGATTAGATATGCATTTTAATAAAATGAAACATCTTGTGGTGTTCTCAGAATATATGAAAATCATCGAACCTTTCTGGGGTTGCTTAGAAAATGAATCATGTGCACATTATCTAAATTCTGGACCATTTTGCAAGAGGAATGACTGAATTCTATGTCTTATCTTTATTTATCAATCCCACATTAGATGGAAGTTGTAATTCAGGCAAAGGGTGGCCTAGTCCCCTACTAATAATAATTTTTCAATTTTCTCAGATGTTCCTATTATTTTGTTTTTCTTGTTCATTAAATAATTTTGTACCTAGGTATATTACACACATATTTAAATTAATGCATTTTAAAATATTTACCATTAGAATTTTGAATTATAGAACAAAATTTGTAAGACTTCTGGTAAGCCATATCAACAGCTTGAATAATAGAAGAAACATCTGTCGATAATTCCTAAAAGTAAAATCCATTTTTTTAAATGTAGAAAGCTTTGACTTAATTTGATAAGTATTAATAAAAAGAAAATACATATTACTAGAACTTCAATTTAAGTGCTAGATGTCATGAAATGAACAAAATTCAAATAAATATTTTGATTTATACATACAGGGTTAGCAAGAAATAAGTTACCCACTTCAGAGGGCTCTAAAATGTGTTCTATTGATCCAAATGAAATAAAATTTGAGCTACAGATTATTGAGTTTACATTTATATTGCACTTTACATTTATTTAATAAAAAAAATTAATACAAAATTCACCATTAGGTGGCGTTGTAATACACATAAAACTATTTAATATGGTTTATAATTGTTAAATAAAGTAAAATTAAAATTGCTCATTATGCCCTCCTTCATTTTCAACAATATGCTCTAACTGGAAAACCATATTTTCTATAGGTGACCGGAGTGAGTCTGCCAGAATATTAAGAATATGATGTCAAATGTTGTTCTTCAGATCTGGTAGATATGATGACTTTTGACGGTAGATATTGTCCTTCAAATAACCCCATAACCAAAAGTCACAAGGGGTGATGTCGGCGAGCGAGGTGGCCATGCTATTGGGAAATGACAGCTGATAACTCATGCTTCTGTGAAATGCTGTACACGACGATCAATATAAGGTGGTGCACTATCCTGCAAGAAAATGATGTCTTGAAGGCATCCATGCTGTAAAAGAGTTGAGATTACAAAATCCCTCAGCATATCATGGCACCGTTGTCCTGTGACTGAACAGGTTTGGATTCTATTTGAAGTTATCACTTCAAAGAAATTTATGGTCCAATGATAAAGGTAGCTGTAAAACCACACCATACTGTCACTTCTTCAGGATGCAAGGGTTGTTTTTGGATAACGTGAGGGTTTTCCTATGCCCAAATTAGACAGTCGTGAGTGTTAATTTGCCCACTAAGGCAAAAGAGAACCTCATCACTCCACAGAATGTTCCATGGCCAAGTTGTGTCAACCACCATTCCAGCAAGGAACTGAAGTGCAAAAGTTTTATGGACCTCTAAGTCCCCATTCTGCTACAGGTGCACAGACTTGATTTTGTATGGATAAAAATGCAAAATCTGCCGTATGATTTTTCGTACAATTGAATACGAATATCCAAAACACAGGAAACAGCTGGCAAACTCACACTATTATGCTGCGACCGACTGCTGGCTTCAACGAGCGTGGTCGCAACATTTTCGACGCTGGAAGACGGCTTTTTTTTTTCGTCCTCTACCAGGAAGAATGCCAAGTTGTCCAGTTTTTTTTTAATTTCTGCATCATCTTGCATAGGGCGCCTGGAGACATTGGACCTCTCATCGTATCTTCTTCATACAACGAAATTCCTTTAGAGCTACAATGGAGTTTTGTTGGTTCTGGTAGAACAATTTCACCAATAGTCCTTTTTCTTGCAACGTAGGCATGATAAATAGAGAAGAAACTAATGTTCGTACAGAATCCGCCTTATTTTTATCCAAAGAAATATGGTAATAGACATGCGCTGTAATGCAAATTATGTTTCACATTTTCAATATATGTAAATAAATGCCATTTGTGTCACAGCACCATCTATTGATGAATTTTTGTACTAAATTTTTTAAATTCATAAATGTTAAGTGCATCATCTGAATAATCTGTAGTTCAAATTTTATCTTATTTGGACCAATAGAACACATTTTAGACCCCTCTGAAGTGAGTAACTTATTTCTTGCCAACCATGTACTTAATCTTAAATAGAATTAAAATGAATTTAGAAGTTGTAAATGTTTGAAAATGCTGAAAGACAATTTAAAAATTTCAAAATTGTAAGCACTAAATCTGAAACATATTTAAAAATATACTAAAAATATCAGATTTTAAAAAGGTTATTAAAAATGTTATAATAATTATACAAAGAGAAATTAGAAACATAACAGAAAGCTCTTTTACATACACCTAGTCCCACATACACAATCATATTATTTTAATCAGAGATGTAACATAAACTTGTTTGAGAAGATGCTATTAGAACTAGCTGTATTATATAACTGATTTTTTTTGTTTGCTTTATAGTTGCTTCACCAAGAAAATTTAATTTACATATAAATTTTCAATTAACTTTTTTTATAAGTTTAAAAATATCCATTGGTGGATTTTCGACTAGGCAAACCAGGCAGCTATCTAGGGTCACTAGGCAAACAAGAAATTGAAGGTAGATCCATTATTAACAACCAATTGGCAAATCAATCAATCTGTAAACAAAACAATTCTATGAATTTTGAAATATTAGGATAATATTGATATTTTGTCAAGAATAATTGGTCCTGTTACTGAAAGTTTCCTTACATTTCCCTTTTTATTATAATATTTATAAACATGCTTAAAATTATTAATATCCATTATAATATTAATATTATAATAATTTTATTATAATATTAATATCCATTATTATTAATATCCTTTATAAACATGCTTATTACAAATTTGGAGCACATACAATCATAAGTCATAATAAATAAACTTATATAAATTTTTGAAAGTCTTTAAAATAAACTAAATTAATAGCGAAATAAAACTGTTTGTCAGTTTATTAAAAGTAGGGCCTCAAAATGCCTTAATTTGCACAGGAAATGTCTAATAAACAGTAATGGATGATATTTTGGGCATGGATAATAGTTTACACAGCATATCTAGTCAATGCTGATGATCACATTTCATTAAAATTTACCTTCATATCATCAATTAGACTGATTCTTTGTTGGAAGGAAGTGTAATTATTTTCAATATAGTCAGCAGGTCTTGAAATTTGGCCTAAAACAACATAGAATACAATCATATTTCAATTAATGAACATGAATGCTGCAGTAATATAGAAAAATATTTTTGATTTGACATAATAAATCAACAAGACAAGAAGCTGCAGCACTATAAGGAAATAAACAACGGATTTTTCAAAAAGAAATTGAAATAAGGATTGATAGAAAACAAAGTATTATTTGTGATACAAGAAGAAAACAGAAATATCTTTAGAAAGCAAAACTATTATTTGTTCATACGTACTTATATCAATCTGATAAAGAGCAAATAGTCTGATCTTATTACGAAATTCATTGACAGCATCCATAAAATGTACAAAACTTCTGCTCAACTTCTATATAAAACAAAATGAAAAAAAAATCCATTTTAAATATAACAAATAAAAAGTATTTTAGCTCAATATTGCATTTTTATCAATATGTATCAGTATGCATCATGATCTAAAATATTTAAGTATAATAAATTTTGGTTAAGAAGAATTTTGAAGACATAATTCATATCTTAGTTTAATAATATTAAAATAAATCATATTCATGAAAAATACAAATTAATATTGTTACCCAGCACAGTTAATTCCATCATAAAAAAAGATAGTTTTACATACAAGCTCTATTGGATGCTGAATGGATGTCAGACTAATGACCCTAGATTTGGCAACAAAATGAATAATACTAGAATCTTCAGGAATTTCGGCAATTGGAGATAAATTATGTTGATCCTTCAAGAACCTTCTGAGTCCTTCTCCGAAAACGATAAAATCCAGCAGACTGTAGAGTCAGTGTGTGCTGAATTGTATAAATAGTTAACAAAACAGTTGGATCAGTCCAGCAAAATGCAAGCACTGAGTGGAGCTCAAGCAATTAGTGAAATGAGAATTGAGCCCTGCGCTAAATCTCGGAGTCTAGTATTGAAGCAGCATCGAGTCGTATTCTGAGTAGCCAGTTATATAGTAATGAGTCAGCAGCTGAGTACAGCTAAAGCGAGGTGACAGTGGAGAATTGCAGGCATTTAGACAGACTTTAGTGAATAACTACATGAATCCTCTCTTTCTGCCGAATTCTGTCAGGCTACTTTGTGTGCTGTTATGGTTTTTTTTACTACCGATTACTACTTGTGAGCTGCTATTTGTTGTAAATGCCACTGTGTATGTCTTGGTTGTGTTTTGTCATCTGTGTATTCATGTTAATAAATGTTATTTGTTTCCAAAACTGTTGACTTTTCCACCATTATCAACTATAGCAAACCTGTTGTATTACCAGAATTTTGCTAGCAGAATTTCCGTAACAATATATTATTTCTGTCTAAATAGTACATAAGCGTTTTTTAATAATAAAATTTCTCATTGCTGTTACAGAATATAATAAAAAGGAATAAAGTAGGTGATTTTTTTTGAAATTACCTTCTTACATATAACATTAACCCCAAAGATTTCTAACATCCTGTCAATGTAGCTGGCACAAGCTGATAGAACAGTGACATTATTCTTAAAAACAAAAGAATGATTCGAAGATTGAAGGCTTTCATTGACTGAATCAATTAGATTTGTCAGGCAGAGGATAGCCTGAGAAGTGTTGAAATCATCAGCAAGTAGAGAAATGACTTGTTCTTCTGTGCTTTGCAATCTATGCTTAAGAGAAAAACAAAACACTTTAGAATTGTGCACAGAACAAATTCAAAACAATTTTTTTTTTTAAAGTATCAGAATAAAAACTGCATTACATTTTCTAAATGCAATAATGGAAAACAAATATTATACCTGGATAGCAATTTGTCTTCATCAATAAATGGTACGCTTATTTCTCCATTACTATATAATTCCATTTCATTGATAAAATTATGAAATTTTTGATACAATCTTTTTGCTCCAAATACAGTTTCGGAACAATACAAAATATCTGAAAAAAATCAAAATTTCTATATATTAATTTCCCATTTCTTTATTTTAATATTACAAATGTATAATTTTTTTTCACAAATCATTATTTAATTTTAATTTTAAAATCTTTATTTTAATGAAACTGTTAACTCCTCACACAAAACATCGACGGACCATATTATTTTCTCCTCACACCACATTCATTTTGTTAACTATCTCTATTATATAACTCCTCAAAATAACTACACCATGTTAAGACACACACATTTATTACAACACAACACAGAACAGAGAAAAAATATACATCAACGCATTGCGTCACGTGATTACATCGAGTCACATGATTACATTGAGTCACGTAATCAGACGGGATGGAGAAAAGCGCGCGAACATTCTCCCCCCCCCCCCCGTTGATATGTTTTAAACATTCAACTAAACACATAATATTACAAGTAATATACAGTAAGAACTCAATATGATTATTTGAACAACAATAATTCAATATATTCACAGATTATGCACAAATATATTTACAAAAAAGTCATTTTTTTGAATGGGCAATACACATATTTTAGTCACAGGCCTTTTAAACGTGCCAAATTGGGCTTTTACCTGAACCACTCGGATTTTTTTATCTTCCCATAATAAATTTCTTTAATTCTACCCAAAGCTCATTTGTGAGTAGGCAAATTGTCTTCTACTAGCAACACGAGATCACCCACATGAACATTTTCTTTCTCGAATACCTATTTATTTCTTTGTTGCAATTCGTTCAGGTAACTTCGGTGCCATTTTTTCCAAATTTGTTGCACTAATTTAGTAACTCTTTGCCATTTTTTAAGTTGATGTTCCTTAAAACTGGTTAAATCAGGTTCGATAATCGAATTCATTGGTTTATTGATCAGGAAATGAGCAGGTGTCAAAATTCCAAAATCATCTGCATTGGCTGATAATGGATAGAGTGGACGCGAATTCAAGATTGACTCTAGTTGGATTGTTAATGTTAGAAATTCCTCAAAAGTTAAATTAGCTCCCCTCGAAACTCTAATGAAATGAAATTTGAACAATTTGACAGCAGCCTCCCAAAGGCCACCAAAATGAGGTGTCCTGGGAGGGCTGAATTTCCAGCCTATTCCTTCTGTAGACAAATAATTAGCCAGAATTTCATCGGGATTTTCCACTAACTCAAGAAACTTTTTAATTATTGGCACCCTTAAAGTTTGTTGTATTGTGGAGTATAACTTTGCACACTTGCCTCTTCGCGCAATAAATCTTTTTAAAGAGGCTATAAAACACTCAGATGTCAAGTCTGACAAAATCTCAAAATGCGTCGCCTTTGTTACGAAACACACAAATACACATACATACACTTTATGTAATGCACTCTTTCGTTGATTATTATATTTAATCATGAATGGACCACAAAGGTCCACACCAGTACAATTAAAAGGAAAATCAGCTATAACTCTGTCTTTAGGTAGATTGCCCATTAATTGATTAGACATTATGGGTTTTGATTTGAAACACGGAATACACTGATGAATTACCTTACGACAATTGTACGACCACTTAGTGGCCAAAACCTTTCTCGAGCAATACGTAATAAATTCGAAGCACCAACATGCAACTGCTTCTTGTGATAATACTCTAAAATAATCATAGTAAATTTATTACCTTTTGGCAAGATTGCCGGGTGTTTTGATACAAAACTTAAATTTGAATTTTCTAGCCGGCCTCCAACCCTCAAAATACCATCATCATCCAAAATCGGGTTTAGGCTTTTCAACTTACTGTTTTGCGAAACTAATCCTTTGAGTTGCAGGTTTTGAATATCTGCAGCAAATTCTTGCTGCTGCACTGCTTTAACCAAGAAATTCTCAGCTTTTTTCAACTCACTGCTGCTGAGAGGACCTGTAGTACGCCCAAGTGGATTTCGGGCATTGTCACTAAACCTAAAAATGTAACTAAGAACATGCAAAATAGACATATAATTATTACTAAGCTGAATTAATTCATACATTAAATGTCCTTCAGTAATATTAAAAATTTTTAAGTTTTTACAATTGTTCTTAATTTCAGCATTAAACTCTTCATTAGTTTCTGATACAAGAACTGGATGATTAGGGTAGTTATTATCATCAAGAAATTCAGGTCCATTCCACCATAAGTCACAGGTCAGAAGTTTCTCGGGGTCTATACCTCGAGATAAGATGTCAGCTTGATTTTGCTCTGAGGATACATGATGCCACAGTTCAGTACCATTATTTTCTTGAATCGTCGCTACTCTGCTTTGGACGAACTGTTTTAAATCTATTGGTTGTTTCTGGAGCCACGCAAGCACAATGGTAGAATCCGACCAATAGTAGACACTAGTCACTGTCGTTTTGATTGCTGCCATCACTTTTCTCATAAGTTTTGACAACAAGAGAGCGGCATTCAATTCTAGTCGGGGAATAGTCAAGCTTTTAATCGGTGCTACTCTGGATTAACTAGCAACCAATTTAATCATCTTGTGCATCACTGGATTTACAGTACACCACTGCTCCATAGCAGCGTTCTGAAGCGTCTGCAAAGCCATGGAGCTTTACACTCGTTGGCTGGTCAAAGACTACTCGTCTGTTAATCAGAATTTCAATTAAGGCTTTGAGAGCAATTAAAAAACGATGCCATTCTCGATATTCTGATTCCGGCAGAACATGGTTCCAATCAATGTTTATACGCCATAGTTCTTGCATGATCATTTTGGTTTTAGCTATCACCGGACCCAGAAGGCCAAGTGGATCAAATATTCGGGCAATAGTTAACAATACTGCTCTTTTAATATACAACTGTTTCGGCTTAACATCTACTCGAAAAGCAAAACAATCTTCCTGAGAGTTCCATAGAACTCCCAATGTTTTCGTTCCCCACTCTTTGTCAAATTTATAACTATCTTCTGATGGCCTTGATTCATTCTCAAAATTGGTATGCCACTTATGTAATTTCAGACCCGCTGACTGCATAATTTCAATAAGTTGGCGCTGTAACTCCCTGGCACCCTCTAGAGTTGAAGAGCCACTGACTATGTCATCCATGTAAGTGTCATTCAGTAGAATTTCAGACGTCAAGGGAAATCTGGAATTCAAATCTATAGCCAATTGTTTAAGAGTTCTTATGGCAAGAAAGAGAGCGCAAGACGTCCCATAAGTTACAGTTTTCAACTCATATGTGGTAGGCTCATCGTCAAAATTTGTTTTCTGTAGAATTCTCAGAAGATCGTATTGATCTGATTCGATGAGTATTTGCCGATACATCTTTTCTATATCGGCGGTAAAAGCAAATTTGCGTTGCCGAAAACCAGTAATGGTCGTGAATACGTCCTCAATAACTTCTCCTTTCATCGGAATGTCATTTAAGCTAATACCGTTAGTTGTATGAGACGATGCATTAAAAACTACACGAAGTTTAGTGGTCGACTTTTCTGGACGAAAGATTCCACGGTGTGGTATATAATAAGAGGAAGATGGTTCACTTGTCTCATCAGCCTTCTCCATGTGACTTAACTCCTCGTATTCTCTCATAAAATTTAAATACAGCGACAAGTAATCTGAATCCTTCGACAGACGATTCCACAACGAATTAAGTCTTTTTACCGCAATGTCCCAAGCAGGAGGAGTCCTCTTTCAAAGGCATTGCAAGTACATACCGGCCCTCCTTATTCCTCCTATGGGTTTTCACAAAATTCTCCTAGCACAATAAGGCCTTTTGACTCTTAGTGATCTCATTATATACATTTTCAATTTCCCAGAATTTTCTCATAGTACGACTCAAATCAACATCTAAAATCAATCCACAATGAACTTTGTTCTCTTTCACCTCGTCTACGCTACCACTGACCACATAACCGAAAACCGTATTCTGAAACAACAATGATGAATTCAAATCACGGAATTGTACAGGTCTCAACAATTCATAAAATACTTCAGCTCCTAAAAGTAAGTCTATCTTTCCTGAGATAATAAAACTAGGATCAGCCAGGGATGGAAGCCCTAATACCTCCATATTTACATTAATTACCTTGTTGGAGGTAACATCAGTAATTTTGTTGACCACTAACATCGACAATTCTCGCTCAAAGCTCCTATCCTTATTTGCAACAGTTGTTCTGACACAATTATTAACCACCATAGTAGTGTCATTCACACATGATACAACAGTATTTATTCTTTCCAATCTTAACTGAAGTCGTTCTGCGCAAGCTTTCGTACACAAACAAGACTGACTTCCAACATCCAATAAATATCGAACCTCCACAATGCACGAACAGTATTAAGAAGGACATTTTTATTTTGGCTCTTTTGAAAACTCGTCGCAACTATCTTAGACAGGGTATTGGCCGCTGTTTCTTTTACCATTTGGCTCAGAACTACATCCTCGTTATGGACGGGTTCACGAATCGCAATACTTTCAAACGATGAACTAGAATTATTATTTTCCTCGCGCGGAAAATGTAGCATTCGATTATGAGATTTGCCGCAAAAACAATTTCTATAAGAGCGACAATCACGAATTTTATGGGGTAACAAGCAACAGAAACACAAATCATTCCGTTTCACTAAATCAACTCTTTCCCATACAGAAAGTTTCTTAAACTGGGGGCAGTTATAAAGAGGATGATTGGCACTATTCTTACACATAACACACCTTAATTTTTTTATTTCTGACACGAACACTTTAGAAACGGTTTTACCAGAATGCCAATTTAAAAATGTTTGCGATTTATTTCCCATAAATCTTTTTGTTTCCCCTGCTACGATCTTACTATTTATCTCACTTTTACATTTACTTTTCGATGATAAGAAAATATCACACTCCCTGCCGAGCTCATGGGGTTTTAAATAATTTTCACCTTTTTTCACCGCAATGTGAGTCATTAATTCTCGATCAAGAGTTTCGAAAATTCTATCGGAAACAATAAGCTCGCATAGAGATTGGAAATCCTTCACTTTGCGCAACTGACAATAGTAGTCAATCTGGATGCAAATTGAACAAAACTCTCCGATGGGGATTTTTGAGCTTTTTTAAAATTATTTAAACATTCCTGAGGAGTAGGCTCAAATTCTTTTAAAACTAAAGTTTTAATTTTCTTATAATCATTTAAATCTTCCTGATTAATATAAACCAGCAAATTACTGACTTTTTCACCCAAAATATTCAACAGAATTTCTGTTTTTAAATTTTCTGAAACATTTTTGTTTCGGAATGCTTTTTCCAAAGAGTTGAAAAAAAAAAATTAAAGGAATCCGATTTACAAGGCACGGAAATGCTTAATGTTTTGATACTTTTTATTAAGCTTTCTAATTCAATAGTTGATGAACTCAAATCCACGATTTCAATACTTTGAATATTATTTAATGATTCTTTTTTAGCATTTGCTAACTCGATTTCTTTCTCTATTTGACACAATTTTAACTTTTCTAGTTCTAACTTCGATTCATTTTCTATTTTTTGCATTAGCTTTGCCTGAGTATCGGTTATTACTTGATCTACTAGGCCCTGGACTACTTCAGTTTGTGTTTTAAACACTTCACTTTTCTCAATTATCTCCCCCAACTGAATTACTTTAACATTATCAGGAACGGAAAACCCTAAGTCTCAACTCCTCTTTCTTTAACTTAGTACTCAAAGGCATGGTTGATATATGTGAAAATAATATTTACATACAACCTCTCACAGCTTATACCTTTTTGTAGCCTCAAAATAACTACACCATGTTAGACATACACATTTATTACAACATAACACAGAGCAGAGAAAAAATATACATCAACGCATTGCGTCATGTGATTACATCGAGTCACATGATTACATTGAGTCACGTGATCAGACGGGATGAAGAAAAGTGTGCGAACAGAAACTTAAAGCATGATGTCATTGTACTTTTATAAATTAATATAAACATGTTAATGCACACATTTAACAATTTCTCAGGGAAGTAGCAGTCATTTAACAGCATTTTTGAAAATAACAATAATAATAATAAACAGTTAAACTTTCAAACTAAAATTTTATAAATGATTCTGTGAAATTTTAGAGTACCATAGTGATGCTGCTATAGTGTATCATAGTGAGTACTATATTAAGCCTACATTTAGTGATGGTTCTTGGCACAATGCTACAGGGAATTACATATGCAATATAGACCCAGAGAGCTTCAAAAATCTATTCAATGCTAAGTCAATCATGCATTTACAATACAAGGGTAATCCACTTCCTCAGATAAATTTTTGTTCCCATTTCTATTTCTTTAAAAAGTAAATACAAACAGCCAAAAAAAAAATATTGGATTAAAAAAGCTCTACTGTGATACAAATGTATCAATATTGCAAGTCACACATGAAACGCATGTAGTCTACACAGAACAAAGTAAGTGAAACATTGTTTTGATGATACATTCAGTACTTTCAGAATGCTATCCATTACTGATGTAATATTAGCGAAACGGTTTTCTTTGAGGGAGAAGTATTTATTGTCGCCTTCAGTTCCAGATAAGGTGAATAAGGAAAACATGTATGATCCTTTGTCTAAACAGGGCTTGAAAGAATGGATATTTCTTGCATTATGTGAAGATAAGATGGATAATGCACAAGGTTAGACGTTCACTTTTGAGATTTTTGTGTTTGAGAAAAAAACCTTTTGAAGTTGGAAGTCACCTGAACTCTCATTGGTAGAATATTTCTCATATTTCACACAACATTACAATGATGCCTTACAAATTGTTAAAAGAATGAGTTTATGCATTTACAAACACCAAAGTGTTAACAGAATCGTGAAGCTGAGAGGCACAGCACTTTTGCAAAGACATAATATTTACGAAGAGGAGATTTGGCAGAGATAGCAGAATTCAAGAGAAGCAATTTTTAATTTCTAGAGATGGAAATACCAAAACATCTTCATTCCTCTGCCAAACAAGCACAAAAGTATACTAATGCTAAGTAAGACCTACATGAATGTTTATAATTTTGAAAGATAGAATATGTAATTCAAGATTTTGCATAAATGTTTATTACTTGCATGTTACATAAAAGTTACAATTGTGGTGTTCACAATAAAATAATTTCATTATACGTTACATAATTAGTTGGATTTGCCATAATGTAAAAGCAAATAATGTGTTAAATTTTAGATCAACATTAGCCATATATTTTTTCATTTAATTGTTATTCAGTATCAGTAAAATTCATCTCAGGATTGCTATGAATGTTACTACAACTCTATATGAATTAATTCTTGATTAAGGAAATAGCTGTTTTTAAAAATTAGTTCATTTATAAATTATAATTTAACAAAAGAGAACATAATTAATTGCAAATGGTCCACAATTAACATTTCCCACCTTTACATAATATTTGAGAACACATAATGCAATTATTTTCTGAAAAGGCCATACAAGAACTACTCTCTGGATAGGTAAAGTTTATTTTAGAGAACAAGTTTACTTTTTGTCAAACACATCAGCTATACCAAGTAAAGATATCATAATAAATGAACAATGTACACAATTTCGATCAGTACAAAATACAAAAGATATGCACCAATAAATCAGATAATAATTTTTTTTATTTGATAAAAGATATTTATAAATAACTATATTGAATATAATATTTTTGACACTGAATAATGATAGAAATATGCCTAGAAAACAAATATTTTTTAAATGCTTACGAAAAAGAAAATTTTAAAAAAGACAAGGGAAGACAATATTCAGTAAACTAAGCTGTTGATATGGTTTTAATTAACGTAAAAGAAAGTCAATGAATGTAACAAAAAAATATTATTTGAGTGATTTATATGTTCTAAATCTAAAAAAAACTTTAAAGCACAAACATATAAAATAATTTTTGTTCCTGAACTTAATCATATTCACCTGGATACTTTAGATTTGAATTTCAGAACATAAATATAATAAAATAAAAAATTAGTTATTTTAATCATAATTTAATAATTTTCTTTTGAGTGCATTCTTTATATACAACATATTACAATAAGTAAACTTTTCACTTATTTTCGTTTGGTACATAAATGATAACTACCTTAAATGTAACTCAGAAATATTTTAGAAGACAACAATCAAAGCAAATTTTGAAAAATAATATGTTAGTGTCATGATTATAAGAATTAATATTTTTTGGCACTCATCTAAACGAGATACTTTTGCCAAAACCATCCCATACCAATTTTAAATAGTTAGTATGCAATACATTTTACTTAAATATCTTAAATCAAGAATAACTCTTTTTAATCTTAATCTTCCCATTTGATTTTTCAGTACTTAAACCAAAAATATTTAAGAATCTATATTAAAATAGTGCTGCAAACATTTCTGAGAGCTTAAATAGTTAACCAATATCTGCAATTAAGCAGTGACTAACTGTTTAATAATGGCCTATATATATATATATATATTTGTGAAGAATCCAAATAAATGTAAATTATTTAAGATCCTACCTTTTTGTCAATCAATTTTTAGCTATATTGGTGTCAAAAATTTAAATTTCAAAAACAGCAAGAGATTTTACAGAAATTAAAAAGTTTCACAACAATATTTTTAAAGAGGCTGAACAAAAAAAACTTAGACATAGAATTCTTGAATTAGAACTCACTTTTGCGATAAGGGGATTGAAGACACAAAATACGAAAATCATTTGTTGAATGCTCACGCAAAAATTCCTTTATAGATACAGTGTTCTTGATTGATTTGGACATCTTTATTTCATTTCCTACTTGTAACAGACCTGAAATGATATAAATAATCCAAATATCATGATATAATACAGCATTAATCAGTTATTTCTTATGTGATATGTATAATCTAACTGATGAAAGTAATTTTTTCAGTAGAGACATTCCTGTGTCTTCCATTTTTTTTTTTTTTTTTTTTTTTGAAATTTTAAGAATGTATCAATAAGAAGAATTCAGATTAGATTGATGGAGCATCATTATATAAAAAATATTTCATTGGTTTTATAAACAATTTAAAAGCTGAAACATTATACATTTTTTAAATTTATTTTTTAGAAAAATTGAACTTGTATAGTAAAATCTACAGAAAAAAAAATTGAATTGAATTTTTATAAACCTGTAAATCATCGTCTCTTCAACTACTACTTTCTTTCTTTCTCATTCTTTGAAAATATTCTATTTTATTCATTGCATTTTATATAACTAAAAGAAATAGCTTTAAAAAGTAGAGATTTTAAAGAGTAAAATCTTTTATTAAAATTTTAAAGTTTATTGTTTGGTCTCATTTAAAGTTTGTACATCTTCTTCTCATAAAATTGCTTTTTTTTTTTCATTTAAACAATAATATTCTTTATGATCTTAAATAAAAAAAAATTTTTAATGGGTCAATTATATTTTTGACTTATGAAGGAACTTATTATATTTTTGACTTATGAATGTAATCTTATTTACAAGAAAAACTTATTATCTTGTGTGGACTATTGCTATTGCAATATTAATGTTGCATTTCATTTCAGAGAACTGTCATTGTTATTATTTTTTTTCAGAGAATTACATAACTAAGCTTTCTTTCTTTTTTCATATTTTATTTCAAAAGAAAAATATGAATCATTTTAACAACTCACTGAAAGATATAACTTCAAAATTTTATACTGATGGCCAAGAATATGTGACCCGATTTTGTTTTTTCAATCAGTATAGATAGGTCGCACTTTTTATAAGTTTCTCAGAACAAAAACATACATCAATTTTTATCAAATCAAGCATGAAGTAAAAAAGAAGAGTTCATTCAAAGTTTAATTTACACAACAAAAAAAAAATACTCATTCATTATATTTAAAAGGATTGTTATAATTAAAGTACTGCCATTCCAAAGATTCTAAAATCGGTTTTATGGTTTCTAATGAAACATAATCTCATCAGCATGTAATAAATGAGATGCAATCTCTGAAAACTGAAAAGCAAATTGTTACAATTTTGTCAATACATAGTGCAGTGCCAATATTTAAAGTGATTTTTACTGACTTGTTGATAAATAAATCAAGAAAAACCTTTTATCATTGTAGTTACAATTAAAATGTCAGAAGAGCCTACAGAATAAGGAAATTTTAACTATATTAGTTGAGTACCTTTATTATAAGGGCATATTTTTTTGAGAAATCAACATCCACAGTACCCATTACATGTTTCATAAATGGGATAAAATATTAGAAAGTTTTCATTTTAATAATAATAATAAAAAAATCTTTTTGCTTATTTAACAACAAATCTGTTAAAATTATCTTTAAAAAATTGTACCTACTGCCAAAATTTTGCTTTCTTTTCTTTTTTTTTCCCAAGAGTGCATCACTTACAATACATGCTAGCGAAATTGAAGCTTTCGTTGAAAGCCATAGAACCCATTCTAGAGCTTTCTGAATAGACAAATTTTAATTATAGCAACATATATATAAAATTTTTACCTGAAGTTTCTCTTTTGTTTGTAAATGTATAAAATATTTGTAACATTTATATGTACATATATAATATAGATTGCACATTATTTATGTATAGAAAAATAAATCTCATATATATATATCATATTCATTAATAATAAAAAAAGTGTGTAAATCAATTGAAGTTACAGTTTTACAAGTAAAATTCAATGAAACTGGCTCTATCATATCTGAAAAGTAATAAATACATATGAAAATGGGAAGTATAAATATTCACAGAATCTTAAAACATATATTTGCAATCTTACAGTGTAAAATATTTAAAATACAAAGTGTAAAATACTTTAAATGTATTTTACAGCGTTAAAAAAAAGATAGTGTTATTATAAGTGCAGTACAGAACCGGCCTTCTTTATAAAGATAACTGGGCACAAAAAACCATTTGGGGCACTAAATTTTTTAGTAAAGCAAATAAATAAATAAATATTAATAGTGTATATTTATTTATGCATTATTTTGTTTCTGCTACTGATTACTTCAGAAAAATTATAATTTTTTGCAATTTCTTTTCAGTACATAATATAATAAGTGCATTTAAGTGTTCTGTACTTAACTTGACCTTCTTTGTTGATTTTAATTTGCAGAAAGACCACTCAGCACTTGCTATAGTAACTGGCAATATAAAGAAAAGTTTTAACACAGTTAATACATTTAGAAGTAACTTATTAAAATTATTATTTAGTGAGTATTACAGTATGTTTTGTGCATTATTTACATATTTTTCATTCGAAATCTAATCGCCTAACAAACCAATTTCTTGGGTTAGGTTTTCCTTTACATCATTTTTCAAAGCTTTACAAAATTTGAGACATTTTTCTAATTCCTGTTTTTTTTAAAGTTCTTTTTTTTTATCAATGATTAATTTGAAATACTCTTAAATATATTTTCTATCTGTACAGAAAACAGTATCAATAATAATAGTATCAATTATAGTGTTAAAAAATAACATCCAAATTCCTCTATCAAGGTTTCTATAACTTCATCTTCTATAACTTCTGCTATTTCAGAATATGATCTTTTTTGAATTCGTTTTTCAGAAAAGTGTTCTGAAATATTAAAATTATAAGTTATAAATTAAATCAAGCAATAACAATTGGTTTTGCTTGAAACAGTTTATTAATAGGATTAATTTTGGACAACATTGTCAACCATATTATTAAACATAAGATAAATGGCATTCCTTGTATTGAATCCAATAGACTTACAGCTTCCGATATCGCTGTATCATCATTATTAGCATCAATAAATTCTTCTAGATCATTACAGGTTTGTTCATACTGTGTGTACAGTGCTTTAATAGAATCTATTTTGACTTCCCAATGAGTGTAGCATAATGGTTAAAGGGAAATATTTAATTATTTTTGTAAAATTTCCTCCATTTTTGTAGATACAGAAAATAAGCAATATAAATGTTGCAATATCAAAAAAAAAAAAAAAAAAAAAAAAACGCAATATATCTGAGAAAAACTCTTTCACTGGTAAAGAGAATCATTCTAAAGTATTTTATGTTAATTACTTATCTGAGTTTAATACAACTAAGATGAAAACAAATAATTTTTTACAGAATTTCTTACATCTTAATGCTATTTTGGGTTTTTTAATTGATTTATTCTTTTAATGTACAATTTTTAGGTATATAAATAATGAATCATATTCTTTATTTTATTAGTGTTGTTCTTCATATACATTTGGTGGGAATATCTAATATTTTTGAAAAATTGAGTATACTAATAATTATGAATTTGATTAATTATTTTTTGAACTTGTTTTAGAAAATTGAATGTCATAATACAATGCTTAGCCAATTGGGTTCTGAGTACACCAATGTAACAAGCTTGAATGTACTTCTACCAGCTTGAAATAAATTCCTTCCATGATAACCTCTTTGTAACACTTAGTGGGAAGAGATCCCATCATGGACAATCAGTAAGTGCCACTCACCAACAAAAATTGCCAATGAAATCATTAAAAGCTTTTAAGTATTGACTTTGGATTTGGATTTCAAAGAGGTGTTTATAATCACTTAGAGACAAATGTAACATCCTTTAGGTTATCTAAAATAAGAATATTCTTTGAAATTTCAAGGTGATTTTTTTTTTTTTGCAGTAAATATGCTTTATTTTTGTATTTTTCCTATATGAGATAATAACAAATAGGAAAATAATACAAAAAGAAAAAATTCTACAGTAAAAATGTTGAATTTGGCAATGCTTGCACATAATGTTTTATCTCTTGGTGTCTTACCTGTAAATAATATTTTCTTCGATGGAAGAAATTTCTTTTTTTTTTTTAAATGCCAATCTTTAAAAAAAATAATAAAATTGAATTAATATTTTAATTGAGCTAATATTATATAGCTTTAATTGAGCTAATATGATATAACATTTTAATAACTTCACAAAATTAAAAAGAAAATGAACCTGAATGTAACCAGTAATTGCCCCACTGTGAACAATTATGGTAAGCTTCTGATTGTGATTTCTCATTTGAATGATGAGGGAAAAGAAGATCATATCCACCTGAGTGCAGATCCAGATGGCAGCCAAAAATTTTACTAGATAAAAAGATATGGAGATTTTTTTAATCGAATTCAGCATGCTTACACATGATTCTATATTACATATATAAAATGTTCTTCATACATATTTCATGCAAACCTATAAAAATAAATTTTTGTATTTAAATGAAATACTATACAATTTCATACATGTACTTCATTAGAGCTTAATAAACATCTTGTGAAATGTTAGTTGCAATATCTGAAATAACATACATTATATTTCAAGTTTTTAACTTTAAGGACTCATAAAATTGATTATTACAATATTTTTACTGAAAATTTGTTTCATTTTTGAAAAAATTTCTTTAAATATTAAATCCTTAAAAAACTGTACATTACTTATGCACTTATTATTGTCGTCTGTCCTCAACAAAACTAATCAGACCTAATAATCTAAATCAATTTTGGGTTTATTCATTTAGTATAACTTTTCAATTAAAATTTTATTTGTTTTAAGTGACTGTGTGAGAACTCACAAATTTATACAAGAGCCATTTTCAAATTCCTACATAAAATACTTGTTCTTTAAAATCAAACTAAGTTAAAATTAAAAAAAAATTCCAACTGTCACACTGACTGAAACTAGCTTTTAGATAGTTTAGACTACAGGTGGCTTCAGATGATCACCATGGAACTGTAGTAATAGCAACTATTTTTAGAACATAAATTTAATCAACCATTAATTAAATTTTTCACATTATATTCAAATCCATCATAATCTACCTAATACAATTTTTTAATAACTTCATGCAACAAAAATAATCACTCTTGCAGCAACTTTAGAATAGTGAAAAACTATTGTGGAGAATAGTGAAAAACTATTGTTTGCAGATAGGTAATATTATTGCTAGAATTGGTTTTTGAAATCTTTTCCAAACACAAAAATCCTTTTTAAGCAAAAACTTTTTAAAAAATTCAAACATTTTACTATAAATGAAAAAGGAACATTAATGAATAAATGTTGATTTTAAAAATGCTCACGATTTTTTTTTTTTTTTACAAATGTTGGAAAATGGGGGAAAATAAAACATTTAAAAAATTTCTGAAATTCCAATATTATTCTATGAAACTATTTTGAATCATGAGCATAGTTAAACATATTTGCAAATGTGAATGTTATAGTTTGGTATACTTTCATTGTATTGTAAAATATATAAATGATCTAATTTATAAGCCAATAGGCTTCTAACCATAAATTTATAGTTATAGCTATAAGTTCATTGTGGATTTTGATTTGTTTTTAAAATCTACCGTCCATAAGCATGTTAGACATCACAAATTTAGAATAAAATAAGGGAGATTTAAAAAAAAAAACCTTAACAAAAATGAATTACTACATTTATATTAAAAAACACATTGCACTCATCTTACCCATCATCACTCATTAAATAAAAGAAATTAATAATTTTTTCACCTAGTTAATTCCTACAATTACATCAAAGCCTGAAAACAATAGTTTAATGTTGAAATATTGAAAATAAACTGATTCCATTTTTGACACAGAATGATAAGAACACAATATGAATCAGTTAATATGCATTACAATAATTTCAACAAATAAAACTTTCTGAACAAATGCATAAACTTGTAAAAAAACATCTCATCTTACATCAACATTTAAACAAATATCTAAACAAATACATAAATATGATTTTAACCTTGCCATCACAGAGCATTCAATATGCCAGCCAGGTCTTCCTTTTCCCCATGGAGATATCCAATAAGGTTCATCTTCTTTAACTATTTTCCAAAGAGCAAAATCCCGTCCATCTTCTTTTAATGGATCCAAATTTATATCAGAATCTTGGGGCAATTCATTTAATACTTCAGCAGAAACAGCTTTAGAAACTTTGAAATAAACATTGCCTGAAAATTTAAAAACAAAGAATATGCAGTTCATAAAAATGCTTATGAAGATTAATTCAATGAAGATTAAAACTTTTAAAAATATTTAGTATAATGTTAATATTTTTGTTCTTCATATTATCAAGTCTATCAAAGCTTTCACAATAAAAATAACAGCGGAGTAATATAAATTGATATAAATCAAATTGATCAAATGCTTCAAATCCTTCAACAAAATGAAAAAACAAACAAATAAGCAATATAATAATAGCCCACTGAATTCTTTGCATTATAAAAACAAAAATTTGGTAAAACAATGAAAACCCTTTCTAGAATTAACAACAGCAAAATATTGCACATAATTTTATTTTTTTAAATCATGGTATATACCATATTTGGAAAGATAATTTCCTGAATTTAAAGATTTAAAAAATCAATAAGGAAAAAAAAAAGATTTATGTAAAAAAAAGAAATAATTGATTTTTATTAAAAATTAAATCAAGAGAAATTATATTTTATTACACTCCCTCCAACTCAAATCCAAATAAATTCATTTGTAAAAGATATACTTAAAATAAACTATATCTGCTGCAATTGTAGAGAAAGGAATAAATTAAACAAAATCATCTACCATTTTAGAAATTTAGACATTACCTTCACTTGTAACGTAGGCAAAATCTTTTTCTATTAGTTTTTCACAAAATGATATCATGTGAGGGATATTTTCTGTTACACGAGTCACTGAAGAAGGAGGCATCACTCCCATAGCAGCCATGCCTTTGAAAAATTCTAACTCATATTTTCTTGCTACATCCAAAGTACTCAAATCAGACTGCAAAAATAAAGCATGAAATCAAAATCCACCATATATATAATACCCATTTATTTAATTTCACAAATTTTCAAACTTACTTCTTGAGCTTTCTTAATTATTTTATCATCAATATCAGTAATTCCCATCTGAAGCAAAACACTGATGCCAAAAACTTTTTCCATTATTCTTCTAAGTATGTCAAATTTTACATAGCAGCTGATAAAAAGAAACATTTTCTTAAAAAAACATTTCAATTTAAAATTCTGTTCATTAAAGAGAGTTAAAATAAGTGCTTGCCAGCTTTCTTAACAAAAATATTATATTATTTTAAATACATTTAAATCAATGAAATTAAAAAAAATATTTTGAGATCATCACACATATCACATGACAATATTTATCTGCTTCCATTTTTGATTATTATTACAATTTTATAATATTTTTTTATTATTAAAAAATGCTTTTTTTAAACATGTTACAGATTTAACTGTATAACATTTTCAACGGAATATTGTTCTTGTCAAATAATAGAACTAGTTCTTCAAAAATCATCTCATTGTTGACATTATCAACAATGAGACAACACAATAGGAAAATAAGTGCTTAATACTTAACACTAGATTTACCAGCCATTTAAATATATCTATTTCTACCATAACCAGTCAATATGACTGGTGTATAAGAAAAAATACTCATCGTGATTTCCAGTCTTTATTCATTCTTAAAAAATGGTGAAAAGGGTTTAACAATATTAATTTTTACACAAAAATGGATGTATGGACATCTTCAAATAACAAAACATTTAATTTTTTATAAGCTCACAATTTCTACATATGAAGATTTTTGTTAATTGTACACTTTCCGCATAGACTTTTTTTGCATTTATTGCAAATATTTGTAGTCTTGTTGTTATTGCAGTATCCTATTTGACACCATTTGCGTACAGAAACCGTGCCACCTGTAATTGGTATATCAGCTTCGTATGGTTTAGTCCTTGAAGTCTGATATTCTGAAGCAAGTTCTTCTGCTAATCGAAACAGAAAGTTTTTCCGTGAGATATTTTCTCCTGTTGTGTTTATATGTAGAATATGTAGAAACTTTTATTCGTTTTGACATTTTCAGGGGCTGACGATATGCAGGCAGGCTACTTGCCGAAGAATATATTTTTGAATATATTCAAATACACATAAATGTTTCTTATCTTCTTACCTGTATGGGTAAAGATAAATGATTACGTTTGGAGATCACTTGGACTAAGTACTCGTAAAAAAAATCCTAAAGACACCGTAATCACCTAAATCGGCTCGATAACGATAAAGTATTGAACAAAAGACGTATGGGCACTATTTGTATTTTCACGGTCTCATGATTCCTTTATAGAAACATTCACCAGTCATTTTGACTGGTACTGGTATAAATAGTTATAACAAAAAAATATATTTGTTTCTAACATATATAAAGTAAAATTAAGTTCATAAAATGTATTCTCTATTTATAGCTACAAAAGT
>JAPMOR010069380.1:456913-491453 GCA_026543865.1 Argiope aurantia | reverse complement strand
AAAGTCTTTCCGTGAGATATTTTCTCCTGTTGTGTTTTTGTATAATAGCACTGTTTTCATCATTGTCTTGTGGATCAATTTGTGCATCTAATAATTCACCGTCGCTATCATATAATTCACTTTCCACATCTGAACAATCCTGAGGTATGCTGGTTGCATTTTCTAAATATGTAGAAACTTTTATTCGTTTTGACATTTTCAGGGGCTGATGATATGCAGGCAGGCTACTTGCCGAAGAATATATTTTTGAATATATTCAAATACACATAAATGTTCCTTACCTTCTTACCTGTATGGGTAAAGATGAATGATTACGTTTGGAGATCACTTGGACTAAGTACTCGTAAAAAAATCCTAAAGACACCGTAATCACCTAAATCGGCTCGATAACGATACAGTATTGAACAAAAGACGTATGGGCACTATTTGTATTTCCACGGTCTCATGATTCCTTCATAGAAACATTCACCAGTCATTTTGACTGGTACTGGTATAAATAGTTATAACAAAAAAATATATTTGTTTCTAACATATATAAAGTAAAATTAAGTTCATTAAATGTATTCTCTATTTATAGCTACAAAAGTCATAACATCATTTTGGAAAGCAAATGTTTAATGTAGCAGGAATTTTGAATTGAAGTTGCACGACCAGTCAAAATGACTGGTCTGGTAAATCTAGTGTTAATATTCCCATCTTTATTCATATATTCTACAAATATTGCAACCATTTTCTGATTACTATTGTTTATATTTTCATACAAGTTCATTGAAAATAACTCTTTCTGCAAATCTCAAAGAGTGCTTTTTTTACCACCTTAGAAGAATATTAAATAGTACAAACAAAATTCCTATAATAACTGTGTATTTAATGACTGTAATGGATAAATATAACTGAAACTGTTTTTTTACTTCACTTGTATGAATGTCAATAAATATGTTCTTTGTCAGATGCTAAGCTGTTCTGTTCTATGTTAATTTTTCATCTTAATGACTTCCTAATTTATTCCTTTTCATAACATTGAATTTTACAACCTTAAAATAACAGAAATATCAAATCTTGTCTTGTATGAAGCAGCATTTCAGTATACACTAATATGATTAAGAACATTTCTTTCCATTGAAATCTCTTTCACCAGCTTAAGAAGATCAAGTGCCACTGAAATTGCAAAGATTTTGTTGCTGTTAAAAAAGCAGAAAAAGATTAAAAATAAGAAAACAGCAAACTTTAAGGTCTGCAGAAGAATCACAGCCCTGTCAAAAGTACTTGAATGTTTTAAAAATTTATATAATGAGTCTTTATTTGGAATAGAAATTTAAAAAATGATTCATTTTTTTTTTCCTTTTATATTATTGCCAATCGATATTTTTTAAATTGTGGGGATAGAATTCAATAATACATAATTTAAGAACACACAAAACACACTGCAAAAATTGCTAAGAGATCTTTTAAGAGAAAAGTAGACTGCATATCCTACTTCTAAATATCAACATTGAGAATGGCATTGACCTTCTTATTTGAATGTATTTCAGACATGATAAGTTCTAATTTGTATCTAAGACATAAATATGATTTTTAATAGTAATAAACAAAATTTAACTTTCTGTTTTTCTATTTCTGAATACATTTCTTTATTACTTTACTAAATAAAGAAGAATTTTCTTCATAAAAATTTTAGCTAGTTAAAAATTAAGTAAGAGGCTGGCATATTTTTCTATGACCACTTCCAAAAATATTACTGAATAATAATAATTTAATAATAATAACACATTTTAAAATTAAAATTTTTTTTTTAATGATACAAATTTATTTGTTGAGTAAATTTTTTCTGAATTGCAACAATTTTTTTAAAAATATTTTTTGTTTAAATTTTAGCAATGATTATTGCAATAAAATGCATACCATTTTTATAGTTTCATCAAATTTTTAATTTGATGAAACAATAATAAAGATCTAAATTATACTGTTATGAACTACTGTCTAATAAAAGAAATATTTTCAGAAATATATGAATTCTAAAATATAAACTCTTAAAGAATTTATGAGAGAAGAAGTGAAGAATTTATTTCATGAAGCATAGCAAACAATAAAAAAGCATCAGTAACTTCTAAAAACAATAAAAAATTACCACCTTGAAACAAAATAAATATATTTTTTTAATATTATATGAAAATTATCTAAGTTTCTAACAAAAATAATTTTAGAGGAAAAAAATTACTTATAAATGTAATTTAAGTATAATACCAAGCATGTCCAATGTGAGATTCATCATACACAGTAGGTCCACACATGTACCTAATTTACAATGAAAAAAAAAATAGTGAACAACAGAAATTTTAATATATTTATATATATAATTTGCAAATAAGAGATAAGTACAGTCTCCACAATTTTGAATTACATAAATGTATTTTAATTATATCTATTGTTTTAAAAACTAATATTCTATTCATATTCTTTCAAAGTATATTAAAATATGATGAGGATAATCCTGCAGTGAAAGATGGAATATTCAAATTTTTTCTCTTACCAAGTTGCTATGCCTTTGTTCTTCAGAACCAAAGGAACTTTTCTATTAGCAGAAGAATTATACACCATTATTCCAGTATCATATCCTTTTGGTAGATGAAACTCACCAAGGTAACAGGAATAACTTTTTAGAGAAGCTGAATTAGCAAAAAGCGACACAGTATATTTCAGCGAAAAACATACACTAGATCTTAAACTTCCAAGCCGCATTTTAATAACTGAAAAAAGAAAACATTGATCTTAATATGAATTAAAATTTTAAATTAGTAATAATATGCAAACAATAAATATCAACATAATAATAATTACATAATTAAAAAACAATGCAAGATATTAAAGAAAATTCTTATATACTATGATTACGAAAATGCTCTTATGCTAGAAAATGTTATGACATTATGAGAAAATTAAAATAAGAATATCAATAATAATGTTTATAAGGATAACATTAAAAACTCTTACTTAAATCAAAAATCGAATAAAAATGTTTAGGAAAGTGAACAATGGAATAAGTAATATATTGCTAGATACATGAAACCTGGAAGTAAATTAAAATGAAATTTCATTTCCATCTTAATGAATTTTGGCACACTTGGTTTAGTTAATTTAGTTGTGTTAATATTCTGTCTTAAAGTAGTATGAGAGCTGATTTAGGACATAATTCTGAACTAAACAGATAAAGAGAATGACCCACATACTATATTCACAGTCCTACTTGCCATACAATCAGAATAATCCTCAATTTCGAATTTAACACATGACAAGCTCACAGACCTCATCATTAGCTTATTTGCTGTCCTTTGGGGAAGTCTTTCTAGATTGTAGAAATCATTTAAAATATACAAAACAAAACTGCTGATCAAAACAAATTGCTGAAGAATGATTTCCAATATATAAAATTGCAAATTAAGAAATTATTATAGATTATCAAAATTCAAAGATATAAAAACTGCTATATTAAATGTTTACAAAATTTCAACAGCTCAGTCCATTGAATTATGTATCAGTTCTCTTATTTATCAAATATTCTACAGAATTTGTTTTCTAATTCTATTTCTATATTTAAGATAGATGACCAGCTGATATGCTGAATATATTTAATTTCAATTTATTCCATTTGACATAATTTTATGTCTGCAATACCATCAATAAAGGTTTTCAAGCATAAAATTGTCATAGATATTAAAGCCATTATATTTCATTAGTCTTGCATCTGTTCTGTTTATAATAAGCATGAACTTTTAGTAACCAGTCCTATATAATACAGAGCAATTAAAATGCAATTATGTTGGTTGTATTTATCTTCCAACTTTTGCAACATTTGAACTTTATTTTTTTATTCATTATGTGAAGTATACAGATATTAAACATAATACTTTTTCATCAACTTTCAACAATATAAGAAAGATACACCATTAAAATTTGATGCCATAATGAAATGTTTGAATTCAACAGCAACAACGTCATATTAAAAATTAAGCTATATTTATTTATTTAAAGAAATATTTACATGATTATTAAACTCGATCATTAAAAAGACAGTTTTCAAAAATTTGAAATAAATATTTTTGAGCTATAATAATTTTGAAGTTATGATGGGGAAGAGAAAATATTCTGCTAAATATTTTATTAATTAAAATTTCAAAAAAAAATCTTTTACATTCCCACCAATTATAGTATATTTGTGACCAATTTGGTAGATCTAACAATCTGGCATGTAGAGTACCATCCCAAACACTTTCATCTTTATTATTAGTAGAAATATAATTTTTTAACTGTTTTTAGTATTGTACATGAATATTGCACAACTATTTGAAACTAAAATTAACAGAATATATAATTCCATTGCTTATTAATTATGAAACAAGTTAATGCATCAAATAATAAATGTTTAATTAAGAGTCCTTATAAGCTTTTTCATTCAAATAAATAAATTTCATGGTAAAAGTGAATTTTAGTGTGCACCCAGCTGCGCCAACAATGCCAAGTCGCCAATAAAGATGGCGGACAAAATAAACAAATACTTCCGCAGAACAGTTACGGTTACCATTTGCCGCCATATAATTGGGACTTTTTATTGATAAGTATTGTTTTTTTTCCCCTTCTGTACGGTGCCTTCTACAGATGCCTTCGGCATCTGTAGAAGGCACCGGGCAGAATTTTTTAACTTAAAAAAAACATCCTACGGCTTCGCTAGCAGCGGGAGCGGGACCCTAGTAGCTTCGCTAGCACATTGAACATAAGGACTGTGTGGTTAACATGAACTGAACATAATCAATTTAAAAGAAAGAATGAAGTACGTTACACGAACGGATTTCAGAGAGAATTTTAAAGAATTAATGTACTTACATGATTTAGTCAGCTGTCTCGACAGGATACAACAGAACAACTTATCGACAGAACAACTTATCGAGGGAACCAACTGTTAGAGCACCAAAAGAATTACGAGAACTGCGAAGAATTCCATTGCAGCTGTCTTTTAAAGTGAGAATGCAGACGATTTCGTTAATTAAAAAATCAGACGCTTTTTTAATGCGTATACTGACAATTAATAATTGAATAAGAATAAATATTTTCCGTTCGTATTCACATTAAAAAAAACGAAAGAAGAAAATAACTTAATTATAAGCTTAAATTTCTTTATTTAGAATTCAGACGATTTTTTAATGCATATACTTATAATTAAAAAATTGCATAAGAATAAATATTTTCCGTTCGTATTCACATTAAAAAACGAAAGAAGAAAATAACTTTTATTTATATGCTTAATTTTCCTCATTTAATAAACTTTTAATTATAATAAAGAACAAAATTAAAATCTTTAATCGGTATTTTTTTAATATTTTTAATTTAACATTTTTCATAATATAATAGTTTATGTACAACTCAACCATTGCAAAAAGTAGTAAACAAAACAGCAGTACGGTTGCTATAAGAGAAATATTGGCAACAAACAGCTGGGTGCACACTAATCTTCACTTAGGCCAATTTCATTTTATATATTTAAATGGGTAATGAATACACATATTTATGAGTGGAACATTACATAAGAAAAATTTAATACCTAGATTCTATTACAAATTCTTGAGGAAAACGGGAAAAAAATGACCTGCTAGTTTTTGGCACCAAACAAATAATTTATCCAATAGTTAAATTTCTTTTTTTTTTTTTTTTTTGGCTTCTCAGATTTTGCCGATACTGTCAAAATTTCAAATAGACAGGTAGTATAAACATTCACTTATGTCAAACAAAATCTCAGAGGACATCATTTGTTTATTTTAAAAGATTCATTAGAGTACTGAAAATGTCTACTTTTATCAAGATCGGATTTAAGTAAGCAAAAGATTGTGATCATAAAACTAAAAAAATAACCGCTTTGGTTTGTGTAAACCGGAAAGTATTTCGTTGCTTGCTTCCCTTTTTGATGATTAGATTGAACTGGAAAATCTGGGATTATTAGCAGCAAAGACTGTCACTCTCTAATCCCAGAGAGTTGGAGTTCATAAATATCAAAAAACTTCAGTGAACAAAGAAAATTTTGAAGAAAGCGCTTAGTCCCTTTTGATGGATTGTTTAGTTCTTGATTTGAATCGCACATAAAAATTGAAGTTGAAGTTAAAAAGTCTTTAAACTGACTTATAAGACAAAACCGGCTTTGCCAATAATTCTTTGAATAAATAGATAGTTGAAAATATATTTGTAATTTGAATAAACTTTGGAACAGCCAAACAGATTTTCTTGCTGAATGATGAACTATTACATTTTCATTTGCACTGGAGGGTACCAACGTCCAAGCTTGGAATTTGTTCCTGATCTATTTAAATAACTGCACGTGAGATCTGTGGATGTTGTCTATAATATTTAATTCAATGACGGCGTAAAAAAAAATAACATCTTTATTTAACGGGAACGTTAAGAAGAAAAATGAAAAAAAAATACAAGTGCAGTATAATAATATCTCGTGCACGTATAATAAATAATCACGCAGCTTAAACTGTGACGTCATTTTGATGAAAGCAGGTCGACCACAGTACTCCCCCCCCCCCACTTTGGAATGCAGAAGGCACTGCATTAGAGATAACGAGGATTAAAGCGTACTCGACTGCCAGATCTGGTTACATAAGGTGGTGGAGCAGTATTCGAAGGTAACTCAGGAGTCGACGGAGAAGGCTCAAGTACTGACTGCTTTGAAGATGGAACTGCAGCTGATGGTGGTGATATGATTGGTGCAGGTGACTGATGAGAATCTTCGAAGAACGCGGACTTTACTCGATCAATGCTGATCGTAGATTCTTTACTGTTCTTCTCAATTGTGAAAGTTTTATCAGTTCGTCTGAGTACACAGTGAGGGCCATCATACAGTGCTTGCAAGGGTTTCTTAATTGCGTCGTGCCGCACGAACACATGAGTGTGTAGGAACAGGTTGTGAGTAACGCAACTCATCATCGCAAGTCATTGTGGTTCACACGTAACTAAATATTATAAATAATTGTTAATGTTTTGTGTTTGTCTAATTGTTATAATTGTTCATGTTTGTTTTTGAAGTAATTGCAGCAAAAATATTTTATATATTATTTTGTGTTAAATGAAACTATTTTTTCTGCTATTACATCTGGCAACGAGGATTAGGTCGTAAAAAATAAATAGAACGAGTGAGATGCTCGCCGTTACTTGGAATTGACGTAGTCTGTGTTTGATTTTAATTTCTTTAAAACACTTTCAATCGTTGGTCGTAATATCCTAAATAAGAAATGTTTATTTTATATATCGGGCGTTTACAATCTGCACTTTAAAACGCAGAGTCATACGCCGACAAGTGCAAGACTTTAAAGCCGAATGTATGAACACTTTTTAATTATCGTGAGACGCAGCTGGTGCAGGTTTGAGTTGCTCTATCACAGTTCGTAAAATTTTTTAAAAAAATCGTGAAGTTCGGGGGTGAATCGTGAAGGGGTCTCAAAAAATTCCGTATGTAGTCTCAGGGTTGAGCCATAAACCAATTCTGCTGATATGCACCGCAGATCCTACTTTAATGCCGTTCGGAGTCCAAGTAAAACTAGTGGATATGATTCAGTCCGTTTCGTGGGTACGTGACATCTGAGACTTTGCTTTAACGAACGATGAAATTGCTCGACTATTCCATTGCTAGATGGGTGATAAGGAGTTGTTCGGATCTTTTGGATACCCAAAAGTTTGCTCAGCAAGGAAAACAAATTGCTTTCGAATTGTCGTCCCTGATTTGTCGTGATGACTGAAGGTAACCCGAAGCGTGAGATCCACTGACCAATGAATGCACGCGCAACAGTTTCGGCAGAAATGTTAGAGATGGAAACTGCTTCAGGCCATCGTGTGAAACGGTCTATACAGGTGAGTAAGTATTCAGTTATTTGAAGGTGGAAGAGGTCCTACGAGATCAAGATGAACATGACTAAATCTCTCTAAAGGCAGATGGAAAATTTTCAGAGGACTATTTGTGTGTCTAATTACCTTGCATCTTTGACAGTTTTGACATGGACGAGTCCAATTTGAAATGTCTTTTTGCAAAGATGGCCATACGAATCTCTCCGAAATAAGACGTTTAGTTGCACGGATACTTGGATGAGACATTTCTGATGTTTCATTTAATTATTTTATAAAATCGGAAATGATTTCTATTTGCTTCTCGGGTTACCAATGTGGATGTTGTCTATAACATTTAATTCAATGACGGCGTAAAAAAAATAACATCTTTATTTAACGGAAACATTAAGAAGGAAAAAAGATACAGGTGCAGTATAATAATATATCGTGCACGTATAATAAATCCGCTTGCAGGATCACGCAACTTAAACTGTGACGTCATTTTGATGAAAACAGGTCCACCACAGATCGTTAAAAACCAGCAGTTTGGAGATGACTACAGATTAACTTTGAAAAGGATATTTGGGGCTCATGATCTGGTACGTAAACGCATAAGGGGGACTTCTTTCTACCAGCGTAATTGTAATTTCATTGTTGTTTTGGGAAGGTGAGTAAAAGAACGAAAATATTTTGAACACTCCCATTGAGTGCGGTCTTTGATATCTAACTTTTGAAATACAAATTTTCGGAGATCCTCTGCTGAGATTGTTGGGTAAACATTTAAATCTGAGGAGCGCGCAGCTCTTGATGCTTGTCTGATTTTTCGTTCATAATAACTCCGAAATGCGCTGATACCCAAACCAGTTTTATAACTGTTATGACTGAAGACTTTCTGACTTATAAAAAACACTTTTTATTTAACATCAGGAAAACGGAACTATCAGCTACATAAATATGGATGGAATTTTAAATTTTTCTTCGTTGCCAGTTCCTTTAACTCAATAACAATTTAATTAATTAGAAAGGGCAACAGGAAGTGGGAAATACAAGATGAGTGGCAACATTCTCCCACCTTTTGTATTGCATGCAAACACTTTAAAGCAATACAAAACACAAGCAAAATTATAACACATTTAGATAAAAAAAAATAAACAATCCCATACATGAGATTATAAAAGTAAAGATTAGACCAGTTCACAAATTCAGTCTTTTTACAGGAATTAATGGACGGCCATATCGAGATTTCTTTCCTTCTTCGAGAACATCAACTGCAGTAGGGCCCGGGTTTTGTGCAGAAAATTCAGTTCCTTGGTGGTCCTTGCTGATATGATCACTAGCACTAAGCTCCAGAGGATAAATTCGTTGAAGCGGTCGTATGATTTCACCACTGGCTAGGCGCAACTTGGCCACACGTTCCACACCGTCCTTCCCAGGAAACAATTCGATCACTTGAGCCAAAGGCCAATTCATTCGGTTTGGGTTCTTTGATTCAACTATGACAATTTCTTCCGGAGAAATCATCTTTCTTCTTGAAGCTACTTTAGGACTTCTTACTAACTCTCCTAGGTATTCTTTGTAGAAACGTTTGCGTAAATTTGATCGTAGGGTATGAAGGTAACGCACCCTTTTCAATATATGCTGAGAATCAATCAGATCCAAATCAAATGTTTCTCTTTCTTTTATATCTTGGATGAAATGAGCTGGTGTAAGTGGTTTAAGCTCTTTGGGATCGTCTGACATATAGGTTAGTGGTCGCCCATTTATTGTAGCCTCACAATCGTAGAGTAAAGTCAACATTTCTTCATATGTTACGCAAGCTTTGCCCAAACATTTTCGGAGAAGTTCTTTAATACTGCGGACCATCCTTTCCCTAAATCCACCATACCATGGGGCGGAAGGGGGGCTAAACATCCATTTTATTTTCATTAAAGAACACTCAGTTTGAATGAAGTCCCAATCCAAAGATTTCAAGGCATTTGCTGCTCCCACAAAGTTCGTACTATTATCTGTGTATAACGTTGAACCTCTTCCTCTTCTAGCCCAGAATCTTCTCAAAGCTTGCATAAACGATTCGGTAGAGAGAGATGAAACTAGTTCCAGATGGACTGCTCGATATACCGCACACGTGAATAGAACTATCCACGCTTTGCTTCCACCACGTAAGGAAAGCGGACCGGCCAGATCCGCGCCAGTTATTTGAAAGGCTGCAACTCTGTGTATTCTGTCCGGAGGTAAAGGAGCTGGATCTGGATTAACTTTCCCTGCTGTTAGCCTTTTGCATTTTATGCACTGTCGTAAAATTGCTCTTATAACTCTCCGACCCTTGGGAATCCAGAATTTATCTCTTAAATGAGCTAAGGTCGTTAATACCCCAGCATGCATTAAGGATCTATGAATATGCAAAACCAGTCTTTCCAGAAGAGGGTGGTCTGGTAGAACTGTTGGATGCGTAAAGTCATCTGGATCTTGACTGAGAATTAGTCTTGTTTGAACTTTCAGTATGCCATTTTCTTCGAAAAACTGTATAGTATCCCTATACTTTTCACGTATTTCAGAGGGCCATTCTGACTGCATGATTTTTATCAGAGTCTCTTCTGCCTTTTCAATCTCTTCACATGAAAGGGAATTGACTAACTTAGGAGAGTTTTTCTTAATATTGTTGTAGAATCTGAGAACATAAGCTGTCATTCTTAGAACCTTTGTATAGCTTGAAAAGTACAGGAATCTATCTCCAAATCTCTCTTCGTTTCCTGTGATTAAATTTGTCACAACTGTCTTACGCCGCTCTAGAAAGGCTTCGTCCGGAATCTCTGGTACCTCAGAACATGGCCAAGATTCTTCGACTTTATACAGCCAACTTGGACCCTCCCACCATTGGCTTTGCAGGAGGTCCGACCAATCGCAGCATCGTGTAGCCAGATCAGCAGGGTTCACCTCTCCAGGTACATGTCTCCAGTCATCTAAATTGGTTAAATCCCTGATCTCCTTTACTCTATTTCCCACGAATGTGTTCCACGGCTCTTTTTTCTTAATCCAACTTAAAACTACCATTGAATCGGTCCAAAAGTAGGTTTTAGAAACTGTTGGCAGGATAGAATGTACAGTTTCTGCTAATCGAGCACCTAACGCTGCTCCCAACAATTCAAGTCGTGGGATTGTGGATTTTTTCATTGGAGCAAGTCGAGCTTTAGCTGCTATGAGCTTGACTGTAACTTGACCTTGTAATTCACTTCGTACAAAAGCGCATGTGGTGTAAGCGTAGGCAGAAGCATCTGTGAAGATGTGCAGTGAGAAATCATCATATTTTTCAGGAAACAATCTTCGAGGTATTGTACATTTAGGTATCAGATGCATGGTTTTCTCCCATTGTCTGTATTTATGCTCAAGTTCTGAGGTTAACACTTTGTCCCAGCCTACTTTTCCTCTCCAAGCTTCTTGCATAAGCAACTTTGGTAACAATAAAGCCGGAGTAGTAAAGCCAATCGGGTCGTAAATGCTGTTGATTACAGATAGAAGTACCCTTTTTGTAACTGGTTTATCTTGGGTACAATCTAAATTTGATGGTAACTTGCAAGAAAGTTCGTCTCTGATCACATCCCAAATCAGACCAAGTACCATTTGTGCATCTTGATCTTCCTTAGAGTCATTAGAAGCCCAACAGCGCAATTCAAAAGCACATTCTTTCATTATTTCTATGGATTGAGATTTCAGTTGTTCCAATTCTTTAGCGTCGTTAACACTCGTCACCAAATTGTCCACGTAGAATCCTTCCCGTAAATGACCAATTGTCTTCCTGAGGCTCTCTGTCTGGAATTTTCCTCGTTCTAGGTGGTAACTTATAGTGGCATTTAGCAGAAAAGGGCTAGAGGAAACACCGAAGACTACTCGACAATGACGATAAATTCTTATTTTTGAGCATTCAGCGTTCTCCCACCATAAAAATCTTAGGGCATCTCTGTCTACAGGTCTCAAACGTATTTGTAGAAATGCTTGTTTTATATCTGCAATTACACCTATGGCACCAGAACGAAATCTCAACAGTAGAGGCGGTATTTTTTGTATAAGACTTGGTCCCACACTTAAACATTCATTCAAGGAGGCAAATCCCGGTTTCTTGAACGAAGCGTCGAATACTGGGCGAACCTTTGTGGTATTGCTTGAGGGCTTAATGACGGGTCTATGAGGAAGGTAATGGGCTTCCTTGGCTATTTCATCCATTGGAACAGCTTCTATAATGCCTTCTGATTCCCACTGTTTGAATACGTTATCGTAGGCTTCAAAGTAATTTTCGTTTATCAAACGCTTGGTTGCTGTACGAAGTCTGGATTCTGCTGCATCGCATTTATTATATAGAGCAGGATGTCCGGCTAACCATGGTAAAGCTACTTCATATCTTTGATCTTCACAGATCCTAATTGTTTCCTTAAAATGAGTCAATGTTTCTTCTTCAAGGAGGCTTTCATTTTTCTTCTCTATTGGATCTGTGATACCCAAAACTTCTAAGTCCCACATTTTAGGCATCTCCATATTTTGAAAGCTTAATGTGACTAGGTTAACAATTTGCTTTTTCTTTCCCAGTCCTAGAATTGTCCAACCCAACAAGGTCTCAACTGCAGATACACCTGAAGATAATACCTCTATTCTCCCAGTCAAAATGCTTCCGAGTATATCAGCTCCCAGCAGAAATCGTATGGGTGGTGAATCTCTTCCGACATCTGTTAGTTTTATTCCTCGGGAAGCAAGCTCAGAAAGCAATTTACTATCATGGATTCTTGGCAAGGCTGAGCATATCCTTGGTTGCTCGAGAAGAGACAATGGAGTTGAATATTTACGATTTAAGCTTTCTACGTTTACGATGTATCTTTTATGCTCAGAAGCAGGAGAAATTACTCCTCCAAACAATCCTTGAGAAAATATTTCTCTTCCAGAGGGAGAAAGGTTTAGTTCTGCAGCTAAATTCTTTTCGATATAAGATCGTTGTGATCCATCGTCCAACAATGCTCGAACACAGAATTCCTTATCTTTATTTCGTAGTTTGATCATGATGGTTTTAAGATATATTTCGTGTTCAGAGGGAAGATTTGTTAGCAATGTTTCTGTAGATTTCTTCTCATCATCGGTCGTACTGTTCTTAGACGAAACATTTTCTTTTCCCTTGTGTAGTTCTGGACATAGTAATACATAATGTCTCCGTTGGCAAATTAAACATCTCACATTACTGTGACACTTTCTTGCAATGTGTCCAGGCTTGAGGCAAACGAGACAGCATCTTTTCCTTATAACGTGTGATTTTCTGTCTTCGTAACTCATCTCTGATAATTTTTGACAGTCTTTACTGAGATGAGGGCGGTTGCAGAAAATACAACTAAGTTTTGCTTCAGATGTGCTTGAAATTAACGAAGCCGCGGTGGTTTCATCTTTCATCTTTCTGACAATCTTTTCGTATACCACCATTTCCCTTATCTTTGCTGAATCCATCACGAGCTAAGCGGATCATTTCTTCTGATTCGACTTCATGGCGTAAAAAGCACATAAGTTTTTCCAGGGATCTCTGACTAGTAGCGTCATCTGTATTTTCTGAAATTCTACTCCTTTCCCATGCTCGCAAAACATTTTCTGGCAAACATGACTCAACCAATGGCTCTAGAAAGTCAGCAAATTTTTCTTTTGTGCGCCCTAAGCTTTCCAATGCTCTTAATTTTGTCTCTAGTAAATCGTAGAGGGTGGCTAAATCAGGGGCATTCTTACCGGCCGTGGCATTTTTCAGAACCAGTGAAAGGAGATCGCGAACATATATTTGCACTAGGAGATCGTCCCGGCCAAATCTTAATTTTAGCTTTTGGACGGCTTTCGGATAATTTTCAGCGGTTATTGGGAAACTGGATATTAATCTAGCAGCTCTTGAATCAGGCACCATAGACTGGTATAAATACTGGAATTTGTCTATGGCAGTCAGTTCTTCTGAGTCATGTATTTTTGAAAAAATGCTCCAAAATGTTAAATATTCTTTAGGATCACCCGAAAACATTTTTAATTCAAATTTAGGTAAATTTAATTTTACTGAATCACGCTCGACAGAACTTGACAAAGATCCAGAATCTTTATTTAATAGCGTTTCTATCTTTGATTTAATCTCAAGAAAAGTATCTCTATATTCCTCTGCCGCCTCAAAATCGGCTTCGTATTCATTAACAGTCTCAGTATTTTCTAAAAGTAATGACGAAATATTATTTTGAATCTCATCTAAACGTAAAAATTTATCTTGTAACTGAGCATTCAACACGTACAGCTTATCGCCATCCTTGGCGTCTACTTTCGTCGCCAAACATTGCTTCAACTTATTCACGGTAGCCGTAAACGAAGCTCTTAACGATTTTCGTTTTGTTTTCAAAGCATCCATATTTATAAATGCACTAAAATAGTAACTTAAAATGATTCGTAATAGATTCTTAATTTCTGTTTATACTGAAGCAATGAAAGTGATTATATTTTCTTAAACTTAAATCACTTTGATCATCATAAACAGCATATCGTATACTTAAGCAGAAATTTAAATCATTCGTACCTGTACATCTTTTTAATTTCAAGTTCTTCAAATGCAGAGTACAAACTCGGTCCTGTCGCGGACGCCAATTGTTATGACTGAAGACTTTCTGACTTCTTCGGAAAGGAGTTATATTTTCATTTGGCATTGTCACTGAATAACTTGTATGAATAACAGATTTAGTCTCTTTTTAAAAAATAAACAGAGTAATTAAAGGAAACAAAATTTAATAATAAATAAATAATAAAATTTAATAACAATTTTAATATATGTATCTTCCAGAAATTCAAGTCAATATTTAATCCCTGAAGCTTTACTTAACGATGTACGTAAGCCATTGAAAGTTACAATACTAGAATTTTTAATTGCGGAAAACTTGTCTCCCAAAGTGAAATGTCTGGGTAAGAAGCTTGTGGAAAGGGCAAGGCATTTATTACACAGATAATTTTACCAACTTCAATGTAGGTGTTCAACGATGATGGTCAGTCACAAGCCGTAAGCAATAGTGGTGTACAACTTCCAATTTTCTCCAGGAATATGAATTCGCATAACATGTGATTTGCACTCCGTATTCGCAAATGCTTCGAATGCAACAAGCATTAACTAAATTTATCAGGTGAATAACGTCTGCACTCCAAAATCCGGACAGGTTATGGAGGTAACCGAGTCTCTGCAAGGTTTTCTTCGCTATGCGGTTGAAATGAAAATTAAGAGAAAACTTTGAGAAGAAAAAAATCCGCAGAATTTAAATATTATTTGATCAGGGAATATGAACACTATTTATATAGATATGAAAACTAAGCATTGTTCTTTTAATGGAAAAATTCGCTTCAGCAGAATTAACTATGTCTAATTGTAGTTTCCAAGTCTGACATCAAAAGCTAATTTTTTGTAGAGTGACTTGTAATTTATTTTGAAAATATTTAAGATTGAAATCAGAGCAAATGATAAAAATATCATCCGCGTAAACAAGATATGTTACACCCGGAGAAATAATTTCAAATATATCACGAATATTAATATTCATGATATATTTGAAACGAATCTCACAATTGTGGGAAAATGCTTCATGAGAACTGTGAAAAATAATAGCGAGATGAAACATCTCTATGGAATGACTCTGTTGCTCGAAAAGGATGCAAAGGTTTTTCCATTCCATTTGATTTGAAGAATACCGATTCGACAAGAACCCTCGGATCCAGAAAGCTGTGTGATCAGAAAAATCGATCTGTGAGGACATCTCGCCATACTGAGTTCTCAGTCGTATATTGAGGAAATGTCAAGCGATGGTGCAATAATGAATTATTTGTTGGTGCATATTAGCTGAACCGGTTTGTAGACTTTCGCAATTTCTAAATGGTACAGAATTAAAATGAAGATGAAAAGAGTTTTGCTTGAAAAACAAATCTGTCGAACAATAGCATGTCAATCTTTCTATTATTTTTCTTTATTCGAAAATGAGAGACATTGATCTATAGAATTTAAGAATTTTGTAAACTGGTCCCAATGAATAAGGAGGCGGGCAGTAGCCTCTTTTTTCCTTTATCTGAATTACGTTCAACAAGTTCAACAAGTGGACAGTCTACAAGTTCAACTTAACTTAGACTGTCCACTTAATTTTGTGAAAGATGCAGCGATGGGTTCCATCCATGTCTGAAGTCACTTGAATTAGAGATATTTCAGATGTACACATTATTAATCGAAATCAAATCCAGGACCACGTCCTTTCTTTTTTCTGTTTAATTCTTTCTTCTTTCACAATGTTGAACAAGGCAGGCATTCATTAACAAAGCGGTGCAATCTATGATATCTTGCGTAATTTTTAACGGTAATTGTGCAGTTATGATCTATTTCATCACAGCTGCATTTGAAGAATTGCTGAATTTTAGAACAGTTATTTTGGTAATGAAAAAAGTCGAAGTATTTACGACAAATTTTGAGATTTCCTCGTATTTTCATATTTTTAAAATGCACTCGAAAAGTCTGCTTTTTTCATGATATGTAGCTTCTGATTCCATAATTGATCCTTGAGAGTTCTTTTTTGTGAACCTGACAATTTTAAGAATTGGAATTTGCTCTTTTCCATTTCATTCGCGATCTTTATGATTGAAGTTGCAACAACGTTTTATCAATGTGCTGAATTGTTATTGTGTTTTTCAATTAGTTTTTTGCTTTTTGTAACAAAGTAATTTTCATTCTTCTGAAGAAGATTGTCGAAAGTTAAGTAAAGTTTGTGATTAACATGCACCTATATTTTCAGTGAATATAATAATTTTGATTTACTTGACTTCATGAGAAATGATGATTTTTGCCCTTTTTTCAGAAATATCTGTGGCAACGGTATTGATTTTACTCGGCCTTTCATCGTATTCTCCCGTTTCCGAAAGACTACGATTAGTCAAAACAGAAAATGTTTCGCTTCATTCGAATGGAAAACCAAAATGGAAAGATATTTAAAGAAGACCGGTTATGTGAAACAAAAACAAAAAATTAATAATAATAAAAATGAAAAAAGGAATGAGAAAGTCTAATACATTGCAACAATTAATTCACTGGAAATACAATGATTAAATCCCAAATAATTGAAAAAAAAACTACAGTTTAAATCTCAATAAATAAAGAACGTCAATTTACGAGGGGTGATCCAAAAAAAGTTTACAAGCAGCATTTCGAAAGTAGAAATTGTGCATGCGAATATTGTTACCCAGAGTGGAGACAGATGGCCCTGTTGTCTTAGACCGGTCGTTAGAGCAGATAGTGTTAGTACTGAGATCTGAAACAGCGACAGTAATGGTAAGACGTCTGAAGAAGGGGTCTCGCACAGAGGTGTGAGCCGTGATGCGATTTCTATGGGCCAAAAATGTATCCCCATCGGACATTCACAGACAAATCGCTGAAGTATACGGGAGCGAAACAATGAGTAGACAACAGGTGGCGAAATTCTTTTGAAGAGGTCAGAGAGATTGCTGGAAACGTTTAGGTGGGAGATCTGGTTGAGGTTGAGGTTTACATTTTTATGGCACAAGAGCCGGAATTGGCTATGCTGCGCCAAGACACATGGTATGAATATATTACCATACGATTAAAAATTTTGTTTCCCCCAGGCTAAGAATTGATAAAAACAATTTGTTAAAAGCATTTATAAAAAGGTACGAAACTTTAAATAAGAAAAGTCTATGGCTAAAACAAATGTTTTTTTTTAAAAATAAACAATGATATCTATATAAAATGACTAAAGTGAGTAGCTCTTAAAAAGTCAAAAATATGACGGTGAGGCTGTTCTCCAACCAGTTCACGCAAATCCAGTGATGATGAATTAAAGAAATGCATACGATAAAAATTAAAGTTGGGACATTCAATTAAAATATGTAAAACTGTATGATTAACGTTACAATCCGAACGCATTGGTATCCTTTCGCCAAACAAAACATGTTTGTGAGTTAGGTGGGTGTGACCAATTCGTAATCTAGTTAACTTTACATCAGTCCATCGGAACGAAGCAGCAGGACACACTCCAATTGTCGGCTTGATAAAATGCAGTTTGTTTTCAGTTTCATGATTCCAAGATTCTTGCCAAATTGAAAGAATATAACCACTCTACTTGCTAATAAGGTCAATATGTGGGCAAGAGCGCTGTAGAATATGCTTAGGCTCCTTGGCAGCAATGTCAGTGGCTTCATTGCCGGTTATGCCAACATGACTAGGAATCTATCTGAACTGGATGCCATATCCCTTAGTCTGAAGATCTCTCAAACAGCAAAGAATATCAATTGAAATAGGATGCCTGCAATTTGAAAAGTAACACAGTGTCTCTAAAGCACTCATACTATCTGAATAAATGCAGTAATAAGTCTTTTTAGAAAGAGAAATTCTTTCGCGAGCTAACAAAATTGCAGATAGTTCAGCAGTCAAAACAGAACACGAATCATGCAGGTGGTAACTATAGGTAACCTCTGGAAAGACAATCCCACTTCCAACAGATTGAGAGGATTTTGATCTATCAGTGTATATCAGTATGTAAGTTGAAAGATGATGAAAATGAAAATTAAATAACTGCTGGAAAACTACAGAAAATGTAGTAGCTTTATTAGTATTCAAAAAGGGTTAAAATATGAAAAATTTGAATAATCCCAAGGGGGGAAAGATAAAAAGTCAACTGGATGAACCTCGACATTTCCAAGGCCCAAATCCTGAATATCAACTTTTATTCTTTCATGAAAAGGCCTAATATTATAAGGACGGGCATTGTAAAATCTATGAAGACTAATAGGCACCGTCAAATTCTGAACTGGGTGTTTGGGAAGAGAAAGCATGCGGAAGAAGCATCGAACTGCTATCTTTCTTCACCTTAAATGCAAAGGTAACTGATGGGAAATCACGTACAAACTTTGAACTGGTGAAGTCCTGAAGGCTCCAGTGCAGATCCGTAATGCAGAGTGGTGCAATGGATCGAGTCTTCGCAAAATGTTGGATCGAGCAGAACCGTATACTTCGCAGCCATAATCAATGCGTGAGAATATCAGTGCTTGATAAATGCGAAGTAACGAAAGTCGATTCGCTCCCCAAGCTGTATTCGATAGGATTTTAGTTTTTAGTTTTAGTTAGGACTTTAGTTTTTTTTCACATGCCTTCCTTAAATGAAGTATATGTGGAAGGAAGGTGAGTTTTCTGTCAAAAATAATTCCTAAAAAGCGCATCTCAGCAGCAAGCGGAATGGCAGTATTACGGATATAGACCAGAGGATCTGGGTGACGACTTCGCTTTCTACAGAAATGAACGCAATAACTTTTCTCAGGAGAAAGTGTGTGTCCATTTTCATCGCACCAAGATAAAAGTTTGTTGATAGCGATTTGAAGTTGTTTCTGAATGAAAGGCATATGCGATCCTTGACAGGATATTTGAAGAACATCCACGTACAAGGTTCCAGTAACAGTTGCTGGAACCTTGGGAGATCTGGAGCCACCCCCCATACAGTTCCAATTTGGCTCCCAGTGACTATTTCCTTTTCCCAAAATTGAAGAAACACTTATCCGAAACAAGGTTCATATCAGACAGTGATGTTCAAAAAGGTGCCGAGAACCGGCTCAATAGCCAGGGAACTGATTATTACCAAGACGGGTTAAACAAATTGGTCCAGCGGACTGATAAATGCCTCAATAGGTTTGGTGATTATGTGGAGAAGTGACAGCCACATATGTCTCTTAATTACCATTTGTATCTTGTATCTATTGTTGATAAAGCATTTTTCCTTTGCCTTGTAAACCTTTTTTTTTATCACCCATGTATAACTAGACCGCATTTCTTGCCGTTTTTCTTCATACAATTGTTTAATTCGCTCAAATTGTCTTGATGGAGAGAATAAAATAAAAATATACTGTGTCTTATAGGTGAAAGATTTTTAAACTGAGTATTTTTTTAAAAGTTAATAGAAATTATAAGCCTTCTCTGTGGGATAAGTAATAAGATAAATATCTTATAGCTTATCCCACAGTGGTATTTCTTATATATATATACCAGAGGCGATTTAAGGAGTGGGACAATTCCTCTGTTGGTAACCGTTTACCCCCCCCCCCCCCGTCGGCGAGAGATTCATCGGCATAGGTCTTCACCACTTCAGGATGGTTATGGAGATCTGCACATTCTCGAATATGATAATTTAAAAATTACCTTAAAGTTAATATGTTGTAAACAGGCGAAATATCCAAGTGACGATAAAAGCGGTTTCACTATATTTGGCAAAATAACCGATAGAGTGACAGAAGTTAAATCCGCAGATTTTCAGGCTTCTGATTGAAATATGGTACATCGAGTTTATAATTTGCATTACTTTTGGCATTATATCCGACAAGATGAATAAGATATCGTATTATGTTGACAATTTCTGAACGCCGACTGTGAACTAAATACAATGGAAGTACGCAAATTTTCATACATCTGATTTAAATGTCGTTCATTCAATTTAAAATTGGCACTATGTTTTGCAATATAACCGATAATTTGACAGGTAAATAAGATATCGCTTTTTGCCAAATAATTTTGATCGGCCCACTAAGAAAATGCTATGGATACCGGCGATACTTTCACAGATTTTCAGCCATCTGATTTAAATATCTTTCATTCAGCTTATAATTTGCCCTATATTTACCAGAATAAAGAATAAGCTGGTAAGTGAATAAGACGTCGCATTTTTGCAGACTAATCTTTGTTTTTCAGCTAAAATGTTATCATGAGTTATGAGAAAAAATTGCTTTCATCGATTCCCATTACTTGCAGGTAGAGCAATATACTTTTATATTACACATGAATAGGGCGATGGAGCTATTTGCAATAATTCAGAATTCAATGAATAATAGTTCTAAAATCAATTCATCTCATTGTTACTTCTTCGGTAAGGAATTGATAAATTTATTTAACTTATTTCACTGTGAGAATTCTCAGATGAAAATCTGATTAATGGTTAAAATAAATTTAATAAAACACTCTTTTCTCCCTACAATCTTGTGCACTATGCATGTTAAGAAGAGTTAATTTGCTGTAGACAAATTATGTGAATTCATTATAAATCACCAGAATAAATTAACTGTATAAATGTAAATTAAGTTTATTTAAGAGTACAAATACAAATATTACCGACTGCAACTGCCGACAAAAAAATAAATATATGTGGAATGGTGGCTTTTTAGCTGCACTAAAACAGCTTATCGAAGTACGCATTAAATTTGTTAAGCAAATTGCTACTTAAATTCTTCAGATTCTGCATTCAGTATTATAACTATGTAATCGGGGAATGTATTTTTTATTTTCTTTTTCATTTTTTTTTTCAATTACTTAATAGGATGTTTTTTCTGTTATTTGCTATACTGATGGCAGTAAAATTAATGGTAGAGCTAGTTTCGCATTTGTTGTTTTCAGAAGTGGTATTGAATCCGAACACTTTCAATTCAGAATTCGTGATGAATGCACAGTTTTTGTAGCTGAACTCTTATGTTTAAACTTCGCCATCAAATGGATCGCTGAACAAAATAGTGTAATCTCAGACTATCTGATTTGTACCGATTCTCTATCATCCTTGGATTCTCTGAAGTGTATTTCTTCGTCTAACAACATAATCGTTGAAATCCAAAAGCAAATTAAAAGTCTGAAAGATAAAAATATCTCAATAGTTTTTGCATTTGTTCGTGGACACACGGGCATTTATGGAAATGAGTGGGCCGATTGGCTTGCAAAAGCTGCCTCTAAGCGGAAAATCGACATTGACGTTAATATTCCTAAATCCTTTTACAAGAAGATTACGAGAGAAAAAATGGTGGAGTCTTGGAATCAAGAATATCTCCTTTCAAATAACGGGAGCTTAACAAAGAAATTTTTTCCATCCATTAATAAGAGACTGTCATGCCATCATTTTTATACTAATTACAAAATAACCCAATGTCTAACTGGTCATGGTAACTTTAAAAGTTATTTGTACAAATTTAATTTGTTTCCGTCATCTTCCTGCGATTGTAATATTGGTGGGGAGGAAAATGTTGAACATGTGCTCCTTCTTTGTTCTAAGTTTGCCAAAGAAAGACAGATCCTAAGACTGGCTCTCAAGGACATGAATATAAATTGGCTTCCAGAGTTTCACCAACTTATTTCCACTAGAAGTGCTTTTGAAAATTTCTGTAAATTTATTGTTGACATCTGTAATCCTTCGTAACTGTTAAATTTTCTTTTTCTTTTTGTAATGTGTTACATACTTACTTCTGTAAGCACCGTGTGATACTTGGTGGTGCACGGGGGATTTATAAATGTTCAATAAAAAAAAATTACTCTTCGCGGAAAACACATATAATTTGAGATACTTCTAAATTTTTAATAGATTTTGAATAAAGATGTCTTGATAAAACTATTATTAAAATAGTTATTTATAGAATATTTATATATAACACATTAACTCCTTGACATTTGAATTTGCTTAACTTCCTAATTAGATAGCAAATTTTGGCCCATTTAGGACAATTATTATTATTTTAATCTCTACAATAATAGAAGGGATGATTCATTTTAAAATGATTTTTAAACTTTAAACTATTTAATGCTTTTATTTAAGTGCAAATTAAAAATTTAGTAATTCGATGCCTGATTTCATTGCATACGAAAGAGTTAAGAAAAACCAATTTTTTAGTAAGAATATTAGCTTGCAATAGATTGGAGCGAAAAAAGTATTTAACGCGTGCCTAAAAATGAAGATAGTGAAGTTCATATTCAAGATCTAATTGTTTTGTAATAAAATGCATCATTTTTTAAAAATCCTAAATATATATTGAAAAATAAATACATGGGAAATCTAATGTTTAAGAAGTCAATTTTTCACAAGTACATTTTTCATATCTTACTCAAAATAGTAAGTTTGTACATATATTTACAAAATATTTTCTCCAACCTTCTTAAAAAACAACAACTTAATATTTTTCCCGCATTCTATATTGTTTGTGTCCGAACCAAAGTAAATTTTTACTGTGCACGCTCGCTTATTCGCCTCAGATTCGAAATACATCTGAATTCCTGCTCGTTGTTGCAATTCTTATAAAAATCTTTTTATTTAGGGGACTATTCTAAAAAACCGACTTTTGGCGAAAACAGCGAATATTTTTTTAATTTATTATTCTGTATTTCTAAAAACTTTCTTTTATAAAACTTTCGGAATTTTGTTTTTACATTCATTTTACATAGTTTCCATGATGAGAGCATGCAATTTTTTCATTTCACATGACGTCATTCTGGCGCAATCTGTGTTTCTATCTATTTACTACAACCCAGAATGAAATATAACTATATATCTTTTTTTTTTATTACTGGGATAAAACCGTGTCCCGACCTCTCTCCAAATCAACTGGCGTTGGGAATCGCTTGTAACATCACGGAAAGAGACCGTTTCGGTGGTCCTGGAGTTGTCGTCTGGGGAGGCATTATGATGAACGGGTGAACTGAGCTCCACGTTTTCGACAGAGGTACTGTAACTGGAGATCGCTATTGTCAGGTGGTGATCCTTCCCCATGTGCGTCTGTTCCGAGGTGCCATTGGATCAGACTTCGTTTTTATGGATGACAATGCACGGCCACACAGGACTCAGGCTGTTGAGGAGTTCCTGGAAAGTGAAGATAACACTCGAATGGATTGGCCGGCGTGCTCCCCTGATTTAAATCCGATAGAACATGTGTGGGATGCTTTGGGGAGACGCCTTGCGGCACTATTACATCCTCCTGGGAACACCCAACAACTTAAACAGATGCTAATTGAGGAATGGGCACTCTTACCTCAAGAACTGTTGGACAATCTGGTGCTGATTATTGGGAGACGGTGTGAAGCAACCATTGCAGTAAGGGGAGGGCATATTCCATACTAAGGAACATCTGCTTGCTGTTCTTCTTCTTGGACAGACAATCATGTGTAACGATACTGTGAGTTCACCAAAGCCTTTATTTGTTTTATTCTATACTGTATGCATTGTAATCATTTCTGCGCAACTATGCTTTCGTCATTCTTTCAGAACAAAATGCTGTATCTCATTTCTGAATTTCATGTCTCTCAGATGATTTCTCGTGAAGTTATGGCAAAAAACATACCTGTTGCTTAAGTTTTGCACACCAGTGTAAATTTTAAATGATTCAGTACAGTAGATTGTAATTATTTATTAAGTACTGGTCTACTCTAAATGAGATAAAATTTGAACAAGAGTGGATATTGGTATAAATGTGTCTCTTTAATCGTATGGAATAGAATAAGAAGTAAACATATTGTTATAAACGTGTAATTTGGCTTCCCATCACGAATAGTGTCATCATAAGAAAGACTGATTTCCAATCATCCGTATTGGAGGCTGCCGGATGCCGAGCCAGTGATCTCAGAACTTAGAGACGAATTTGGCGACAAAATGGATAATGCTCGAATCTTCGAGAATTTTGTCGATCCGTCCATTAGGAACCGAGATACGCCTGATTGGTGTAGAATCCTCTAGCCCCGCCTACCGGGAACTATAAAAGGCCGGCACTCTCAAGCTGCAGGTCGTCGTGTGTCGTCGTCGTAAATTGAAGAATAGTAACGAGTCTTCCAGAGAATAGCGAAGCAACATCGGAGGCCAGTGATACATGGAGCGAGTTCTGAACTGCTGTATGCTGAATTCTGTTGTCTACTGTTGACGCAACGCTGTATATTGTATGTAGTAGCCAGTTGTGAGTCGGAAGCTAAAGAGACAGTGAGAAGTTAAGCCGTTTGAGAGACCGTAGAGTGAAGCTCCGATGATCCCCTCTCCTGCTGGATTCTGTTTGACCGCTTCGTGTGCTGTGGACTATTACTACTTGTGGGCTACTGTCTGCTGTAGTGTGCTGCTGTGTGCTGTTCTGTGTCCGTCCCGACTGTAATATTTGTCGTCCGTGTACTCGTTGTCTTTGTATTAGTGCCTTCGTGTAAATAAACGTCGTTGTTTTCTACTCAGGCTTGCTGATTGTGTTCTCACACAATACACCCACTATCAAAGCGAACCCGGCGGTGGAAATACGTAACAATATTATATGTTTACTGTTTTTAATGATTATTATTCTACCACACTAGGTCGAATAAATGGGAGTACACATTATTTTTATAGAAACAATGGTGACTTGTCAGAGACCTAAAATTGATTAACGCTATAAACGCTCGCCTCTTTCCGAATCGTGAAACAAACAAGTGTTGAAAGAAATCACTTTGGGTGTGAGAACTGTCAGATCTGAGGCTGGACGAGCCGATTCGAAAAGAGCATCGCACTCATCGCCGCTGTCTGAATGCGCCCTTTGTTGCTCGGACCGATTGGGCTCTGATAGCGCTCTCTTCAGTAGTGATGCGCCTGAGGAGAAAGCGGGCCGGCCTTCGATTCTCGATTCTGTTTTGAAGTTGCGCCAGAGAGAGAGAGAGAGATTGGGAGTTCAGAACTGTGGTGAGATGACACAAACGTGATCCTGACTGATCTTCGTTCGGAATCGAATCGAGAAAGAAGATGGAGAGGTAAGTGCGATGGATTCGGCTGCTTTTATCTCTTTCGAATACCTGAGTTCCTGACATGCCACTATAGACTGACTAGAGGCTTATAAATGGGGTCCAGACAAATACCAAAATAACACAGCCTCTTTATGCCGGGTGGCATGGAAATAGAAAATAAATCTAATTTCAATTTCCATACTCCTATAATATTTATGTAATGTGATTTAGTTACTAATCAATGCATCTTCTTTATCCTATTGGATTTAATAAATTAAGAATAAAAAATGAAAGCAATGATTCTTAATGAAAACATAGTTAAAATGTATAAAAGCGATTGAAATAATATTGTAAAACATGATTTAAAAACCGAAATGTAAGTTATATGTTGCCATTTTAGGGGAGATTCCAGGAAGATCAGCCTCAGAAAGTACATTTTGTCCTTGACGAAACCAATGGAATACATATTTGTTTCATAAATTTTCTCGTATATCAAAACGTTTACTAGAACAATTAACTGCTCGACGTTTTTATTTAAGCTTCTTTTAAGTGGTTAAAGTATTAATCTATCAAGATCTTCATAAGTAAGTTTAGAAAAACTTCGCTAAAATTTTCGCAATGATTTCATGAATTTTTTTGATATTCTCTTATAAAACCTTTTAGATGAAAGAATTGTCCGTATTTAATATCCATTGTGCAATTTGCTCTGCTAAAACTAAAATTGAGAAAATTAAGTATAAAACCGGGATTACATCTATTATCTGTCTGCGCATTCGTGTATAACAGGTCGTCACATTTAATATTATCATACTTGGTACAGATATATTTTGGAGAGTAGTAATGTGCAGTTTTTTTAAAGTTTTAATTAATTAAAAATAAAGCGAACTTTTGGTTATTATAGTGATAATTTCTGAAAATGTTGTCACATAAAAACAATTTCACCACCATTTTAAAATTCAAAAATTCACCTTTCACTGACATATTCAATTTATGACAATTTTTCTTAAATTTTAACTTTAAAGATATTTTTAGATAAATATTTATTTATTTATTTATTTTTTGCTGTAATAGTTTTCAATTTTGAAATTTAAGTCGAATCTATTTCATTCTTTCATAAAATCTTTAAATCGTCTTTTCTTTTTACTGTCTCGTATGCAGAGTATAGCGAAAGTAATGCCATCGTCAAAAAATTCGAAATCGATATTTTGATGAGTCTCCACGTTTCAGATGTGGGAATATAAAGTCCAAAAGTTATACTCCCACGTTTAAACGTTAGCTCAAAAGTAACTTTTTTTTGGGAATTACGTCCGCCCATCTGTGACAAGGATGTTTCAAAAAGTTACCAGTGAAATGGGATATTTGATCTTTTTATTTTGTAGATTTCTATCAAATTTTGAGCAAAATCCATTCTGAGAGAGGCCGTGTCAGAATGTAACGATATAGATAGTTATAAAACGGAAAGAGCTTGATGGTTAAAATTTGGTGTAAGTGTAAAATCTAAAGTGTAAATCTGTATCAAATTTGGAAACAAATCCTTCAAAGCGCTGACCGTCTGTCGGTCTATATTTTCACGAACATGTCGATGCAATAACTCAGAAGTGCACTGATCTACATAAATCAAATTTAGTATATTATTTTGTAATTGTAATTGCAGTTCTGTGGAAAACTTTTGTTCCACATTTTTGGAAAAAATTCGTTTAAAACACAAAATTGCTGTTAGCCATATTCAGGCTTAACCGTCAAAAAGTATCCACGAATGACACGATACATTGAGAAAAATTCTAAATGCTGAATGTGTGCCAAAGATCAATATTTCATAGTTGTTGTTCACTAATGCCATGCAAGGTATTTATATGAAAGGCTTAATATTTTACGCGGGGCGGGAGAGATAACAACTTCATTATAAAGTATGCGAGAAGGATTTGAGGAAATCACTTTCTGGTTTTCAAAAAAATGATAATATTAAAGATAATTCTTTAACAAAGAATCTTACTTTACTCTTGAACAATGAAAAATGAGTCAGTAATTTAATTGTTTATGAACATCAGATTTTCTTTTCTCTTTCAGTATGATGTAAAGCATAAGATAAAGTAATGTATTTCAGATTAAATGTACATGATTTAGTTAAGAGATCATCAAAACTACTATTAAATAGGGACTACTTTACCACTTTTTGAAAAAAAAAATGATATTTGGTTTCAATGCGAAGTTCCTGAACAAAGCAATAAAGGTGCCAATACTTTCACCGCTCAAAGAAGCCTTTTAGCAATTGCCGTTTTGCGCATTTTAATCCTTATCAGTTGTTTACAGGTTTTAATCAACGATTAAGTTTTTAACTTGTTGAAAAATTGTTTTGGTAAAGTGCTTAAGTGTTTCAAAAAGCCCATTTATTCAAATGTGAGTGAAAATATTACTTTGCTTAAATGAGAGTGTTATTTAGCCTCAGAATTATTTTTAGGTCGAAATCTTACGCTACATTTCAGTGATAATATACTTGGTAAAGTTGCATTGGAAATTTGGGTAAAAATAGAAGAACTTTGCCTATTTAAAACTTTGTTTCTTTCTCAAATTCTTGTGTACATTTTTTTTTTCATATTTAGTGTGCCTCATGTGCTCATCTTCTTTAGATCCCAATGGGTGTCCCAAGGTTTTTTTTTTTTTTTTTTAATTTTTCATTCTTAAAAATTAAAATTTCTTTCTTTCTTTCTTTTTAATATCTCAGTATATTCAGGCAATCATAAAATTTCCAAAATTCAAATAACTATTTAAGATTCCTTTCCAAATTTTGTCATAAATAAATAAAGTAACAAATGTTTGAATATATATTTTGATTAATAAAGCTAAGGCAGATATAACGCCAAAATATATATAAAAAAAACATACGCGTAGAGTTTGATAAATTGTAGATTCTATCTCCCATATTTAAAGGCAGGGGGGGGAATCAAAATAATATCGAATTTCATATTAATAAATCAATTTAAGCATATTCTTAAAATCCCGTTAATAATTAAAAAAATAAGTAATTTAGAATTTCTACTAACTAAACTGAATGATATCAGCTGCGAATAAATTTAGCTCGAAATAAAAATACTAAACGCAGAAATCATAAGCGATAAAAATTTTGCGTGACAGAACAGAAAACTGTTAATCGGATATTTATGATTACTTTTGGAGATATGATTGACTTCGTTTTAAGTTCAAATCACAGAACAGAAAATAAAGAAATCTTGACAGCTTTCTTTCTTAGTCTTCTTTCACGAAAATTAAGATAATAATAATAATAATAAAAATTGCGAACTTTCTTCTCTGTCGATACTGCTTTTTCTTACTAACTAAGCAGTCTCATGTATCGCTTAACAGCTGCACATTATTTGAAAATACTTGTTTAATCTGATAACTTCTCCACAATTATATAAGCTTATTAAATTCCGAAACAATCATAAACGGCATAAATTTTATAAATATTCGAAAAAATTCTCCACAATTACATAAACTCATTAAATACCAAAACAGAATTAAACGGTTTTGAGATTGAATGGCAAATTTTTTTAAAGACAGCATTCTAATCACTTTCTCTATTTAATATCGGAATGCTGTAAAAATTTTAATAAATTAATTTAAGCTAAGTAAATTTCTTTATCATTCTAGAATTGAAAAGATCTTATCGTGACATTTCGAACTCTTTTGAGATGTCAGCTCATCCATAATATCATAGCAAGTAAGGGACATCATTGTGCAATGTGCCTGGCTGTCAGGTGTGACACGTTAAACTGCAGCATCTTGTTTTTATTTCATTTGTTTCTTATTAAAGTGTGAATTCCTCTTTTGTGATTGTATTTCTAAAGTATGAAGCCCAGTTTTCACTGTGAAATGGAGCAAAACCCGTGAATTTTCTCGGACCATTTCCTGTCAGTTTCGAAGAATTGTTTTCACATTACATAGTACAAAAAAAAAATTCGAATAATTATTTTTATTGGCAACCTAGCTAGTTGGTAGGAATTCATGATGCACAACATCACGACAATCAATGAAGTCAACATTGTTTTGATTTTTGAGTGACTTTGAAATGGCTTTATTAGGTTTGCCTCTCAGGTAATGATGCATTTTAGAAAGGAATCATCTTTTTGGCACCTCCTGAAAGGCGACAAATCGCAACCTTAAATGATCTTGTAAAATCACTTGTCGAGAATTAAATGATCTGGGAACTTGCTTAATTATGACTCTTATTGTCAAATGAGGATTACCAAGTGCCAATTCTCTGACCTTGAGTGCATGACCCACCTAATCACGGATCATCCACAATCTCTATCATCCTTACACTTTTCATACCAATCAATGATGCTAGATTTGATAAATAGTCATCTTTGAAAGCCTTTTGAAACATTTCAAATACAATTTTGCACTTTTCGACTCAACTTGCAGACAGATTTTGTATAAAATGTGCCAGAATTCTACTGGGGTGAAGTAGGCAATAAATTTATCTGATTTTTCAGTGTTTTTCCTTTTTGTACAAGAAAAAAAATGCAGAATGCAATAAAGAAATGATATTTTCTATTTTGATAGCGGGCTGGAACAAATGCAATTTTTCCAAGCTCTTCTTGTTGGATGCACATCGAGTAGAGGAAAAGTGTTGAGTTCGATTAAAATAAGAAATTCAGCTTGATTTCTTTTATAGTTTTCGGAATTAGTAAATAATTTTAATTATAACTTGGAATTCAAAAATATGCATGGAAGACTATAATTACTGTAAATAAAATGAATTAAAAAGCAAATATTAATATTTTAAATTTATTATATTAATAACAGCCTGAAATTATTCTTAAAATAGAATATCGGAAGAGAATTTTCAATCTAATTTCTTCTTTATTTGTTTAGTTTTTAAACATTGTTTTAACAACTGTTTATGTATCGTTTGACAGGTCACTTGCTTCTACTTCAACTGTGTTTGTACGCATTACTTTTTGCTGCCATAGTGGAGGTAAGCCTGAAATTCTTTCAATAATTTATGCTAGTTTCTTTGTTCATAACCTAAGAAATTATCTAAACTATATTTCCATAACAACCCTAACAGATTAATACTTCTTAACAGATTTTATAAATGAATTGAAATTTCCTTCATTTAATATGTCAATATCTGAAAGACCAAGCTTCGTTCGGCATTCTTTTTTTTTAAATATAATTATGTTTTTTTTTTTTCGGAGAAAAACCACTTACTGATTACATTTGAAAATTTTTCTATCTTACCTACATACGAATCGGTCATTTAAATGAAAAAAAAAAAAAACACGAATGCACATAGTTTAACATTTATTCGAAACAATCTGCTATATTACAGTATTTATTTATCATTACCTATATTTTTGAACATAGTGAGTTTTACCATGTGAAATCGGGTTCGAGGTGAGGATATATGACATTATTAGCATGAGAGTAGATTGAAAAAGGCTCTAATTGTTAGTTATAAAAAAAGTTTATATATATATATGTGTGTGTGTGTGTGTGTGTGTGTGTGTTTAAAATCGCGTTTTTAGAGCAGTTAAAAAAAGGTTCTAATTGTTAGTTATAAAAATATGTTTTTTTTTATAACTAACACAAAAAAATGGGGTTTTGTGTGTGTGTAAAATCAAGTGTTTTCAGGAAAGACACCTATACCGATAAACTTAAAAAGCTAAAACATTAAATATAAATACATAAGTAAGAAATAAAGCAAAAAGTGTGACTCGAACCTGTAACACACGCATCATTCATGTTGTTCAGACCACTATAGTGCACTGGCCACACTTCGTAGCTGAAGTTGAATATACTTATTCTAATAATTAATTATAAATTTTGTGTGTGTATAATAGCGTTTTTTAGAAAAGACAACAATATATATATATATATGGAAGGCAACGACTATCATTAATATGAAAATGTATTTATTATAATTAAAGGACAAAACATTACTATACTAACATAAAACATATAAAAGCACATAAGGGTGAGCTGTACGTCTTACAGACTCACTGCCCAACTCTCCTCTGCCAATAATGGCGGGAAAGCACCACGTGATTAATGACGTGACGCAACATGGCGCCATACAGGATACGGGACCTGTCTGCAGTTCCCACATCGGCCATCATAACAAGATAGGCGACCTCGCCTTATGGTATACAGCATATTGAAGTAAACATATTATAAAACAACAGTAAATGAAGAAAAAATAATAAGATGCCAAATTGAAATATTTACGAGATAAAACCATCAAAATAGTCATACCATCCGTGACACCATAAATGTATAGCAATACAATAGTATGCACTGGAAATATTGAAAAACTAACTAAAAATAATATTAGTGTTGAACATATAAAAATATAATAACACAAAATAAGTGGAGAAAAAAAATCAGATTACAAGAAAGATATTTAGGACCACGATTACGATTAGGGCAGGACTTTGAGATATGTTCAAAATTGTTTCAGTTAAAACAACGCATCTTACTGTTAGTCGGATTACTAAGATTCGATTTTGATTCTCTTTGTTGAACAGGGATTTTATGTATTGTACCACGTCTTTGGCCGTCATTAGCATATCTAGAATACGACATCTTTGAATTATTTGCATTCATTGCACTTATGATAGTTTCGAAAATTCGTAATTTTTCTTTAAACTCAGAATAACATTTTGCACCGTAAAGAATAATTTTATCAGAAGGAGAGCCCTGTATCCCATTTATTGTATATTGAATAACAGAACATTCATCAATAAGGGTTTTAGATTGATTCACAATTTCACGCATGGCAATAAAATACTGCATAAAAGTTTCATTTGAGCGCATTTTACGTCTTTCTAATTGTTTATGTATTTCAATAGAAGTTACTTTATCGGAAAATTCATTAATTAATGCACTTTTAAAAGCATAATAGGAATTTAGATTTCATTGAGAGAATAAAAAAGATTTAGCTGCGCCGGAAACTAACCTCTTTGCAAAGATTAATTTTTGTTGTTCGCTTAAAAAAGGAAAAAGCGAAAAATTCTATTCAACATCGCAAAAAAAAAAAATTAAAAAAAAAAAAAAAAAAAAAAACTTTTAATCGAATAGGAATCATTGCCTGTGAAGTTTCTACAACTACCACAGAGATCGCATAATAAAAAACAAAACTGAAGGTTTATTTCATTCATCGTTTGGTTATTCGAGGGATCATTTTCGAGTGATTCCCTTTTGGCGCCAGTAATTAATGCCTGACTCTTATTTTATGTATGTTTACGGGGATGGGTAAGGAAGAATTATTACCGGCATTACTAGTAGATGAACTTTTGGTTTGAGAAATTTGTTGTGGAGACAAAGATTTTTCTTCTGTGTCCGATAAAAAAACTAGTATCGAGCGAGTTCTGAAACTCATTTAAATTTGTAAGGGCTTTAAAAATATTTTCACTCAAAGCATCTCTGTCGGTCTCAGTTACTTCTGAGTGTAATAAATTAGAAACGGAGATAAAGTCAGATAAGGAAAAATTCTTCAGCTATTCTTGTTTATGTTTTTCAACATCTAAATTTTCAAATCTTTCAAAATTTCTCATTTTGTTTCGAGAAGAATGGTCAAAATTACTGTAACCTAACACAGAGTTAAACAATTTTACAGAATTAGTTTTTGCATATTTAAGGGAGTTAGCGATTAATTGAATATCACCTAGTTTTGAAGACATTGTAATTTATTAAAGCAGAACTAGTACTTATTAAATCAGGATTAAAATTTAAAGGGAGAATGAAATAAAGTAACGTGCTATAAATTATAAACTTATCAAGAATCGCATTTATTGAGAGGTGAAAATGTGGGGGTAAAAATTGCGCCTACCTGGTTGGGAGCAATCGAACTATTCACTCTTAAATGATTCACACATTTCCAAATAATTCAATTTCTTCTGTAATTTAGAAGTGTCGAACAGAATGATGTCCTTTTTTAAAGTGGCCAGTATATCATCAGCACAGTTGCACAATAACACGAAGTAATTGAATCTTGAAAGTTTTCACTTGAATCATATCCATCAAAAACGTGCACTAACGCCCATCCATCAGTTCAGTAAATCATCCACAGCAAAAATCCACTCTTATCAAAATTTTTAGCATCAATTTAGCGTCTTAAATTGTACTAACATCCACAGCTTTTCAACACTTTAGCATCAATTTAGCGTCTTAAATTGTACTAACGTTCACAACTTTTTCAACAATTTGGCGGGATTTGCTAGGGGTATTCACGAGAAAGGCCGAGCCCTCAAAAATGTGGGGAAAGGCAACGACTATCATTAATATGAAAATATATTGGGTGGATCCTAGCACAGCCCACCTCTTGGCGTCTTTTTGAATTCTTGCCGAACGAGTGGCGATAACGTCGCCAATGTGGCTACCTAGACGGATTTTTTTTATTTATTTTTAATTTATATTATATTATATTTATTTTATTTATTTTTTTATTCTTATTTTTATTTATTTATTATTTTATTTTATTAATAAATAATCAACCTAGACGGATTTTTTTTATTTAATTTATTTATTTTATTTTTTATTATGTTAATTTATTTTTTATTATGTTAATTTATTTTATTTATTTATTTTATTTTTTATTACGTTAATTTATTTTATTTATTTATTTTATTTTTTATTATATTAATTAATTAATTTATTTATTTATTATATTTATTTTTTATTATATTAATTAATTAATTAATTTATTTATTATATTTATTTTTTATTATATTTATTATTTCTGGCCTTCAAGTATCGTTTCTTAATTGAAAAAAAATAATAACAAATATTCAATTAGTAGTCAACTAGGCGAGATTTCAAATAAGTCGCCAAAAGGTGGGTCCATCTAGGATTTTATTAATATATTTATTATAATTAAAGGACAAAACATTACTATACTAACATAAAACATATAAAAATACATGAGCGTGAGCTGTACGTCTTACAGACTCACTGCCCAACTCTCGTCTACCAATAATGGCGGGAAAGCATCACGTGATTAATGACGTGACGCAACATGTCGCCATACAGGATACGGGATCTGTCTGCAGTTCCCCCCCCCACACACACACGCACACGCACGCACGCACACACACACACACACACACACACACACACACACACACACAC
>JAPMOR010069380.1:438797-456813 GCA_026543865.1 Argiope aurantia | reverse complement strand
ACACACATATATATATATATATATATATATATACACACACACACAAGAATTGCTCGTTTAAAGATATAAGATTTTTTTCACATATCCTTCATCACATATTCAATTGCGTGTTTTTATCCCTGCTCATTAATAGCCCCTGTATAGTCATTAATTTTATATAACACGTGTTAGAATTTATTAAATAAAAAAAGTGTAATTTGGATGAGGAATAAAAGAAAATTTTAGATTAAAGTATTAAAGTGAAGGATTGTGAGCTAACTTAGGATTAAACATATAAAATTAATTAGGATTTAAATTTGATTATTATTCACCCCTTCCTTACCACTGCAAGATGTGGAAGTGCTTTGGGACCCTTCGACACACAACCCTCCCGAGCTAAAGATTAAAATTTAAATGCATATTAAAAGGGATACATAAGTTTCATTTTATCTTTATATTCATGTAAAAATCATTTTCAACAAAGGGACTAAAGATGCAATATATAACTAGTTGCAAAAAATATGTAAAATATGATCTATAATAATAGCAAAAATATTAATAAAATAAAATACATAATACAAAAATGGTCAGGATACGTTTTCAGTAGAAGCTCAACTGATAGTCTAGGATAGTCTCTATAGCCTGCTTGCATATAGTGTCCTTATAATAGGAAATTTGACTGATCAGAATTACGGATTTAGGAATAAAATATTAAACTATTAAACTGAACTGATATAATAAAATATCAGTATAATTATGATTCTATGTAAAACAATTGGATATAAAAATAATAAATATGAAATTCAAAATACTCTTATAATAAACATTAATACTGAAATAAATGATATAAAAATTTAAGATGTTTACGTACATTTGCAAACAAAAATTTATCCCATGTTACGGATTGTGCACAGATGACACTTCCTTTTCTTGACTGCATAGTGTTTGTCAAGAGCCTCTCCCAAGAACGGGAACTTGCGGGACAGGTACGGAAACCAATGGATGGAATTTAGGAGTGCCATGAACGTTAAGCTTTGTAAATAGTTTAATTAGTATTTATACACCCATGCCATCATTAATAAATATCTAAAAAGGCACTGATTTTGGAATTCATTAAGCACCTCCAACTGAACACAGATTCAATATCCCATTAGGCAGCTGACTAAGAGTTTCTTGATAATGCCCAATGACTTAAAATGGGGACATTAAAAATGGGAATGTAATTCTTGTTTTCTTTCTACTCTCATCCACGAATATTTGTTTTCAAAGAGGAGAATAGAATATCTTGGATAAAAATTGAAAGAAATAGAAATTAATCGTGTGGTTGATCCAAGAGTCGCACCACATTACGATTGCCATGTTTCAATATTTGTTGTGATGACATCTATTACAACAAATGAAGAAAAAAAAAACCTTACGAGATGAGTCAACGGGCCAACCTAAGTGGGTTTTATATTAAAAATGAAAGGTAAATAAGAAAGAAAACAGTTTTTTATTCGTGACTCAGTTTTAATTTTTCTGGGAGGGGTGATACGTTCTTAATTCTGAAACATAGACAATATCAGCAGCTTTGTTTGTTCATGCATTTGGTTTAGTTAATTCATAATTTGCATCGGAAAGTTTAGTTGCTATTTCATATGGACTTGAAAAAACTGGGACAATTTTCTACGATGTGGATTCATTAAATTCCCCATACATTACAATATCACCAAATATGAATGCCGAATCTATGACTCCGGCACCTTATTTTATTTTATTTTTAGCAAATATATTCTATGTTTTTTTTTCCCCTCATTTTCTAGCTTTTTCTACTGGAAGACAGAATTGATTTTGAGTTAAGGGAGAAAAATGAGGCAAAGTGCGAAATAATAGGTATACAGGAGGAAATCTTGTAACAGAATGAAGGATTAAATTATATTCATTGATTACTTGTTCTAAAAGTTTAGCCCAAGAAATTTTCGTAGAAGAATTGATCCTACATTTAAATTAGTTACTACTGACTGATTTATTCTTTCACATTTCCGCTATGTGTGTGTGTGTGCAATGTGAAGTGGTTAACAGATATTTGACACTTTAATTTCTCAGAAAATGTTTGAATTTAGATATCTACTTCTGTCAGTTACTAATTTTGAAGGCACTTGAATTCGAATAACCTGTTTTAATATATAAATATAAGTTTCAGAATATTCATTTTTGGAATGAAAATCCCAAATATATCTGGTTTCATGATCAATTATTATATAAAGAATTTTTTGTTCAGTTTTATTGTTTCATTCTCCACCAGTATCGAAAGAAAGATATTCAAAAAGACGATCTATAGGGGACATAGACTGTTAAAAGCAAAATCTTTTTTGCCTTTTCTTCTTATTTAATTGACAAGCATCAAAATGCTTAATAAAACCTCTATATATTGAGTATATTAGGTCAATAATATTGGGTAGTAATTAGATCATTTATCATTTTTTGAATGCATAAATGCCAAATTATTCATGAGCATTTTTTAAAACATTTCCATTGAGAGAAAAATGTACAGCTATTTTAAAAAGATTTTTCTTTTTAAATACAAGTATATTATTAATATTTTTATATTTAATATCATCCAAATTGTCTATTTATTTACAGTATTTTATCTCATCCAACTTCAGTAAGCGTACAGAATGCTAGAGATATTGAGCAGTAGGATGCCTTGATAATATATCAACTTCAGCATTAGTTGTTCCTGTTAAATATTTAACTTCGTAATCAAACATTATTTCGAACATTATTTAAAAGTAAACGAATGATCTTCAGAGTTTTAACATTTTCAAACAACGTTTACCAAAGTTTATTACCTAATTTTGAATAATCGATTGCATCTTTATTTTTATATTCAAACCATTTTCATTGTTCCGGGGAAATTTCTTCCCTTGTTGAGAACTAAAAGAAGAAAAATTCTTTTTAAAATCTGTGTAGTTTACAAGATGGGCCCGCTCCCCCTGAAGTGACAAAACTGCGAAATTTAGAAAAGAGGAACCGAACAGTTAACTTTTTAATAGCGCTGTAATGTCATGAGACTGGTTAAGTTCTTGTGCTCAATGAATGAAATATACATAGAGCAATTGAAATAATATGTATAATATATAACTAACAATAATATGTACTTTAATATTTGACAATTTGGTGGAAACAGGGCCATGAAGTAAGTCGTAGCTTAACCGATTTAACTGAAATGAAACGTAACCAGTATCTCCGGTGACCTCAAAAACGGCTAGTAAAGAACTAATAATAATTTTACTTTTTAATCCATAAATAAAAGGATTTTTTTAAAAAAAGGTCTTTAATAAAATGAATTTTCTCTCTTGTTCTTCATGCAATGCATTTTTATTTAAATTTGGCAGATAAGTTGCGTTCTTCTACCTTTTTTAAAAACACTGAAGCTCGATGAAGTACCGATTCAAACATTCCAAAAGTGAATCGTTGTGACTGCGCAATGGCAGGGAGCAGATAATGATACACATTAACTGCCACCTGATAGATTCTCCGTTTTATCGGCAACTTTGTGACCAGATAATAGAATGATTGGCGTCATTCTTTTTGCTCTTTGGTGACTCAGGGGAGGAAATTGGCCAATTCCGGCAGAAAAACGATTCGTAGAATGGAATTTGAACTAGTGAGAACGAGAAGGATAGTTGCGCTGGGTGGTTCAGATTTTTCTCGTTGCGAGTCTTGTGCTTTAGAAATTTAGCTGGTAAATAAGGATGAAAGAATCGGAACTGGAATCAGGTATTTTTTTTAATTTTATTTAAAAAATGAGTTTTTAAAAATGAAATTGGAGTAGATTGTTTGGTTGTTTAAGATGATCAAGTATTCCATATTAGCCAGAACAATATTGAACTTTAACATGTTTACCCGAATTAAAAAATGTGTTTTGGATTTTTCTGGATCCCAGAACTTGGGAATTTCTCCGGCTTCGTTGGTCAGGAGAAATTTGGCATAAAGTGGTTAGTGGTAAATAAGGCTAAAATAATAATAAATAAATAAATAAATAATAAACAGAAGTGATAGAATATGTCGTGCCATGGAATTCTCTACACAAGCTCAGCAGACGGTAATTTAACTGACATTACAGCTGACATTCCACGAAAAGGCCAGATTTCATGGCATACAAAGCTAGGGAAATCTCGGAACCACAGCTCCTTTCCACGCTGTAGGAAACAAACTCTTTTTCTGTAATAAAAATAAATTCAGTATGTTTAACAGATCTATATACTTGTGTGTGCGAATTTTTTGCATATTTTGTTGGTGCTCTGTGTCATGATGTATTTGTTCTCAAACAGAAAAATGAGATATTCTGATCTTGAACAAAACAGACATTTATTTGTAATGAGCCTCACTTTTTAAGAAATTCCATTTATGCATGCATATTGCTTTGTGCATAGCATTTCTACCTCATAATAAAAATGAATGTGCGTGTATGAGTGTTCTACAGGCCAGACGCTCTGACTTAGAAACACAATATTTAGCCCAGACGAAGTTTAGAGGGTGGAAATATGCATCTCGGTGTGATTTTTCAATTTTAATCATAAATTGTAATTCATTTTGAGAAAAAGCTACATTTTGATGTTTTTTGCGATAACTTCCGAAAATATTTCGGTACAAAAATGATTTTACACCGTTTTAAAGACCCCCCCCCCCCAAATTGATTTTTCAATGGTGCTGTCAAATTCTTTAATGTAGATTTAATGAACTTCTAAATATGTTTTTAAATATATTTCACAACATTGTTGTGAAGGAAACCGTTTTCATTGTTTCATGAAATATTTCACAGCCTCATTTTCTTCCATCGTCGAAAGTTTATAAAAGATTCTGCTTCATATCTCTGCAGTTTATAAAAAAGTGAATTTAGAATACCACTAAATTTAGAAGGCAGATGAACTGGGCGTAATAGCGCCAAGATGCCACAGAACGGATCTCCATTAGGAATGTTCGTGTACACAGTGAACAGAACAGAACTGGGACTATCAAAAGTAACAGCGGTTTAATGTCTGACGGAATCATAAACATGCATTTTATTGAAAAGATTTGACTTAAATGAATATAATTAAAATGCCGGACGAACCAGCAGGTTGCCAAAGGTGATTAGCTATTTTATAAATTTGAATTATTTGACTGTTTAAGAGTGGCGGAAGAAACTTGAATCATCATCTTCTCTGAACAATTTCAAATGAAAAGATTTTGGCTGTTAATAATGTGAGACATGACATAGCAAAAGAGGGATTCATTTTTATACTTTACTTGTTTCAAGCTTATGCAGAAGAAATTTAGTGAACGATTTTCATTTTCACTTTCTGATGACTCGAGTTTTGAAGTTTCGTGCAATGCAACTTTGTGTACTCGATGAAAGTACACAGTCTTATTATTCTCATAAATTACATTTGTAGTCACTCGGCTCATTTTAAATGAGTCTTATTGCAATTGCCATGTAGTACCGAAAAGGGAGAAAATAGATTTCAAGAATTTATAATAATGAATAATAAATGAAGCATTAAAAACTTTAAAATAAATTTAATTTGGAATAATTTTTTTAAATAATTTTAAAAATGAATCTATTTTTTTCTTCATTATTAAAATGTTCTTTAAACATATTTCACTCACATATACATCTTCTCGATTTATTTTTCATCTGTATGTGTAAAAAATAAGGATTTAGCATTAAAATGATAGTATAATAAATATCCCGATTATTAATCAATGTTTCTATTTATTTTTTTGTTGGTGACAAAAAAAAAATCAAGCCAAGCTTACAGCAAAATACATGCAACACATTTGAGATTAAAATCAAGCAAATACCGAAATATAATGCTGTTGTATTAGTCCAAATGAAATTTTACAACAAATGCATTAACTAAAGTAAATTAGGAAACATTATTCGGCTATAACTTCAAAATCATCGAGTGATGCAAGATATGAAATTTTGAATTGATAAACGATACCAGGTTATCTTTAGAACTTTTTCTTTGTATCCAGTCCGGTTGCACGGCAAAAGGGCATATGATTCGAATAAGCATTAAAATTTCTTAGTCAAAAACGGCAGATAATTTGCAATCGAAATGTAGTGGAGAAAGCTGTTACAGCGAACATAAATTCTAATTATAAGTCAAGTGATTGTATTTTGTCAATCGCCAGAGAGAGGTTGCAATTTTGCTACTCTTTATTTCTACTCATTGTTTACCTTAATATTCATCTATTCCTCATAACATTTAAATAAATAATTAATACGATTATGTAATACGAAAGGAATAAATGACGGTATTTGAAGAGACTGCAAACGATTCATTTGTGCCCCGAGTGAAAGTGGTAGCGCTGTTCCAAGTCTAGTAGAATCAAAACATTAGTGCTTTAGATTTTAAAATCGAATTCAACGAAAGTCGGAGGGAAAAAAAACATTCCATTGGTTCTTGCTTATGACGACTACAACGAAAATAAAATTCATCTAGGTTTAAAAATGGTGATCTGATATTATGTTTTGTCGCGTCGAATGGTAGAACAGACACCCGCTATTGAAACAACAGCAACAATTAACTAAAAAGCGAGAAGTATTGGTCCTTCCTGGGATTTGTTTCATCATCCAGAATGTGAACGAGGCGGCCCAATGTAGAGCTCATGGTTGCTTCGCTCGGATAAGGCACTGCCATTATTCAAGCAGATTGCACCGAGGAAGTTGTTTGGTTTTTGCGTTTTGTATGCTAAGAGTAAATACTGTAATCCTAAAAAATCATACTTCCAAACTTTTAAAAATCTTTCCATTTTACACATTCCACAGTCGTTTTTTTTTTTTTTTTGATAATTAGTTTTATAAACACATAAATCAAAGACACATCAGGCTATAGAGATGGATTTTGATGCGAAGTTTTATCATTCAGAACTCTTAATGTACACCATATTTTGGACTTAATTTGTGAAAGGGTCGATTCTCTGTTGATCTGTCAATTCGTGATTTGTGAACTGATCATTTTCCAAAATTCAACGCTTTAGAGTAATGAAATGTGGTATTTGGTAATGTGATTAAAATTGTACGTTTGCACCTAAGTACAGTTTTAAACTGAACTTAGCTTGAATGTTTCTGCACATTCGTAAAATTTCACAAAACGGAAATATCAAATATACCAGGCAAAGCTAAAGAATTATGGCATCCCCTTAGGGTGCTTTTGGGGGCATTTTTAAGATAATGTTTGTTAATAATTTCGTATTTTCGCATAATTTACAAGAAAACTGAACAGTTGAATTTATTCAAATTAAAATCATTCAATTTTCAGAACGACATTTTTAGAAATATTTTCATGTTTTTCAAATTCACTTGCAGTTTTTTTTTTTTTTTTAGTTGCAGCTGACTGGCATACAAATAAGCTCCAGAAAATTGCATATTATAATATTTAGAACGTGTTAAATTTCTTTTGTATTTTTAAAATTTGATTTTAGTTTTAAATTAAACTTTTTTTTAATGAGAGATACTTATATCAGCTCTCTTGAAGATGGCCCATAAACAAATGTTTTATTCCTTCAATTGGCCGTAATGTTTATATTTCGTAAGTTTTTTTTTATGTAGAAATTAAAATAAAATAGACTAATAAAAATTTCCTGCTTTGGAAACTGAAGGGTAAAGGAAACTCGAAATGTGTGCTACGCAATGATTCGACTTTTGATAGCGCTTCTTCCTAATCCTACAGGTGAAACGTCATACCTGTGACCTTCCCATGCAAACACATTGATTTGACTCTTGCTCAGATATTATTCTGCTATGAAAATTATGGGGAAGAAATACAATAAGAAGGGCATTTGTTTTCGGTTCTTAAAATGCAAGTCATGTTATCACATGCATAGATGAATTCAGTTAGGAACTGTGCGAGCTCAGCAGGTGAGAAAGTTCGTAAACCGGTTATTAAAGTGCCCCCCCCCCATTTTTTCCCGATTTTTTTAACGAAGTTGCTGATAAAATTTTCCAACTATCTTGCTCACTCCAAAATATGCGGTTCAATTTGAAACATAGGTGAAGTACATGGCATTCAACTTTTAAAAAAATTGCTGCTGAGTTGCATATCCCATACAAATGGTGTTGTTTCCTCAGTGATTCAAGGGCCTTAAATAGTATGGTTGTGAGGCGAGAGAGTCCTTACAGTTCTGAAATGAACTCAGTTGGAATCACTATGGTTTCAATTCCTGGATTAATGTTTGGGTCGCGACAAAATAAAAAGGGAGGTAGAGGGGCGTAAACTTTAGCCAAGGGTTCTTAAACTGAGATCCCTTAAGGTGAGTGGAGTCGTAAAACACTAATGCTCAGCAGAAATGCAACTTCTCTACTAAGCTATTAAAGTCGGTAGTGTCAAAGAATGAGAACATTTTCCAAACAACTGTTATTTTTATTATTGTGAATTATTTAGTTTACTGAAGAGATATATTTTTTTCTTTGTGCAATAGTACCAAATATAACATCGCGTTTATTGTCTTGAATATAAGCATAATTTATCTTAAGCTAAATAAAACTATAAACACATACTGACTTATTCCCTCTTGCCTTTTAAATGAAAAGAAATTTTAAATGCAACTAACGTTATTATAAAGAATGGAAAAACATCTTAAAAATGAAATACTTTTATAATTAATTATTGTAGTGATGAGGTTTTTAAGATCCTATTGCAAGGCTGGAAGTCCCATGTTATCTAATTATATCACTGAAACAATACAAATAACATAGGAATAGCAATATTAAATGCTGAACGATGGAGAATCATTTGGCCCGGGCAGCTAGAAAAATGCAAACAATTAAAAGCTCCACTCCTCTCAGCTATTATCTCACGCACGTCGGACTTAGAACCGGTTGTCGCGATCAGCAGTTGCGAAACGTCCCGACAGAGATCGATGGACCTCGGCGTTTTTACCCGTCGAGAAACTCAACTGCGGGAGCTTCTCATCGCAAGTTATTTGATCTCGAGCTACTTCCACCGAAAGGGATGAAGTTGTCCAGTTTGCAGTGGAAGGAATTTAGTTGTGTCTAGGAGACCTGCTGATTTCAGCGGAAAGGGAAATCAAAGGTTTAAACAGAGGTTTTTAATTTAATTTAATTATTATTATAATTTTTATTTTATTACTTTTTTTAAAACTTAGGAGCTTTTTTCAATGAAACGAAAAATGCTATCAAACCAATATGAGATCTAAAAGTGCTCGAGAAGGTTACCTTCTTTTCTAACAGCTTTAGCGCCGCGATGGCCTCAGTTTCGGAGCGCAGATTTCTAGGCATAAAACTCATTTATATTGAAGATTCTTTTCTTGATGTTGGGTGGAATTTTGGAGACGGAGGGCTACCAGCTCTTGCATCGCCCTCGTCGACCGCTTTTGAAAAATGAAGAAATCCGTCCTCCCGTTGCATCAAAACGGGAGGTTAATGCAACTAAATTAAACCAAATCTGACAGTTAACTGCTTAACTGTTTTGCCCGAGTGCCATACGTATATCGATTTATGGAATTTTAATAGTTGTAAGCAAAAAATAAACCATTTATAGCGATTATAATTCAATATTAAAATTACTTCGGTTGCATAGATAAGCCAAGTATTCAATGGATTTCCATTTGAATCAAAATAAAAAAATATTCCCAAAATAGAAGGTGTCATCTTATTAGATAGTAAAGAAAATGAATCACCTAAGTGGTTCATTCCATTCATATTTAAAAAATGAGGGTCTTTTTTTGTTTCCAGGTGAAAAATTAAAGCATCTTTCACCAATGCTCCGTTATGTTTAGAAGTTAATCAATTTATATCCAATCATTCATAGTTGTCAAAACATTCCTTGAAACGGTCAACAGTAACTAATATAATCGGCAGGAATAAAAGCATAACGAGTCATGGCTACTGCGGTCAGCAATGCGTATCGAACGGATTTTCTGTCTGTTATCCTTTCGCTTGCTCAGAATCAAACAGTTCCATGTGGACTCCGTTGTTTCCGATGATTCAAAAACGATGCTAATACGTGATTCTATAGTTCTTGATTTAAAAATTGATTGCGTGACTGGGATAGTTAATAGCTGTTTTGAGGAGGGGCAACGGATTTCTGGTTGTTAGCACGGAACAGAGGACATTTTATTTTTTAGATACTCTTAATGTTTATATTTGCCACAATTCAATTTCAATACTAGCCAATATCTTGAATATGAAGTTCTGTTTAGGGTCTATATTGCTTTAACTAAATATAAACCGCTGACCATCATCCATCCAAACTAATAAACTGTGTCTATGCCTTTCTTAAATCATGTACCTATGTTACGATGTACTGTTTTCATTTTCCTTAATTAGTCGAGAAAAATTTTCTATCAAAATTTTATTGCCTGGTCCTTTGCTTTCAGTATTTATTAATTTCCAGAAAAATTTAATAATAATTCGCAAAAAGATATTTGAGAAATGTATCTTACTTTCTAATCGCAGATTCCGGAAAAATTCTTCAGTTCTGTTCTTTAAAATTCTTCCTTTCTTTCTCAGAAATCACGCATGTCTGAGATTTTGATGAATCTCCACGTTTCAGATCATTTTGGAAATTATTCTGTGAATAAGCCTTAATAATGAAAGAGATTAGAAGACTTCTGCCATTCAAAGATACTCGAATCTCTATCAAATTTCGTTGAAATGGATCCCTCAAAAATCTATGAGTTAGAGTACATATAAAGACGCTTATTAGAAAATGCCAACGAACAAGAAGGACAAATCTTGAAACATTGCTTTGTCACCAGAATTGCAAACATTTGGCATTCATTGACCCAAAATCATCAGAAAGTTGACTGTCGCTCGGTCTTCTGTTTTATGATAGGTGACTCCAAACCACAACAAGTTAGATAAATAAAGTAGGGCCATGATATTTATTAGCAAACAACTGCCCCCATTGTGTTATTTGTATACATTGAATAACACACATAATATTGTTCATATTCGTCTCTTATTGAAATTTTACACAAAACGGGCTACATTGTGTTAATATTCTATAAAATCGAAGGGAACGCGATCGCCCTGGTTATTCTGACATATGATCTCGGAGTGGAAAAACACACACATACCAAAAGCCATCGATTCGAAAAGAATATTGTGAGACTTTCAGCCAAGAATAATGTCTAGAATTTTTAAAAATCTTTATTATTGTGAAAATAATGAGATCGTAACATACAGGGCAAGAAAAAAAAAATACAGCGCTGATTGTAAAAATTTATCATGAAGAAAACATTAAATAAACTATGTTTGTTTCGAAACATTATAAGTACTTTTATGAAATGCTTACTTATTTCAGTGAAATTCAATATGTGTCTCCATATTGGAGAAAATCAAAGTTGTATTGTAGCTCTATCAAAATTTCTTTAGTATGTTTCTGTAATACGCAGTATCTTTTATCCCCACCTTCAATACTACAACGTCAGTGGCAGAGACTCAGAAGAAAGGAAACAATCATCAGAATATGAAAGCTATGTTATTGGTCCATCTTTTCCAGTCTATCAGATAGAACATTTTTTAATCTAGCAACTCTCCATCCCACTGAGTCATCTTGCTGATTAATAGTCCCTTCTACTAATTGATACGTAATGTACAGTTATAGAAAAACCGATTGAACGCGCACCTGTGATTTTTTTTCTCCATGACTCAGCAACTTTGTTGCAGAAAACAATGAAATTGCAAAAAACTTTAAAGCCCAATTATTAACTTCGACATTAATTCTATTAAGAATTTAATTTGCGGCTTTATATGTCTCGTGCAACAGTTTGGTGGCTAGGGTTGAACGATTTGCACTTTATAAGCATGCAAACCTTTAATGGAGAAGCACAACCACAGCTGTTTGCGGTATTAGCAGTTTGCGTGTTGCATTAAGAATAATTTAAGTTCGATACCACTGACATGAATGCCGAACGAAAAGGTGGATTTCTGACTTGGCAGGCTAGGCAACTGCTTAGGTCCGTTGGAAGCAAAGAAGGCTACAGACTGGTTAATTAAAAAGTTTTATTAGTAAATTTGACAAATAAATAAAATTGTAAAAAAGTACAAATTTGATGAATAAAAACTGTTAAGATTATATTAAAATGAGCAGATTCTTCTCTGTTTTATTAAATTCGCTTGGTTATTGCAATATTTATAAGCACCGAGCGTCTGCTTAAATAGCATCGTATGCAAATGTGGATGTCGTGCAAATGCCTAAGAGCAAAAAATGTCTAAATCCGCAACTGGCCAAACTCCTTCAGCACTTATTTCTCGCAGGTAGACCTACCACTTCTGAGAAGATTCAATGTTCTGCTGTTTAAATATACTTTTCATACCCTCTCATTATTGAATTTACATCAGAAGAATTGCGCCCTCAACAATGTCGGAAGTTACCTTAAACATAAACAGATGATTTTGTTTCATGAAACTAAAACACCTCAGCACCATTTCTGGCAATAATAATAATAATAATAATATCCTTAAAAATGAATATCCTTCCTCATTCCTTAAAATGAATAATATTCCTTATGAATGAATCGCTCTACACGTATAAGAGTATCTAATGTTTTCTTAAAACCCATATAAGAGGAAATTATCCAAATGATACCAAAATTGCAATTTTTATATTCAGGAGTTATAATGAAATAAATTTTTATAATTAGGGCATGACTTTCTGATCACCCCGTATGTAGAGAATATTTTCACCAGATAGAGAATATTTTCGAAGAAATCTCAATGACGAGAAATAAGAAGATAAGGGTTTCTAGTAAAAATTTGTTTCTGTAGCGGATGGGAAACAAATCATACATTTGCATGCGCGCGAGATCAGGGAAGACACACAGAAGAATTTCTTCAAAAGGTCGCATGATGCAGGAACAGAAACAATTAGACGCATTTTTTTTTTACATATTTAGTTTTCGAGAATTTCAAGATTGAGAGCTACCGTGAATATCTTTTCCACGTCATATGATGCCCTTTTTTGTTCCGTCATATAGTAAAGGAGTGCTTTGGATAGATGACCTATTTTTAGCGCCTTTTTGAGTTACAGTATTCACATACTCAAGATTTAACACAATAACAGGCAATCAATTTCTTGTTGGGTGGGATTCAGAATTGAGTGCAGATGCATCATTCTGGATATAAAATAATATTCTGACTTTACTTTCTTGAATCATCCAATTCTCGATAGACAGACACAACCCCAGAAAAGAATGTTTTTATTTATTTATTTTGAAGTCCAAGAAACTGCTAACGTATTACTTCCTATAAATCTAGAGATCGATTCATATTTTCTCTTGTACGAAGTACAGAGAGTACTATTATAATCTCTTTTGAACTCTTATACGAAATATAGAGAATGTATTGTAATAATCAAAAAATTTTAAACTCTTATATGAAATATAAAGAAAGAACTGCAATCATCAAACAATATGAACTCGAGATTTTGGTGAATTTCTGCGTTTTACATCTCGCCGAGTTGGAAAAGCTCCTTTTTTTAGCATTATGTCTGCCTATTTGTCTGTGATAAAAATAACCCATGAACGCTTTAAGTTGGATGGATGAAATTTAATAGAGGGTCTTGACACCCAATGTGTAGATTTTTGTCAAATTCTGAGCTAAATCAGTTCGGTGGAAATCTGTCTGTCCGGTTGACCGAACATAAGTGAACAGAGTAATTACAAAACGAAGAGAGTTGGATGGATAAAATTCGGTACCAGATTTAACATCTAGAGTGTAGAAACCTATCAAATTTTAAGCCAAATGAATAAGAGGTTGGCCGTCCATCTGTCTGTACTTTCAGAATTATACGTATATACGTAATAACTCGGAAACGCAGTGATCTGTATTATTAAACTTAGTGTGTGATGTTGTGACTACAACTGTGCTTCAAATTTTGGTTTCAATCAGTATGAAAAAATACGTCTAAAACAGTATTTCTCCCGATTTCTGGGATGAATCGCCAAAAAAAAAAAAACTATTCAAGAATCAACAGATTTACCTAAAATGCTAAATTCACACCAAAGGTTTATATTTTGTGACTACGGTACTTCACTACGATGCAAGGCGTTCTCTGACATAATACTTTTATTAAAGAGTATGAGAGAAACTTTTGAGAAGACCACTCCCATTGGTTTTCTCTTTATGTACAAGAAAGGAAGGAAAGGAATCTCTCTTAGATTCTGCATTTTCTGCTGACACCCAGGGCATGTGCCCCACTCAAACTGCGTCTTTATCCAGATCGAGAGTGGACGGTACTCCAGCGCGAGACCCAAGAGACAGCCACGTTATAATTTTGCAGCACATCATCTCGGAAAGCCTGTGTGCTCCCGACCTGCGATTGGGGGATTTTTTTTTTTTCCTTCGCCAAAACGTGTCGTTGCCAAAGAGATCTGCAATAGGTCAATTTTTCCCTTAAATTTGCGGGCATCAGAGATTGTCCTCATGCTATGCTGTAGATTGTAAAGAGAGTTGTGCAGTTTTCACCAAGATGTGCAACTTCAAATAATTTATTATGGAAATGAATAATAGAATATCTGGATGTTTCTTGAAAGGGAATCACAAAAGTTGTTGAATCTTTAATTTTTATTATAATTACTGCTTATGTTTGTTATTAAAGGTATAGGAGCATTTTTTTTTTTTTTTTTTGCTGCCGTGAAATGTGCAATACAGAAAACCGCAATTGGATTTGAACTTGTTAAAAACTAGTAATAAAGTATAAATTGTCAAAATTAAAATTTATGTTGGCTTTCTAGTGGAAATTTTCAGCAACCATTCTTTAATATGATTTCAAATGAGCGAATACTTAAACTGTAGACGTGAAAATGGAGAATGTATTAGGATTGAAATTAAAATTTTACAAAATATTAAGATCATAGTAAATCTTGTGATTATTTAAAATGTTAGCAAATTTTGAACGTTAATATAAGGAGATAAATAAAAATACATTTATACAGGATGAATTATTCTAGGAAATTTTCTAGAAAGCTATTTGAAAAAATTCATCATAAAATTCCGCTTCCATCTATTTGTAATAAAATGAGTTACTGTTTGTGAAATGAAAAAAATTACGTATAAAAATTAATTTTGTGAAAAGAAAATATAATTAAATTTTTTTTTTCAAACTGTATGCTGTGACTTCACTCAACAGCATATAAAATGGTCAGTGCATACTATCTCACCGCAATTGTCCGATTCATAAATTCATTTATTTTTATTGAAAATTATTCTAAAAGGAAATTCGAAGAATGAAGTTGAAAATGAAGGAGAAGGTTTGAAAATAACCCAATGAAAATTAAACCTTCCACTTGAGATTTGCCGGCAGTGCGACTGGTTAGAGCATGTATTCCGTCACATTTTCTATGCCTTTATTCAACCTAACTAACAAATAACAAATAGTTTTATTTCACAAACTCGCAACTTGTTTTATGTAAAGCTAGAGATGCTAAGAACATTTAAATTTTTATTGCTTTTTGAAATGCTGTCATGTCAGAATAAGAAAAAGTATTTCTATTTTCACGAATATTGCATTCTTTATACTTTGTACTTGGCATTGAAAAAAGAAGTCCTTTCACTAATTTGGATTTCTGTAGTGAACAAAAGATTTATGAGTGTCATTTTTATTTTATAGATAGATTTTCAATATATATTCTATATTTATTTATATAATATATATTTAAAATTCTGTTAGAATTTTTTAAATTTCAATTACAAGAATATTTTGAAAATTGTATCTATTTGTTATAAAAATTGCTGCTAGTATTGCAGATATAAATGATGCCCCGATGTCTCCTTGCAATCAATATCTTCAGATCCATTCATTCATTTTCCGTATGTTTTCAAATACCACATCGAGTAATCATAGATTGAGCAAAACCACAGAAAGTGGGGGCAAGATTTAAGACAAATGAAAAAAGGAAAACGTTTAAATCTTCTGTAGCCAGAAAAGTACTCGCATTCATTTAATCAAGTATCGACGCTTCATCTTCATTCCCCGGAAGTGCACTTAAAAGGTCAGTTAGCCACTTTTTGAGTTGAAGAAACTGGTTTTCTTCCAGCATTAAGTCGCGTCTTTGCCGGAGAGTATGCGGGATATTTCGCCTCGCGTATTAAAGCAAAGTAGTTCGCTTTAACCCCTTAAGAGTCGCGCCCATTCGCCATACAGGAACTAATTATAATAGAATTCGTCGATCCCGTATCTTACACGGGCTACAGCTTTCGAACAAAATGCCATAGAATTTCCGATTTTTTTTTGGGGGGGGGGGAGGAGAAAGCGAAGAAAGAGAACTGTTTTACAGATGATATTCCAAATATTTAACTTGAATATTTGAGTTTAAGTCAATAATGCATTGACTGAAAATAAATATGTTTACAGTTAAAAAGCGCTGTGAATAGATTTCAGGGCCATAGATACTGTAAAATTTTATTTCAAATGTACAAGAGGATTTAAAATTTGAAAAATCTAGAAATGATTCAATCGACGACTTTCTTAAAATGCCCTTGATTTTGAAATTTCAGATTCAAAAATCTGCGCAATTTGACAGCGGTTCGAAATTATGCCAAATACATCAAATTATATTAGTTGTCCTTTTGTTCTGAATATAAATAACTGTTTAAATTTAATATTCCATACAAAAATGGCCTTAACAATTTCTTGCTTAAAGATTCATCTTAAATATTGTTAAATGATACCATATGAACCTGATAATTTGTATCAGGTGCACAAAATTGATACAGACTATCATATTCAGTAACAGTTTTTGATACGGTTTAATAATCTCTACGATTTCATTCTTTTTCAATTGGAGGACAATATATCAGACTGATTTAAAATATTAAGACAATATTGCTTAGCTCAGCAGCCTGCCATTTTTTTTTGTAACTTTATGCAATTAATGCTTTACCGTAACAGTCATTTATTCCAAATAATGGTGCACATACCACTGAAGAATACCTGTCTTCTTCTTTATTGACTACAACAGTAAAGCCTTCCCTGTTCTTTCCTCTTCTCAACTTGCCGTCAATCACTGTCAAAAGCAATGCAACGATCAAATGATAAGCAATAATTCTTCCAAAGAAGTGAAATCCCCGTATGGAATCACATCCACATCATTAACAGCTACAGTCTCAGTTAGGGTTGACTGTAAGTCATATAACTGACTTTCCGAACCGCCTCGAAAGCAACAATGCACCTATTGCTGGAAATTAGAGTAAAAAAAATATTTAAAAAAAATTACCAAAATTTAGGAAAAAATTTCTGTGATTATTTAATTCGTGTCATAAAAAAGGCAATTTTTTAAATTTTGATTGAAAATTCATTTTCATAGACTTATTTTTTCGGATTTTTTTCATGGGTAAAAGCCTAAACTCGATTAATTTTTTCAATTATCTATAATTCTAATTAAAATTTGCTCTGAAGTGCACAGTTGCATCCTCGAAAATATGTACCAAAATTGGTAGCCATACATTAAACGCTCGAGCCTACAGAGCACAGACATACGCGCCCTTGCACCATTACTTGGAATAAAACTATTTTTAATGCATTTTGTTTTTATTAAATATGTTTATCTTTTCTTCTAATGTTTATTTATATAACATTAATTAGATTTTCGAGGAATAAAAAAAATATATATTGCTTTAAACGATTTTTTTATTGGAAACAAATTGATAACTTAAATAAGAGAATTATAATTAGTAATTAATTGAAAGCAAATAAAAATGAGTCATTGAATAGAATTTTTAAAATTGAACGAATTAAAAATTGTACTTAAAAAGAAAATATTTATGTTTTAAGACTAAAAAATATATATATTCTTAGTAAATATATAACAAAATACTTAAAAATAAAACTAAGCGCTTAATATCAGTATTTTAAGTGTTATAAAAATCCTTACTTTTTAATAATGCTATAAATAGCAAAAATAAACTACAAAATTAAAATTAACAATTCAAGTTATGGGTAAGATGCAATTTGAGTCGAAAAAGCTTTTAACGGATAGTGTTTTAATAAACGCAAAAGCATCAATTGTTGGTTGTATCAGGTTTTATACTGACGGG
>JAPMOR010069380.1:378678-438697 GCA_026543865.1 Argiope aurantia | reverse complement strand
CAAACAACTATAAAAGCATCATCCTTTTAAAATGAGAATATAATTATAGTATATATTTTTATATATATAGAATATAATTATAGTATATATTATAGCACATATTTTTTTTGTATCTAAAAAAAATTCAATATATGTAAGTGCCAGAATTGAAATTTTTTTTGCCTTGTACAGATCTGAGAAAAGTGAAATGCAGATTAAAAAAAATATGAGTAAACAATTTTATTTCATTAAAAATTTTTACATTTAGAGCGAAATATTATGTTTTCATACTAATAGGTTTAGAATTTTGTAAATACTTAAATATATCAAAAAAAAAGAAGAAAAAAATGTTGATTTTTCGAACATATTTTGTCAAATTTGTGCGACTTTTAAAGAGTTAAGCTTCTGAGTGAAGTGAAAATAGAAAAGAGTGCGGATTCTGCATTTCTTCCAACTAGATCCAAAAATTGAGAAATTCGTTCACAACATTACATAACAAATTTCATTAGTTTATGTTGTTGGTTTTTTTTTTTTCAAAAAAACGTTCTCGGTAAATGTAGAAAAGTAAGCGAGCTGAAAATCCAATATTTAATAGTGATCTAAGATAAAAACCACATTCCCCGTCTGTGATTTCGGGACATCGCTTCCGACTTTTTTAGAATGTTCGTCCATTCTTAAAATGAGAAAAAGATTTCCCGTCGTTCAACCATCTGCAACTTCCATGTTATTTCATCCGGACTGTCTTGCTGCATCTTTGACTTATCGTGCTCATAGTCAGTTCTAATTCCAGAAGGCGTCTTTTCTGAATTCATGCAAGTATAAAACTTGTGCATTCACCATATCTTTCTGCCTGCTTCGTCTTTGAGAAAATGAGAAGATAAGAAAAGCAAAGTTTATTTTATGAGCATTGTTTAGATTCGACATACGAAAAGAAATATCAGTTGAATAATGAAACTTCCATTAGATTTTAGTAGAGGGCCTTTGCATTATACCTCAGAATAAGTGTTTTTATGACTCATTTCTAATTCCTAAGAGCATTCGCATTAATACAGAGTGTTATTATAAGGCGATACTTAAAATAATTCAAACAAATTGATTTCTTCTTGAGATTTAAATAAGAATCTAGTAAACTGACTTATCCATCTGGAAAATACACATCCCAATTCATTATCCGTTCATTTTTGTTATCTTTCGAGTCGCTTTCACAGGGATAGGGTACCTCATACATAGGGATACGAAGCTTCTGGAATAATATTTGGCTCCCCTAACCCAAGAGGTACAAAAATGGTGTGAGGTTAGCTCCCCCCTACCAATGATAGGATGTACTTCCTTCTGGAGGGTTCGTACCGTAATCGGTGATGGTCCTGATCACTCAGATTTTTCCATTTCCCTTCGAGACTGGCCGGAGTAGCTATTTATAGTTCATGATTATCTCTGGAGTCCCATTAATTACACACAAGAAAGTTTTGTTTTGAGTGAAATATAGTACAATCACACACTTTACAATTTACAAGAAAACGCTGCCTGGCCCATGATGACCAGTCACTTGCGATTTTAGACGCTTTGCTAATTATCTAGAAAAATACATTTGGAATTATCATGAAACCTCAAGCGTGTAAATAACATAGCATACGTCATATATTTCAGGTAAGAATTTTTCCCGAAACCCCATAGGGGACCGCCATTGAGTTGAAAATGAACAAATATATTTTACATAACTATGCAAAAATTAATGATCAAAAGCTTCCAAACTTTAGTATATAATTAAGAAAGTTTTTGCAATCAACTGCGTTTATTTTCATGAGGATAGTTTGTATACTCGTGATGAAATTAAATTTAAAAAAAAACAATCCCAAGTTCCACGAAGTGTTTTGCTTATAATTTGCCAAGTTATTAAAAGAATTCTCTTTTCAGGAATCATGACAAAAAACGCAACATCTTGTAATCAAAATTAAAAAATAATAAATACTGTATAAAAAGGGTCTACTAAATAACGTTTCACTGCGCATGCGTCAATGCAATCAAAATGCAATGTGCATAATGTATTAGCAGAATGTTTGAAGCAGATTTTGTGAAAGTCTCAAACGAATAGCTTGAGGACTATACAAGTGATTTCCGATATAATAGGCTTGAAATCTGTTGTTTACAAAACGAAGCGAAAAAAAAGAGGGGCTATACGCAAATATCGTATATAAACGTAGTCTTCCAAAATGAGAGTCGAATAGTCCTAACGTCACCGTTATTACGTAATTCTTAGGAGTATAAAAGGAAGAGCAATTTTCTTCAGACGTTTATCGAACCTTCATGAGCGTACTATAGAGGTTGGAATGGACGCCACGAGCTGATAGTAGGAACACTGCTCTGAGGTAAATAACGGTAAAATATCACATTCTCGATATTTTAGCATGAAGTTAATATAGGCTAAATTAAGATAAAAATTAGGAAATTAATTTGGATTTAAATTAGATTTTAAAATATCATTACACGCACACACATTCATTTTTACTATTAGTAGGGATTGAAATTATCTTTATTATTAGAAGAAACTGAAATTATATTTTGCAATTTCCTAAAAACTAGAGCTTTAAAGCTGACAAACAACTGAGCAGCACGAATCGTATTACAAAAATCGATAAAAGAAAAATATGACATCGGGTAAAATGAAGTAAAAAAATTCTAAAAGTTTTCAGAAACTCCTGAGAGTAAGCTAGCAGCAGATGTTGACAGCTCATCGATGTTGCGAAAAGCAAATACTGAGGGTCAATTACTTTCGAAATCATGGTAAGTAGCTGAACTGTTTCGAAACAGTCCGATACTGTCCTCTCATCTGAAGCGACGGAAGAGCACCTGTTTTTCGGCACGTACTAGCGACCGACATTCAGCTGGAGTGACGCAGCTGATCAGGTGAAACTGGAAATGGAGGGTGGTGCGATTCCCGACACCCGGTGGTGCGATTCCCGGGGGGTTTCTATCGCACCGCAATATCTATGATGTCTTTGCTTCGATGAGGTTCTCGGCAAACTGAGATAATGGAAACATTTTATTTAGTAGAGATGATACTTGATACCTCAGAGGAATTTTTGGAGCTCCAGCAAGGAGGTCCTAAATGATAGTTTTTGTAACCTGTATTTAAATCTGACACCATCAGTGAGGCCGATTGCTTCTGGTATCAAAAGCGTGATTTTGTATGTCTGTGTGTGCCCTTAAATTCAGTAGCCTCTATAAAATACTTACTTTATTAATAATTGACACGTAGAGGAAAGAAAGTCTTACTGAAGTTTCCAAACATAAAAATGAGAATTGTAATGCAAAACTAAAAAAAAAAAAAAAATGATGTAATGTAACAGTAATAACCTTTAATCGAATTTAAGTTGAATGGTGCAAACCCTATCAACACAAAATATTCTATGATATCTCCACGATATTGTGCGATATTCTGAATGCTGGACAATGATTTTTGAGGCAACCTCAGGAAGACTATCACAATTTTAAATGTATATTTTCAGTCAGAAAAGGAAAAGTTATAATGAATAGGAAAATGTTGATATTTTTGTCAATCAAGTAGATTTAATAGAAAACAATATTAAATCAAAGATCTTTTATTTATTTTTTAATTTAATGACTGCAATTTTTTTACTGTACAAATATAATAGAAGTTATAATTACTAAAATGTTTAACGATTTAAAAGAAAACCTCTATTTAGAGCAATTTCGTAACAGATATGATTTTCATATATTTCTAATATTCTCAGAATGTAAAAAAAACAGTATTGTATCTATGCAAGTTGAATATAAACAATAATAGTAATTATCGTGGTTTTTAATAATTTCTAAGGAAATATTTATTAAAAACCTAAATATGCAATTTTTGAATAAATGACAAGAAACAATTTTTTTTTCAAATGTAGGTACAATATAACATCTATCAGCAAAATATACAATGAGAGAATGAAAAGTAAAAAAGGGTTATTCTATCCCATAATGAATTCTAGAAATATTTCTAACAACTTGAATATTAACTGAATACACATTTTTTTATTGACATTATTAGAAAAGAGAAAAACATTTTTTTTTTCATTCGAAATTCTGCATTCCAAGCAGGAGAACGATATAAATAAGCAATTTTATAAATTACTTATTTTAGTTTTTTTAAATTGTATAATACACCTAAAACACAAGGCAAAAGTATAAAGAAATGTATTATATGTATTTTAAGTTTATGGAACAAGAATTGTAAGTTTCATCCAATATAAAGAAACTACATCATTGCTTTCTACAATTTCATTTTCTGGATAAGAAGGCAAATTCTTGGTTGTCATTATCATTTCGCTTGAATCTTGGGTTAAAATATAAGTGAACCAATTAAACACAAAGGCGAGAGTCTATTCGATGTTCGGAAACCACGACGTGCGAAGCGCAGGCAACAAGAACCGAAACAAATATGAATTTCGTGTATGATGACATCACCGTCTCTTTGGAGAATCCGCGGCGATATGAGCCAATGATATTGCACGATTTCCAACTAGGGAATGGGAAAATGCATTCTGGTCGTTCAGCTTGCTGTGTGTACGTACCTCAGGGCGGATCGAAGTAGCCGATTGAGAATATAGAACCAATTATATCACAGGAAAAAATCAGTTTTTAAAAATTAGCACACTTTAAAAATGCCCCCCCCCCCATTGCTTGATTCTGAACTTAGACCTTAATTTTAAGTACAACCAAATATCAAAAAATTTATTAAAAGTTTGTCTTGAATGAAACCTATTGAACATGGAAAAATAAGCCGAATCTTGATCACAGCAAAGGGAAAAAAACTCAGAGCGAAAAGAAATGTAATCGCAACTATGAAATATATTGTTGTAAAATACGCTTGAAATGCTTTATAAAATTTATTAAAAATAGATAGTAAGAATATATGCCAAAAATTGAATGTCATTGGAAAAATAAGTTTTTTGAATTTCAAGATACTACAAAAATAAATGTTCTATTGTAATATTTTCAGAAGTCGGCGAGGATCTGTTGAAATAGCTGGTCGTTAAAAACAACTAGTGTTAAATATTTCAAAATAATAACATAATACATAATTTATGCTTCTTTCTTCTTAAAGGCATTGTAACAGTTATTTTTTCATAGCTATTAATAGTTTTTTCGCCGTATACCCCTCGATAATCGAATGCAGTGTTCCTTTTACAGTATTCGGTCTATAGAGGAAATGCTGGGAAATAATATTACCTTTTCTCGGAAAGGTAGAAAGTTTCTTGAAGGATTATAATTAGTGCAGACCTTCTGCTCCACATGCTTAGTAAGTCGTCGCTTTTCAAACACACAGTTTGAAGGGAAGAGAGTATTGTACATGTGCATAGCAGAGCTGTAAGAAACAAGGCTATATAATTTTACTAATTGAAAACATTTTCAAAATTTGATCATGTTTAAAATTTGATTGAAAAATTGAATTCAGAATTTGAGAATAAAAAATGATGGAAAAATAATGATAAATAAAAATCGAATAAATATATTTACTACAAAATCTTATAATTAAATACGGCAATGATTATTTTATATCAAGCATGTATTTTAAATTTAAAGTTTTCTTTTTATTGTTCTTTCAGAGTTCTGTAAATTTTTTTAGAGAATAAGCACTACAGAAAAAATAATTGAAAACATTTATTTTGGAAAAAAAAATACTTCATAAATAAAATTAATAAGTACTAAGCAATTGCTATATTACAATTTCTCTATTAAAAACTTACCTACATTGATTTGGGAATTTAAGTAAAGAAAAATTTTAACGTAATTAAATTTATCAAAATAATTTTTCAAGAAAGCAAACTTTTAAGTTCAGCAGAAATACATCCTTTCGGAATTTTCATTATTACGATTCGCAGCAGCGCATCCCGTTCTTGTTAAATGTGCTAAAAGAATCAAAATCAAAGCGATTGTATCTCTGGAGCGCCTCCCTTTCCTCTTTCCTCACCCCTTCGCGAAGCAGTTTGCCTCACATTCTAAGCCAAGCAACGGTGGAATGAGGTTGTCTCGGCGCTGCTGCACACTTGTTGCATTTCGTGATGCGGACGAAGCAGTGATAATTTATGGCGATCGCACTTATTGCCGCCCTTCCGGGATATTTTTGTGGATGTGAATAACATGACTAGACTTGGCTGTGGAGTAACTTTATTCACTTAGAAGGGATTTATCTTTTCATTGCAAGTGGAAGCCAACAGAGGTGAGTTATAAAGTTTTCTTCTCGCCAATTAAAAGTAGGCCGAGTGCAGTTTCGAGTGTCGAGATCGATCAGCCGAGCATATTTCCTGAGGTGCCCCACACCATCTATCAGAAACTGTTATAAAATGATGAATTTAGACAAATTTATTGATTACAGTGCTGAAGCTCGTAATTCTCAGTATAGATTAGAATCTCTAATATCAAGACAGAATTTGATCGAAATAAGATTTCCAGGGATGCAGTTAAAAAATTGGGGATATATAGTATTATGAAACTGGAGACATCTCTAAAGTACATGTGGAGTGAATTCTTTTGCAAAAAGAATATATTCCACGGGTTTTAGTCTCAACAAAAGGCCAGCTATCCACGTTCCTTCGGCACTTGAGTAGGTCTTTGCCAAGATTTCAGTTAGTGATATGCGTTTCTGCATAACTGAGATAATCAAATTTGAAAAATTCAGATGTTTTTTCATGATTTTATGAAATTTATTACACGAAGAATATATGTATTTCCTCGCAGTGGGTAAGTGTGAGGTTCTATGGATCAAATCTCTCTATTACTTTCACGTATATAATCCCCTAAATAGATGTATCATGATTTTACAAATTATTATTATTAAATAATCTATTTTGATTGGAAGAAAAGATCAATTAACTATTTCAGTAGATTCGGCACTTAAAAAATATGCGAATTTGTTTCGCAATAGATCCATTAAAAAAAAAGCACAATTTAAAACTAGGACTTAGGTATTTGTACCAGATGATTTGGTAATAATTCTTTCTTGCGTTACTACGACCAATATCACTACTTGATGCGATGCGTTGTAAATGGAATATTGCAATGCAAATGCACTAATAGAGGGAAATACTGTTTTTGCGTACAGTTTGGAGCAGCATAGCCATGTTCTAATAAAATCCAAAAATTCCAAATTACTGATTTTGCGAATATATTTCTCGTATATACCTTTAAAAATTTTTTTTCATATTCAATCTCTTCACACACTAAAAAAAAGATATTTTTAATAACACGTTATGCTCTGTTAATATTTATAATAATACATTATAAATATTATGTTCTGCAATTATTGTTGTTTAACACGAAAAAAGTGCTGCAGATTTTCAAAGAAATTCCATCTAAGAAGAGTGATAATTAAAATAACAAATTGCGTTTTCCAATGCAAAATATACTTACTATTGCTTAATATTAACAATTAATACAATCATGATATTTTGTTATTGAATTACATAAAGAGTGAGGGAAAAAAAGTTGCTAGTTCAATCTCAGGTCTTCACGCTTATACGAGAAAAGGTGAAACAAAGATACAGAGTATTTAAACATGTATAAATTTTCGAATTCGATTTTCTCAAAATTATCTACAAAATGTCCCATATTTGTTGAAATCTTGGTTACGGTCTACACTACTGATAAATGAAAATGAAGCAAATCTATATGTGCAGGTCAATCCGCCTAGAATGAAACTCTTGCAGTCCTACTTACTGCAGGTTGTGCACACTTACTGCGTTAAAAGTTGAAATCGAAGTTTCAGAAGTGAGCAACTAACGGCCACGAAGCGGCATTTTCAGTTGCGGAGGGAAATAAATCCCTTCAAGGTCAACAGATGTATCGGCAAAGTTTGGATAGAAGTGTGTTTTTCGAATGAAAGACTTCGCGTGCAAACAAGATTTAAGAGCAGGTGGTTAATAAATAACTTTAAACTGCGCAGAGAAAATCTGTTAAACTTTTCGAGACTTAGATACGTGCTTTCCGAAGAGAACTGCTTTACCTGCTCGGTTGCATTTTTATACGCTTTTATTTGGCTTGAATAGTTTCTCACTTCCGGACAAGGAATCGACTGTTTACATCTTTCTTGATGTTCTGAAATTTTGTGCTGTTTTGTGTTCTTAGTGACAATAAACTATTTTGATATTTTCGAAATTAAATTACCAAACAAATAACTAAACTAATTCAAAAAATGTATGATATATGTGCGGAAACATTAATAGGGTGCGCAACATTGAAGAATGAGTTAGATATATTTAAAGGCATTGTACTTTTTAAAAAAATTTTTACTCTCCAACCAAGTGTGGGAAAATATTTCGGATGTAGACCTTTCTGTTATCTGGGAACCTATTCCAACTCGGTTTTTCAAAATAGTTTTATGTAGCAGAAACTTGACGATCGAAAACCCCTTTGTTTAAAAGTGAAAACTCATTCAGGTCCTTTCGGTGTCTCAATGGAGATGAGGAGTTTATTTCCTCAAAAGTCTTCAGAAGACCTATTAACTCCATATGGTATAGTTTTAATGTTCCTTTTGATACACTTGAGGCTTAAAGTGTTACAGTCATACCAATTGGATATCGAAATAACGTGAAATCGAATAACATGAAATTCGTGACCAATAACGAGGAATAGAGTGTTCATCCTATTTTCAAAGAAATACGTCTGTTTGCTAGAGCAAGTTTTGAAAGGCCATCAATATTTAGTGTTGGTAGGAATAATGTAGGACCATTTCTTTATTAGTATTCTTACTTATGGATTTTTTTCAGGACAATAAAGGATTTATATACGTTTTATCTTAAATAAGATACTAATGGAATGAATATTTGTTTTATATTTCAAGATTCTTCACACTAACAACTCTTTGTGTCCCTTTTAATTTGAAAACTACCAGCGTATCGGATTTTATAAGAAGACCCAGAGAAATATTATTAAAAACTTCTGAAGCGATTTTCGAAACAATTTTTGACCTTTTTTTCCAGACTTAATTAATTAAAAAATAAGCGAAATTTCAAAGTGTTTTGCTAATACATTTTGAAAATTTTATTGCGCAAAAATAATATTTACATCATAAAATTACAATATTTATCTTTTTAAGGATATGAATTTAACTTCCCTGCAATATCGCTCTGTTTTTGAACAATTTTTAAAAATGTTTATAATCTAGCCGTCTTTGGTGACGAAGTACCTGGGAAAAACGGTTTTTTAAACTTTCAGTTAAATATTTTGTGTGGATTTCTGAGCAAAATACTTGTTTAACTTCATTACTCGCAACTTTTAGAATTCTTACTTCGTCTGCTCATTATACATTATGCATTTCACTAATTTTCTGTCTACTTACATCCAGTAATATCACAGAAAATTGCAAAAGTACTATAAAATTTTCACTTTTGTTTAATTCTGAAATTAAATTTTAATTTTAAATATATAAAATTTCAAAAAAATTATAAAAATTATGCTTTATTTTGAAATAAGCCTAATATCCCTATCTTGATTATCAACAACGGCAAAAATGCCAGGTGGAAATATTAAAAAATTGTAGTTTTTAAGACAAATTTATTTCATTATTCCATCACATTTTTTAATCTATTGTTATTGAAAAATATCGTTACAACTTAGATAACATGTCTATTCGAGAATTTTATTTTACTTTAAAGCTATAAGAGTACTTTAAGTGATTTTATGATTTTTACGGATATTAGATTTTTTTCTCTTAGATTTTTTTTCAGCGTTAGGTTTAGTTTTAGGCATTTTGTTATTTTAGATGGCACATATTTGGAGCGTCTTTTTTTAGTTATTAAACAGTTTAGCTTCACATATCAACATATCTTTGCTTTAATCATATGTTAACGATTTATTTTAGTTTAATTTTTCATTTTAGCTACTATGAGAAAATATTTTTGGACAGACGATTAACCTAATAAAATTCTTGAAAAATTAACTTACTTATTTTCCTTATTTACAAATAAAAGTATTTCGTAATAATCTAATAGTTTATAATTAAAAGAACTTGCATTTTTTACAAAATTATTTATTTGTCAACCAGGCAAAAATCCTGCGCCCTCAGTGAGCCCAAGCAACAGCAGCTTAGTTACCCAAGTCAATAATCTGCTCCTGGATTCGTCATTTGGTATTTATTGCATCTACGTGAATTATAATGGAGATTTCCGTATCTTCAAAAGTTGCAGATATTTTAATTGTGAATTTCATGAGATAATAGCAATTTTCCTTTTTTTAAGAACATGAGATTTTGTGTCGTATAGTTGTCGAGTTCAAATTTTCAACCTTTTGGGAGGTTTTAAGATCCTCAACCTTAGCAATACGTAATTAATTACAACTATGAAGCTTAGGGATATGCAACATCCCACAATTTGGCGTATATATGTGAAGAATGCTTGGAATTTTGTGAAAGTGCAACGCGTGGGGGAAAGCAGAGCTTCTCGGTTGTTACTGGCAACTTTAGGAGGTTCAGTCATTAATTGTGGAGGCAAAATGAATCGGAAAGTAAAGACGTTGTATATCGAACGGCATATCAAGAGAATTCCGGAGAATGTGAACTTGTACCTTTACCTGTAAGGTCAGTTGCCAGATGGGAATACGAAGGTTGCTGATGTTTCATTAAATAACAAATTTTAAAATCAACGACATTCCAGATGGATCAACAAATTGAAGAATTCTATAGGATAATAAACAGTTTGCTCGTGATCCATCATTGTTCTTTCAAGAAAATATTAGCACGTTAACATCAAACGGATTAAAAATTAAATCTGATATGGGTTTGCTTTCGGCGGGGTAAGAGGTTGAGACTTTGCATAACACGGACTAAGCGTTGTTTAATGAAATTTTCGAAAGGAATATCACTGAGTAGGTGCTCTTCGTTCTTGTTAGGTTTTACCTATGTACGTATCTTTGAAGTGTTGGCGATTTCAGGTATGGCATCATTTCGGAAATGATGCTTTGATTAAATCAAATAATTCGATTAAAATCAAATTAATTATTTTTTGTAGTTATTTTTTTAAGTAATACTATGATTACATGGGATTCGACTAAATTAATAAGATCCAGATCTTTACTAATAATAAAGATAACTGTTTGTATGTGTTGGCCTTCTACAGGCAAAATTGTTTCAACCAAAGCTCATATATACTTTGGAAGATTAGATTGTACATTTGGGTGTGATTTTTTTAATTAATTAACTAGTTGAAATGTTGCCGTATTTCCAAAATCATTATAGCATTATGATTTTTACATCAACGTAAAATTCAAATTAATATTATTTTCATAATGCCGTTCAGTTTTTTTTTGTCGTATAATTTTTTTTCCATTTTTAATTACTTTTAAAAATATATTTTAAACATATTTACGATATATTTCGTTGTTCAGCTGAAACAAGTCGTTTTCATTGTTGCTATTAACATTTCACTCTGGCCTTTTCCCCAATGAATGAATTTTAATGAGAAAATTAATGGGGTTTAATTTTAATTACTCTGGCTTTTTTCCCCCATATTTTTCTGACGATTTTACTCTTTTTTTTCGATATTTACTGAGTTTCAGTATAAGTCATGCTTTTAATATTTTTTATCAGTTTATTGCATTTACAATTGAGGTTTAACTTCAGAATTCTTCAGTAATGAAAATTTTATAATGTGCATTCATTTTTAAACGATGCTGTGCTTTCATGTGAAACAACTGAATTTTTAAAAATGTAGACAAAAAATTAGAGAAAAGCATGGCACTGTGAGCAGAGGCTTTTAGAGCAATGCGAGTCATATGTCTCGTTTTTTCATAGCAAAATTTGGAGCTCAAATCTATTTTGCTGAAGAAAAATATATGGAATATTTAAAAGAAATCCAAATCCATAAAAAAAACTGATTAAGATCATTTTAATGAGAGGGTGTATTTTGTTCTTGTTACCAGCGGATGAAATACTTCGAAAAAATTTCTGAGTTTCTTCATGAGAATCCTCCAGTTTTGCCTTTAGTTTTCAGATAGTGTCTTTTTTGTTGGTGCGTTTACCTTGTCTTTTAAACCTATGTTGCCTGGCTGTTGAAGCACCATTTCTGGGTCAGTCTTCAGAAGAGTTGAATTCGGTGAAGTTGGGGGGGATAGTATTGTGAAATCTGTACCCATAAGGTTCTGAAACATTGCTTAGATTATAAGTTTAAATGGATGATTATATTTAAAATTTATGCTTATTAAATTAAAATTAAATTATATGAAATATTTTTTATTTGATCAGAACTTATATTAAAGATCATCAATCCGACGTCTCGCATTTTTGAATTTCTGGGTGCAGAGACCGACGACATTCCATTAATATTTCGGATTCTAGAAGACATCAAAATCTCAAAATCGAATTTTTGGGACGATTACAATATTTCATGTATGAGAGAATAAAATAGGACAATTCAAAGCAGTTTTTCAAAACTGGAATGGAAAAAAAAGGGGGGGGGGGATCACCTTTTTGTTATTTAATTAGATGCCACTTCTGCTTTTAGGATATTATAATTTACCTGAGAGATCTCAGAACATTCGAGGTGTTGTGGATGAACCGAAATGAAGCTTCTATGCAAATTTTCATTTTAGTTTAAATTCGATTCGCTGATCGAACAGGGTATTTAAGTAACTCATGAAACGAAGCTTGCCAATCAAAATGCTCGTCTCTCTCCGTCTCCATTTCTCAGCTGATAATAGTTTTTTTTTTTTACGAGTGAGGAATATCAAAGTCTGCTGGAGCTCCTTTCCGATTCCCACAGCCGGTGATGTGGCGTGGGCGGTGGGGTCACCCTCTCTTCCTGTCTCTCAATAACGATGAGTGTGTTCCGCTGAGTTCTTTAACTTACGATATTATGATTCGAACCTAACTGGAACGAAAACTTATCAGGGCGAAAGCGTTCTTCCCGCAAGTTACGCAGTAACGTGCACTGCGTTAAGTATGAGGAGAGGAATTGGGTCCTTTTTTACCCTCCATGTGTGTCATTTCTTCTTACTTTCATCGACTGAAATTCATGCAGGTGGTAATAAGCACCGTCAAGTCCCCAGACTCACAAATATTAGCGCCTTTGTAGGATTGGCTCCGAAATTTGATTCGAATATACAAATCTTGTGATTAGCACGCTTAATACTATATATTTTAGTCGCATGCATTTTTGAATTTTCGTGTTGAATAACACAAAAATACGGGCATGGATAGACAACCAATATATTTTCCATCGACATGTAATGTTTCTTACAACTTGTAATCAGTTTTTAATTAAATTTTATTTTTTTTCTAATATTTATGAGTTTTTTTTTTTTTTTTTTTTTTTTTGCATAGTTTTATTTCTAACCTTGATATCCTGCTTTGCTGTTTCTTGGTCTCTCTTTGCCTTCTTTCTTTTCTTTATTATTTTTTGAGAGAAAAAATACAACCAAAATGTGTCGTTTCATACTCCCCGTGGTTCGTTTCTTTATTCAAAAGAGGTTCAGCCAAATCAAACAGATGCGTTACTTCTCTTTCCGGTAGGCCTTTGTTGTCCACCGCCTCTGAAAAGCCAAGATTCCACCCGCCCCCGCCAGTCCCTCTCGAGTGAGGTCCTCAAGGGCTATTCGTTCCTCGGCCCTGTTTGCCTTTCTCACTTCCCGATCCTTTCGGCATTTTCATGTGTCTTTCGAGTCCCTCCTGAAATATAGCGGTTTTTAAAATTCTTTGCTTGTAACTCATCGTTATGAGAAAACGTTCAGGCGAAAGTACTTCACATACAGTCGCTACAAGTCAAACTTGGACAAGACGGAAAAAAGGATTTGCCAAAATATTTTAACTAAAAGGAATTTAAAAAAAACGTGAAAATTTTTTTTCAACATTGAATTTATTGTATAGCTAAAAAACAAAACTAAATAGCCCCAATTCATAAATTATAATTAAAAATTTAGACATAAAAACCACATTTGTGAAAAAGAGTCCGTAAGCCAAACTCGGACATCTCACAATGAAGCACCAAATAATTTCACCCCTGGGTAAAAATTATTGCCACCTTTATGGTCAACGTTATAATTGTTCAGGAGAATTTCTCAATTGTGTTATTTTCATTTACTGTGGAATTAAACATTAATTTAATTAAAAGGTCAAGGCAAAGGGGCCAAACGAGCATTGAGCGAAGACAATTGGTTATTAAGCATGCTGAAGATGGAAAGTCTGTGCCAGAAATATCAGAGACTGTCCACGGAAGTCATTCAATGGTTCATGACATCTTAAAATGCTTCAAAACCAATAATCAGGTGGGAAATGAGCTTTAAACAAACCCCAATAAAATTTCCAAAGAAGCAGATGAGTGATATTTAATTAGAAAAGTAAAAGCAGTTCCCTTCCTTAGAGCGCCAAACATATCTATTATTGCTGTAAAGAAATCAGGTGGAAAAGCCAGCCCATCAACAATAAGAAATGTGCTCCATAAGGCAGCAGATCTCAATGGAAGTAAAAAAAAAAAGACAAAAGCCTTTCATAAGTAAGCCAAATCAGACTAAATACGCAAAATAAGGACTTAAATTCGCAAGGAAAGTGCAAACAAGGTGGAAAAAAGTCTTATTGAAAAAATGTCTTATTTCTTGATGAGAGCAAGCTCTACATTTTTAGTTCCTATGGCAAGCCTTATGTATGTAGAAAATCAAATGAGGAATTTCGCACAAAAAATTTTAAAGCAACTGTGAAGCATGGTGGTGGATCAGTAAAGGTCTGGGGCTCTTTTCAGCTACTCGCCCAAGAATCCTACATTTCATTGAAGAGAGAATGTATCAGAATGTATACCTCGAAATTTTAAAGAAAAAATTACAGCTATGTGTGCTGAAACTTTTTCTTGACAACAACTGGGGATTTTATCAGGATAATGATCCGAATCATCCTGGAATACCTGGCTTTTATATAATTATCCTCACGTCATAGACACTCCACTGTAAAGCCCCCGATATAAATTCCTTCAAACGTTTATTGGAATATCTTTAAAAAAATCCGGGAACACGCTATTTCCTGTAAAGATGAATTGAAAAGAGTATTATTGCAGGAATGTGAAAATATTAAACCTAATTTTTGCGTAAAATGGGTGCAATCAGTGCCTAAACGTCTTAAAATGGTTATAAAAAGCAAAGACTTGCATACAAAATAAGAATTCATTTGAAATATTAACTAGTTTTTAAAATCTTCTTATCCGTCCGAGTTTGAATTGTGCATTATTTTTTGTTTTTTTGCCGTAATTTCTGGTTAAAATGAATTAATTTATAATTTTTGTTATCTGTTTTTTATAATTTCATTAAATATACTATTGAAAATTCATTTAACTATGTTTCTTATCATTTTTAGTTTGCAAATTTTGACTTTATTAGTATATTTTCTTTGATGCCCGAGTTTGGCATGGAGCATGTCAATTTAAAGTGCATTCTTACTTTTGAAAAGTGTTGTACAAGAATGGTAATGGGATTGATTTTCGTCAAGTTACGACATCGCAGCAAAAATGATTGCATTTGTCATCTAACAAATAAGAGAAAGCTGTTTATGGTGTGCATCCCGATAACTCACAAAGGAAATAAAATGAGCTGAATCCTTCCGTCTCCCCCCACATAAAAAAAGCGTTTTTGAAAGTAAGTCAGTCTGTCCACGAAAGCGATTACTCTATAACACATAAGCTAGATGTATCAAATTTGGTATCCAATCTTCTCTCCAAAGCTGTCGATATGTTTCTGATTTTGGGCTCGGTCATTGGGAATAAAGATATCCAAAAAAAAAAAAAAAAAAAAAATCAAAATGAAAATAACATTTGGGGTTTTTTTTTTTTTTTTTTTTGAAGTAGTAAAATTCCTGCTTATAATTATTCTTTCTGCAACTGTTACACTGTTTAAAAAAAGTCTCAGTACCTACGAGCACAAACAACAATATACCCATCGCTTCGTTTTCACAATTACGAGTACCGACATCATTGGAATGATAAATGCATTTGCTCTAGATAAGAATTATGATAAGAATAGCCGTCTAACAATGATGTTTATTCTTCCCCGCTATCTGACGCAACATCGCGCGAAATGGTGGTTCTGTCACCTACCCAAACCTGCTGATTCAACAGCCATTCATGGAAAATGTGACTGCTTCGCATGGTGGGGAGTTGCACTCAGCCGTCCGTTTAAGGTTTATATTGAAGTTCATGGAAGGCTAGTATGTAGTCATTTTCGTAAAACATAAACAACTAACTTATTATTCAACTTAGGACTTGTGCACCTTGCGATCTTGAAATTTAAATATGGATAATTTTATTTTTTTCAAGTACTTACTATTGTTTAACTACAATTCATTCTTGACAGTTATGTTCACTTAGTGTATTTAGATAAATTGACAGTATACATTTCTGCAATTTCAATATCAAATTATAAGCTTGCTTTCAAACTACTATTTTTTATTACTATTCTTATTTTAATCAGTAGTATCCTTTTTTTCTTCTTTTCATTTTTGGGATAAAATTGCAATAGCAAATTTAATATGTACCCGTGCATATACTTTGTAATTAGAAGTGTATGACTAGCTATTTAATTGTAAGTGCATTAAGTTTCATTAAATAAGGTACCCCAATATATGAAAATAGTTTGGGCTTCTATAGAAGGGTATAATAAATAGCTACAAAAATGACATTTTTATATGGCCCTCATATTTTGGTAAATAAAATGTTTTTCTTGCACTCATCTATCTATAAAGGTACAAAGTTTCATGTTTCTATCTGCCGATATTACTTAAATATTAAGAAGCAAATGTATTGACTTAGAAAAATTTTCTATACATCTGACCAGTGTTTCAGAGAAGTGCTCCGATTTTCAAGGATAATGTACATATCAAGAAAGATTATTAGAAGGGCAGAATCAGAAAACAAAATTGCATCCATTAAACTTTTATTAAATTTTAAGAAATGGTCCGATAATACATTAATTGATATGCCCACAAATTTGCTAAAAATGAACACCTCTCACCACCTATACAAAGTTGCATTTTTTAAAATTTTTTTATCTCGGATATCTCTTCTCGGAAACCATTGAAGCCGGTACATCATTTTGACGTTTCATTTATTTACTTTTTAAGTTTTGATTGTTAAAAATACTTGCTGAATCGTAAGAAGATACAGATTTTTCTTGGAAATTCAACTTAAAACAATTATATATATTCATATTTTAAAATCTAATTTAAAATTAAATAATTTCCTAATTTTTAGCTCAATTCAGCACATGCTAACTTCATTCTAAAATATTCTTTTATTTCCTGATCCCATTTCGCTTTTTTAATTTAATTAATGCAATTGAAAGCTTTGTAAAAATGCTTTCGTCAGTGGTTCTCACGCTCCAAGTAAAGGGATAAAAAATGGCTGACCTCAACCAATTCTTCTAAAAGATCCCTATGATTCCCTTGTGTATGGTCGATAGGAAATCCCTATGAAAATCTCACAGTATACAATCACAGGAATAAAATTTTCATTATCTTTCCTCATTTCGCTTTGTGTCGTTCTGCATTGGTGTGCTCATCGCTACTGCTTGTGCATAAATCATTCCACCCGAGATGCAATTCAAAGTATCTTTCCTGTCTTCGGCCACGACTCTGCTTCAAAAGATATGTTCGCACACACACACAGCAATAAACAAGTCTTTGTATTAAGTGAATAATTAGTATGCATCGAATTACTTTTCCGAATGCAAAGGATAAACAAAACTTGCGCATATGCGATCAGGTTTATCACTCATGACATAAAGAAAGGCGTTTGGAATTCGATGGCGAAAATCGAAAGAAGCTATTGCCAAAACGAATTCATTCTTTAGTTCAGTTCTGAGGTATGTACTCTCTTTCTCATTCATTTGAAACATATATTCTCATCTAACAAACATCAATTCAGTTTAAGTAAGAATGATCAGATTAAATCTTGATAATTAAGAAATGAAGAATTTCTTTACAGAATTAAAATCCTTCTCAAGTGAGTTATAAACGTTAAAATTATAAGCTGCTCAGTTTTTAATTTTTATGTCTTTAAGCAAATGAATTCAACATTTGTGTAAATGTTACCTGAGCCATGTTGGTTATTTGTAATCCTATAATAAAGGTACAGGTAGCGTATCTCCGCGGTATTATCTCGAATTGCATCAATCGATACGTTTAATAGTGTAGTAAGTTCTACTGAAGTGTCGTTTTGTTCAAGATACATTCAAGTTTCCGGAAAGCAAGGAAAGATGCATGTCTTATCGTAGGGCAGGCAGAAATTGAGGGAAGTGATGTTATCCGATTTTTGCAAATCGAAGCAGTTGCGCTGATTGTTGGGTGCTTACGGACGAATGTTTTAGGTTGAAAGGAAAATTTTTGGGGCCAAATATTAAAAGATAAACAAAATAATATGTAAAAAAATCCGAAGGAGGGGAAAAAAAGCAGACTGACGATTTAATGAGAACTTAAATCATTGGTCTCGGATTTTCCTTTCTTCAGAGCCTTTAAATTAATTCCTAGAGGAAAAGTGCTTTGCGTATCAGGGGATTTGAAAATAGCCCTGCTGATAAATTTCAAGCAACTTGATGTATTCGAAGAACCGATAGTACCAAGAGAGGATCTGGAAACTTGTGTCTCAATATTTACGGATATTATGTCAAAAAATACACAGGCGCGTGCAGTTTGGGTTAAATTATTTATTAAGCTTTTTCTTGAATTATTGCGATCCGTGTAATTTTGCCAAGTGTCTTTATTATTGAATCACCCACGCACTTCCTCGCGGTCTCAACGTGATTTAAGTAATGACACAATCACATTAATATTTTATCTGCTTAGAATCCGCCGTCGCTACTTGTCATATATAATCCTGTTTCATCCTGAATGGGCCGAATGTATAGAAAAATGCTGTTGAGGTCGTGAAAGTTTAAAAATGCTAAACAGTTTTACAATGAAATCCGCCGGCGTCCTGGCATAAGGGTAGCGCGTCTTCCTCGTGATCGGGGCGTCCCGGGTTCGAGTCCCGGTTTGGGCATGATTGTTCTCTCTGTGAGATGTGCGAATGTGCCCTCCTGTAAAAAGGGGTTGTGCAAGCGAATGAGTGATGCGTGAGTAGCTAAGACGTACTCTTGGCCCTAGTTGGCGCTATTATAAAAACAAGAGACGCTCCCCCTCAGGCTTAAATCGGCTGTCTCTGAACAGCGGGGCTTGTCCGTGGCAAGTGCCATAATTACAAACAAACAAAAAAACAATGAAATCCAGAGATTTGAAATATATCCGATGTTAGCGGAATTCTTAATAGAACAGAAACACTCGTAACACATTTATGAGTTGAGCACATTTTTGACGGATGAGCAAGAAAAAGTCAATGGAAAATTATTATTAATGTTTATAATACTTAATCCAAAGAATGAGGGGGAAATGCTCTGTGATTTTTCGCTAAAATCTCAACTGTGTCGGATTTTCGATTCCGTTTCCCGAGAAGCACATTTGATTATGCATATGCAAGTAAAATGATTCACGTTATTTAATATTAGTTACCTTTGTCAAGCAGCTGGTTCACTGGAATTATTGCTTACCGAAAATTTCATCTCAATCTTTCATACGTAACTTACTCTTAATGGTTTCTTCAACAAGGTATACAATTCAAGGTATATCATTTTTAAAGTCGTGTATCTCGCACTGTTTTAGGAGCCTTATTCTATTCTGTTCGTAATGTTATGTGGCTCCTTAATTTTCTGTAGTCTTCGATAAACTTTGCATTTTAATTTCAAAAAAGAAAGTAATTTTCACATAATGCAGTCACATGGTTGTTAAATCGAAACTTTCGTAAAAAAGCATATAAACAGGAAAAACTCTGATTTAATATAAAAATATTCAGCGCACTGCAATAAAAAAAGAAAACCTCCAATTAAAAAATAGCGATGGCATAAATGTACTTAAAGATGCGCGGATTGAAAAAGCAGAAATCACAATGGTGTCAGTTCTCCCTCACGTGACATTTATCAAATGGCCCACTTGCAACGTTTCTGCGCCAATGATCCGTTCATTTATTATGCTCCGGTCTTGAAACCGATGTTTAAGAACAAGATTGATATGGCGCGTCGCACTAATCAATTGAATCATTTTTAGTCGAGATTTTTTTTTCTCATTATTTCTGCATTTTTAGTTCAGAAATCAGAACTTTTTAGGTATTGGTAATAAATATTGTTTTAATTAATATTTAAATTACTTTTTAAAAATTAAATATTGATTTATTAGTTCATAATTTTTTAATATGTACCCTAGTATTTTGGAACCCCCCCCCAAAAAAAAAAAAACGTAATTTAGAATCACCTGATAGTCGTATCCGATTTCGTGAGAGCTACGTGATAATGGAAATAAAGTTCATTTCGACTCCACCAATATGAGCCTTAATAAATGGTGAAAAACCAGATAATCACACACCATAAAGAAATTGACCAGTTATCATGAGAGTATAATTTTACATCTAAATAATTATCAAAGAAACACAAGATGAAATTTACTTTTTATAATGCTTAGAAGTGGAGAAATACGGTTTATGCAATACATTCAAATTTTAATTTTACTTTACACTAGTCAGTCACCTTTCTCTAGGAGGCCAATCCCGTGACATCACAGAGTCAATAAAAATGTCAATATCTGTTTAATTTTCTTCTAACTTTCGCAGTATTTCGAGTTCACTTTTTTCTTCTTTTTTTTGTAAATTACTGAAACAGAATCCTTCTGCCTAAGCAATGGAAGAAAATCACACGATTCAATATTTGACGAAACAATGGAAACGGTTCGAATTTCTGGGGAATAATGTAATCTATTCTTGAAAATTAAATAAAAAAAACTGTTTTAAAAAATTGCCCAAGTTCGAAAAAATTTGTCTTGACTATAAAATTTGTATCATTAAAAATAGATTTTTTTTTTTTTAATGTTCTAAGGATGCATAATTCGTATTTGTGCAAGAATATTTTCAGAAGTCATCGTGAAAAAACAAGAAAATTCAGTTAAATTTTTTAGTTAATCAAAATTCCAGCCCCCCCCCCTTTAAAAAATCCCTACTCTTGCTACATATTTCCATTCTGGAAGGTATATATGTGCCAAATTCGGTCGCTGTAGGCCAAATAATGGTCTACCCTGTAGTGCGCCAACACAAACACGCTCGCACGCACATCTTTATTAATAGAAGATTTGAACAGGTAGATCCGCGTTTGTATATTATCAGAAAAAAGAAAACTCCAAAAGTAAATACATTGTAAGTTATTTTTCTATACTTAAGGATATTAGACTAGTGAAACAGTTTCCAAGTATATTGAAGCAAAAAATAAAGAAACAAAAGCTATTTTAATCTACCACCATTTGTTATTTTTCATATCAATATAATAAAATTTAGTATTATTGCATAATAGGGGTTTTTTTTTTGATTACCGATAAATGCGAGAAACTTTTCCTTTGACTACTTTATTCAAATTATTAATTTCTGTACGACAGCGAAGATTGTTACAACGTTCATTTCGTGTTAAATTGAAAGCTAAATGTATTTCGGCTGCTGCGACACCCGATTGAAATGCAGTGCAAGCATCACCTTGTTGTTTTTAATCAACATTAATTTAATGATGGCATCTACTGTACTGTCTGAGTTGCTTTCGATAGGAAGAAGGATTTTATTTCAAATTTGAGATGTTTTGATATTTCTAGCATTGAGAGAGTTCTAAAATTATTTTATTGCATTTGTTGATCTAAAGCAAGATGTATCTAAAAATAGAATTAACATTTGTGTAGACCCTGAATTAAAAGTGAATAAAAATTACTTTGAAAATTATTTGTTGAGGCAACTTTTAAAATTCAAGTACAATTCCATCCATGAAGTATGATGATTTTGTTTTATTGAATAAAACAACGTCACCTTTAAGTTAAAAACAAGACTCATGACAGTTTGTTGGCTACATTTAAGACAAAGGTCAGGTTTGTAAATTTCAATTTTTAAATGATCACAAATTTGTGTAGCTATGAATATCTCTTTTTATTGTGGAAAAAAAAATAAACTGATAATTGGAGTAAATCAAAAAATAAGTTCTAAAATATTGCTTTTTTTTCTCAAGAAACATTTTAAAGGGTGAATCTTATTCACTTAAATGAAATCGAAAGATAGCATCATGAGGATTAAGAAAATATTTTGACCATTTAGAAAAGACTTATTTCGTATCTACGATATGTTGTTACTGAAATTATCTTTTAAGAAAGAGCCATTTTATGTATTAATTGAAAAAATGTCTTGAGTATTTTTTAAAAAAAATGTGTAACATAAATAAATATTTTTCAGTAATTACATTTAATCGCATATGGCGAGAGTTTGTAAATAATAAAATACAATTATCTGTGAATGGCACAGTTACAAATATGACAATTTAAGGAACTGATATTTGAAGAATTGTTTACCTACTAAACATATAATTATGAATCACAATAAAAAAAGGGAAAAATTAAAAATAGTCGTTAAAAGTTAGTTAATTTTTATCAAAGTTAGCTAAGTTTCTAATATGTTTAATCGAATAATAGGGTACAATTTACAAACATTTTGTAGCAAAAATTTAAAAAAAGTAGTTCTTTTAATTAAATTTTTTTAAATGAATATAGGCTATGCTGATGATATATTATTTGATATTTTGCTATATTATACAATAAGAACTAATCAGATATATGGCCAAACTTCTATAAAAAATATGAAGACATCTTTTAATCAATCCAAGTAGTACTTACCTAAAATGTTAGCATTTAAATTAGAGAAAAAAAAAAAGGTGGGGGGGGGGGGCTTTCAAGGAATCATTTCTAGAGAACTTATATATAGTGTTATTTTGATGTTTCTTGACTAAATTAATTTTTAGATTATTCTTATCTTTAAAACATTGATTAAATGTAGTTCTAGAAATAAACTTCTGTCTCAACTAAAAATAATCTAAATAAATAAAGATGAAAGAGTGCGTGTTGGCGTTCTGCAGGGTAGACTGTTTGACTTAGAGCTGTTAAACTTGCCACATATATACTTTGGAGGGTGGGAATGTGCACTTCGGGGCAATTTTTTAATATTTTGGTTAGAATTTTATTTGACTGAAAATTAAGCAATATTTTGGCGTTTTCTCGTGATAATTTCCTGAAAAATTACAGTAGAAAAATGATTTCTAACAGCATTTCAAAATTTAGACATTTATCTCTTCAATGATGCTAAATAATTTTTCTTTCTATTTTTAATTAATTTTTACCATACAAAATGACTATTTCTGTCAAATTTGTGACGCAATTTGTCAGCGAGATATTTCACTTGAAAATGCAGACTGTAAAACGCGCAAAGCTGTATACAGGAAATTCGATGCAAAATTTAATCACCAGAATTAAATGTTATCAAATCTGGACCAAACCGGTGAAACCTAAATGTCTTTCGGCCAGTCTTTTCATGTATATACGAAAGCGGTGTTTCAGAAGTAGCGCGATCAATTTCAGTATGTGATCTTCAACTTAAAATTGTTTATAAGTCAAATTTTGGACTAAATCGATCGGAGGGAAGAGATAGTCTCCAAAACACAATCTCTACTCTCATTGAACATGAAGCTCATTTACAGTTAAAGTGTGCTAATTGGAATGAGCGAGGATAGAACCTGGGACCTTGTGGTTTGCAGTCCAGTAACATGACCACGATACAAAAGCAATTGCTCGGGTAACGTAGCTGTTAACTGGCTTATAAGCTATTCACTACAAAAGTATGCTAGAAAATATGAAAATGCTCCTTTTGATTTTTTTTTTTGGAAGAAGTCTTTTAACGAATTATGTAATATTTTGTGCCAATTAATTTTAGTTCAAAGTTAAAATTGCAATGTCCTATTTTGGATTTCTTTTGCACACAATTATATAGATTTACACAAATAATAATAAAAATGCGTTCAGTTTAAGCTGAAGATAATACTTTTTTAGTAATAATTTTCCTTGCCTCTGTTTTTGCAGAAAATTTTTTAAAATCGCCTGCCTTTCATCCCAATGGCGAGGACAATCACGGTCCTCGCTGGACAGCTGGTGTTCGGTCCATCTTCCGCCACTCCCACGCCGGTCGCAGTCCAGGCGACCTAGCCAACGAACTGCGAACGCCGTCACCTTCCCTCTACCTTGAGCTGCGGAAGTGCCTGAAGGACCCCGAGTGGGCACGCTCGTTCGTCAGGGAAAACGGGATTGACACTCTGCTCGAGACCCTCAAGTCTCTGCAGGGAAGGAACTTGGAGGAGGTGCAACTGAAGGTGGAGTGTGGTCAGTGCCTCAGACTCGTTATGGACACCCGGGTGGGATTGGATTACATTATGGAAAATGCGGATTATACGCAAAAGCTGGTCACAGGTAAGAAGAGTTTTTAAAGTTGCACTTTGGGAGGTATCTGAACCAGGACCGTACCGAGAAAGATGGCAACATTGAGTCCCCTCCAAAAAGATCATTTTAAGAGAAAAGTTTATGAATTAGTGTGAAGTAATTTGCCTTGTAAATAGAAAGAAATTAACCAATAAACCTTCTAGGGTAGATGAAATATTAGTTGAGTTTTACTCTGAACCGCCATCTCACCTAGTAGCTAATATGCCCCCTTGCAAATAAATTAAACCTTAACAATTATACATGAAATATTTTTGAACTAATGTGATCCGTTAAAGTATTTTAATTATCTAATTAGACACATCTAATAAAAGGATCGATTTAAAGATATTCCTAAATTTTATCTGTTAAAATTGATTTTAATGAAGCAATTTAAATCAAATTTGCTCCGTTGTTTATCAGATTTTTAAGTGTTTTTCTTCAGTTAAAAAAACTATCTGATCTTAGGTTGAATTACAGATTTTCGTTGGCTTTTAAACAATGAAAAGATGGTTAGTGATATTATAACTTACGAATATTAGATTTTTTTCTCTCTTTTTGTTTGATCTGTTAATTTTTTTTTAGGTTTATATCTGCTTTGTGATATTTATTAAGTGAATATAATCATCGGGTACATTTTTTTCACAGGTTTTAAAATTTGCTGTTCTTTTTTAAGTGGGCATTTTATAAACGAAATGTAATTCTTCTTATTATAATAGTTAAGGCATCTTATCTATTAATTATTCATACGATATGATCAAATACGTTATTTCCAATTAGTTAATAAATGCAATTCTTGAAATAACACATCGTAACATTTGTGACTTCAGTGTCAAAAAAATCTCTATATGTGTGTGTATGTGCATCCTGTTGAATTTTTTATGGCATATATAAAATACTGGAAGAGGTAATTAATAAATGATGTTTTTAATACGATTTACAAAAGAAAATCCACGATTCATTCTCATAAAAATTATAGTATAATAACGCTTTTTTTTTCAAGTTATGTACAAATTGAAAGGTATGAATTCAATGCTAGAAATTAAAAGTTAGCTTTTAGAAAATCTTTTTAATAAAACACAAAAGATAAATCTATTGTTATAATTTTAAAAATAGTTATGAAGAAGCTATATAAAGTTAACGACTATAGAAATTTGGTTCAAGAACTTTTTTTAAATAAATAATTAAAAGATTTTTTTTAATCAAATTGAGTCAGCAGCAAATAATATAAAATTTGAAATGATTTTGAATTCTTTCTACTTTAAAATAGAGTCCAATATTTAACTGGGATAAGTTTTCTTAGTAACTTTCGGGCTGTAATAAAATATATATATTTCTAGACTTAGGGTCCTGTTTTTCATCGACTGAAAGCCAAGAAAATAATTCAGCAATCTGTATCACAATTAATGAAAATATAAAAAATGAAAATCTTTACTTTTTATTCTGAGTAAAATAGAAAGTCACCGAGCTTGAATTAATTGATCAAAATTTCAAGAATATTACTCCGATATTTGTTTAATATTGGAGTAGTATTCTTGATGAGAATGCTTCCTTTTCTTCTTTTTTTTAAGTAAAATTCCATCACTGAACTTCAAAGCGTAAAAATATTTCGAATACTTAGGAAATTTATACTGTTGATTTCTGTTTGGGAATTCAGTATGCTTATATAACAGTGAAAAATTTTTCTATTCAATATTCTTTATCAAATATCGTGCAACAATTAAACAATAAATAAATTTTATAATAAGAACTTCTCAAACTGAATCAATGAGCAGGGTAATATCTCAAAAGAAGAGAAGTATCTGTAATAATTTTTTTTTGTGAAAGAACTCCCCCCCCCAAAAAAAAAAACCTTGCCAAAATTTCTCTGAGTGATTTATAACGAAACTTATAACGAAATAAACTCGCTACTATTCCCAAAAGGAGTCATAAATATCCAATGAATGGTTTGTTATTTCATCTATGCTACTTTTCATCGCAGCAAAATTTTCATTTTTTTTTTTCTTCTGTGCTTAGCATTTTCATCTTCAAGGAAATTTATTCCCGATTCTTTTCATTCATTTCAGCAATTCTAAACCATCTCTTTTTTTTGCTGATTTATGGGGATATTCCATGAATGAAAATATGTTCTGATGGATTTATAAAGCCCACTGCTAATTTATTTTTCCTCTCACACTCTAAATAAGGTGGCCAGAATATTTGGTTTTATCAAACAGTACTTCTACGATTCGTTCATATTATAATGATATATCTGTCTGTGTTTATTAATCAAAAATATATTTAAACGCTCATGTCAATGAATTTTTAAGTAAAAGAAACTTAACTTCTTCTTATTAGAACTTCTAAAACCCTTAGTAGGGAGGGAACTTACAATCTAGAGTGGGCACCTCAAAATGGGGATGGAAAATTTTCGCAAGAGTGGTCGCCTCGGTGGGTACCGAAATGGTGTGGAGTGGCTACCTCCTAACGATGACGGAACGTTCCTCCTACGGAGGGGTTGTTCCGCGGTCGGTGGCCGTTAGGACTTAGTTCTAGACAATGCTGTCGCTGCTTGTGGTCATTCAGATTTTTTAGTGTGCCTCTGGATAGGATTAATGACGAAAAGCAAAAAACGATATAGGGACACTCGCGCATTTTTTAGGATGCTTATTTGATCAAGATCCAGGCATTTTATTTACAAAAGATAAATGATGCAAGAAAAGACGAATCTTTAGAGTTTCTTTAGTTACAAATTTGAGGGATAAGAAAGATAAAAAGAAAAATATTTCAAGTTGATAAGCACAAATAATTATTTCCCTGTTATTACATTGTTTCATTTAATTAAATACTAGCCACTTTCTTATTCATTGCATTAATTTAATTGCCATTCAACTTTAAATTCGCCAACTACTTTTGGTAAGTGACAGCTAAATGATACAAAATACAAAGATATGAATCATTTGTACAATGAGAGAAGTAAAATAATTTGGATCGGCATGAGTATTTGAGTTACATTTTCATGAATCATATTTTGAATATAATGAAATTATTTATTTTGGTCCTTACATTCAACTGCAAAAATGCTAGACAGAAGAAGTCTTTAAAAATTATACGATTTAATTCATTTTTGGTCCTGCATAATTCGGAATTAAATTATTATTATTAAGTTTCTCTGTAAAGTAATTCTGTCGTAAATCAGATAAATACAGAAAACATAAAGTCCAGACAAGATTATTTTGCACTAAGTGGAAAGATGATCTTACCATCATAAATAAAAAATAGATCGTACAAAACAATTTAATTTTACAGTCTATTTAAAAAATAAATTTATTTATAATAAAGAAGAAGAAAAAATTGAACTAAAAGAAACTGGCGAAATTAAATAAATTATTTTATTACATAAAATACATTCAAAATGATTTTTTTATATCCAACTCTTTAACAGGTGAGAAATACTGGATTTAAAATGTGATGACATTTTTAAAAAAAATTGCCTTTCATTACAAGATGTTTTTAAATTTATGGCATCATTCGAAAAAACATTTTGTGAACTTTCAGCTAAAATTAAATATATTTTTATGTGATAATATTTTCAGACGTTATTTCTGCAAAGCATCAAATTCTTGTTTAATTTTTAATTATTTAAAATTTTAAAAAAAACTCTTGGAGATACACATTATGTCTTTCATCAAAGTATGTTTCTAAAAGCTTTAAGGCTTGCATTGTAGAATACCTACGAACCAACACGAATTACACCAATGATGTATAGAATGTCTTGCATCATAAGTAGAAATTTGCGTACAAAAATATTTTTAGAAGCAAAACAAAAATATAACATTGTTATTTGTGTAAGAATTTATTGCATAAAAAATCAAATGCATTGTTATTTGTGTAAGAATTTATTGCATAAAAAATCAAATTCATGTGCCTTATTTAACATAAAATTTCTTGACATTAATGCACATGAAGATTGACGCCGTTTGTCTTTAATGCAAATTTTCAGTTTGGGTCCGAATTTGTTGAAATTTAGCGCATATACTCTTCGAAACAAGAGAGAAAATTTATCGTCAATTTCCAAAACTTCTAAATAGAATTTTATTTAATGAAAAATTATTCACATTCGTGACGTTTTTCTATGGTATTTTCTAAAAATTTGAAATTTTCTATGATATTTTCTTACAATTTTTTTACATCATGTTAAAATTTAAAAATAATTCTATTAATACTATCAATTTAACTATCGGACAGTTTCTTCCATAATTTTACTAAGTGCATTAAGTTCTTTACATAATTGGTAACAATAATTCTCATTGTTGTAATAATAATCAAGCTAATTTCATTATTTTATTAAAACCTTTCCATTTTATAGCTAGCGGGTAGCAAAATTTACTCTCTTTGAGACATTTGTATGCATCAGATCCGAAGTAGATTTCCATTTACCCGCTCTCTGATGTCACACACATTTTATAAAATGTGTTTTTCAATTTAAGCGAATCAAAGAAAGTTATTCTTATTTTCTTTTATAAATTTTGTGCAATGAAGTATTCTCTCGCACTGTTTTGAAATCGATACTTTTCTCATAAAGAGCTAGTGGACATTTGCTTTTTATTTGTCTCTAATTACAAATTTTCAATTTAGTTTTAATTTTGAAATAATTACGATTGTGCCCCCTCTCCTCTTGGATACCCCGTGTAAGAAAATAAATTTTTACCCTTCATAGTATTATTATCTGAAAATTTTCGGTAGTTCGTACTTACTCTAAAATGATATTTTTATCTTTCTTCTTGATACTGTCTTTTGTAAATGTTGTTTCAACAACTTGCAAACATCACTTCCTTTTAGTACTTCTTTAAATCACTTCCTTTTAATACTTCTGTCAAAGACTGTGGTGTATTTTTTTTAATAATCTACCACCTCAGCGTTCAGCAGACTCCAAGTTCTGAGATCTCTTACGTCAAAGTTAGTTGCATTAATATTTTATTCTTCCGGGAATTCATCAGCATTCAACTCGTTTATGCTCTGAACTGCCCTAAAAACTTTGGATTTTGGAATGGACCTTTTCTTTCTTTTTCTTCAAATGTCTTGAGTACACTCCGCTAGAGTTGTGTAAATTCCTTTTTTTTTCATATTATTATGTGACAAAATTAATGTTGTGTTACGGTTCTAAAGAAGGAAATTATTCCCAAAACTTGCATTAATCTGAAACATAATCAAAGCCTTTAATCCGTCTATTAATCACGGCAATAAATCGTTAAATCGCGGCAGTAGTTAGAAACGGCGTTTTGGCCTTAAGTAGAGCCTGAAGCAGTCTGCCTTGACTTAGACAGAGCAGCCAAGCTGACTTATGAATACGAGCCATCCTCGTTCATCTTCAATATATTTCATACTTTTGATGAATGCAATGAAACCAATAGTAATCTGACCATTTATATTACAAGATGTTAATATAGCCCTACATATTTAAATCATACAGGTTTTTTTTTTTTTTTTTTTTTTTTTTTTTACGAATTTATTTAGTGACAGCAAAGCTAGTGAAATTTTTCGACTTACCTGACTGCAGCTCATCTTCAGTTTTGCTGCTCTAAGCAGCTACCTGGTCGGAAATCTGCCGTAGCTGAATGATTTAAATTGGCGAGTATGTGCATTTACTTACAAAGGTGGGAAAAGTTACGATTGACTACTCTTTCACGAGTGGCTTTGCTTCCTGTCCTCGTGTCGAGAAGAAATTAAATTGTTTGGGGAGAGTATTTGAATTTTAGGGTTTCATATTCTCGTGTTGATCTTTTTTTTTTTTCCCCTCGTGGGCTGATTCATTAATATTGCTGTATCCGTGGAACTTATATGGATAATGTTGTTATTATTATGAGCATTCAAAACTGGTTTTCTTCAATGTGTTTTAGAAACACCTCACATCGTTGCATTTCTCCTAGTCAAATCTGGAATTCTTTTTTATCAGTTCGTGAAGGAGACACCTTAATGACATGTTTAGTTTCCGTCGCAATACTACAAAGTACAAAATGTGCCATACTGTGTACGTATACGAGAGGAGAATTGATATATTCATTCCTATGATTTATATTAAGGACATTTTATTCTATGCAAAGTTACTGAAAGATAATTTTTTAGAAGCTTAGTTTCTAGAATATTAAATCTAGTGAATCGTTCCGTGAACATGATTAGTAAACTTATTAACTTTTAGTTTAAAAGTGCCATTTAACTGTTGAAAATCCTGGAAGAAAAAAAAATGAAATTCTGGATTGGTCTGAAATTTACTCAAATGCACTTTTGACTGAGAAACGGAGCTAGTGGAATAAATAAGCTGTTGAATGAGCATAGATCACTTCATGAAAATTATTCATTTACAAAATGAGGAAAACGAGACGCGCAGGAAGTTGTCGAAATGTGCTTGCCGCGGACAGAGCAATCCTCCCGTTGCTTCCGGGTAGTATCTTTGACCCTGCGTCGCATCGGCATTCAGCAAGTAAACGTGCGCGGAGTACAGAAAAGGGTTAACGACGCTTCCTTTTCTCTCTCGTTTGCTGTACCTTTGACACTTATATTGTTGCCCACGGTGATTAGTAAAACTGTTAAAATTTTAAAGTTTTCTTTGTGGTGAGGAAGGGAAGCCTTATCTCCAGGGTTCCGATTGGATTGAATTAGTCCCATTTTGAAGGTGCATTGCTACTATTTTAAGAGGGAGTTCGTTTCATGTGAGCTACAGTCGGGGACGTGACTTGAGCAGGGCCGGATTTAGCCCTCTAGCGCCCCTAGACTAATGCAAGTCTCGGGCCTCCTTTACCAACCTGTAACATCCCATACCAGATATTTTTTATTGATCATGATTATTTGATTAAGCAGCTTAACATAGAAAATTCTGATAATCTGAGAAATATTTAATTACGAGGCTCTTTCGATAGAATTTAAATATTTCTAAAAAAGTTCAAGACTCCAATCTTAACAATTTTAAACGAAATAGTGAAAAAAGCCACTTATGAACACAATTTAAATACTATTTGAATTGTAGAATCTATGCTTTTTAAAATATAAAGCAATATACTTTTAATATTTTTTAAATGACATGATTAGATCATTTAATAGCTTATTAATTGAGAATATTAGTATCAAATTTTAGCTTTTAATCGATATGAAATTTGAATTTGAGTTCAGTTCGAATGTAATTACCTTTAAAATTTGACGTTTGTAAGTTAAAGGAAAGCTTACAAACTGATATAACCAGAAAAAAAATTGTAAAAGAATGGAACGAAATTTCAGGGCAGCCTCATTCAGCTTTCCTAAGATGCTTTGCCTGTTTGGTAATCTGATCCTGGATTAAGCTAATGCAATCCAGAGTAGATATGCGAAAAGGAGAGACGTTTAACAACCAGAGAATGTTATCTCGAACTCGCGGTCTTGAATCACGTAGCAGAGTTCAAAGATCGCCTATTCGGCCTTATCCTCAGGAACTTCTATGAAATATGTGTTTTCTTCACTGTGCTTTGAATTTGTGAATTTCTTTAAACTTTTCAGTGAGATGTATAAAGAATCGCAGTTGAAAGGTTGATGCATAACTTTTCATTTTGAATAACATGTTTTGTAAAGTTATTTGTAAGTTTTAAGAATTAATAAAAAATAATATAGTTGTTTGTTAATTAAAAAAAATCAGGAAGAAATATGAAAAAAACACAATTAAATGTATAGTGAAACCGCGATTCAACTATCCTGCATTTAACCTTTTTCCACATATAACGTCATTCTTCATTGGTCGCAAATATTTCTTGCACTAGTCCGAGATTTAACGTTATTCTTTGAAATATTTCCTTCGTGTAACATTTCTTCAGCAGGAACCGTTCAATTTTCCTTAAAAACCAGCAATAGTAATGAAAGAAAAGAAGAGAAAACCTTTCATGCCAATGAATGTAATATAGTGCTCGAAAATTACCATTTCCTCTTTTTTTTTTTTTTTTTTTTTTTTTTGTGCTCTTGGGTTAAAACTGGGAAAGCCACTCCTTATTTCCCCTTATCTGCTTGGTTATGTGAAGGCGAAAGACGGATACTTAGAATCACTACTGACCCGCACTCTAATATTCAATTGCGATCTGGAATATCTATATTCTTCCGAGATTATTCGTCAGCATATTGAAATTATGACGCTAAAAAGGGTGATTTTCGTTGTTGAAATAAGTGGAGATAAAAAATAAAAAAAACTGAAGTTTACAATAGCAGCAAATTTGATTTTGCTAAATTAATTGGAATTCTATATTGGACTTCGCATATAATTTTTCAGCAAGTAAATAGTGTGATGTAAAATTCAGGTAAGATGGAAAAATTGGCAAAAGAAAAAAAAAAAAGTTTTAAATTCGACATAGTTTGAAAATCGGAAAAATTTCTTGTCGTGAAACAAACCTTCCTTTAAATAGCTCCGTTTTGAAAGAGAAAGCAATAAAAATTGCTTCTAAACTGGAAATTCAAGGATTCTCGGCTTCAAATGGTTGGATAGACCGTTTTAAGAACACTATTTTTGTTTGTGGCGAGTCTGCTGCAGTCCATTCTGAGTCTATTCAAGAGTGGATGAGAAAAACTTTACCATCCATGATACAACATTATTCAAGTAAGGATATTTCCAATGCTATGACATAGGATTATTTTACCATCGTCTTCCTGATAGAATTTTAGCAGTAAAATCTCTGACAGTGGGAAACTGCAATCGACAATTTTGCTAAGCATCCATTCAGACGGAAGGGAAAGGTTAATATCATTTGTTTTAAAATGTTAATAAAAACTAGGGAATTTTAAGAAAATGAAGAACTTTCCTGCAGAATATGCAAGAAACCAAAACTCTTGGACGACAGGAACAATTTTTGAAAATTTACTTTGCAAACTGGAGGAAAGAAATGAGGATAAATAACTTATTTTAGTTGTATTTTCTCGGTCTGTTTCGTCCATACTAGTTATACACTGTATTCTGTATCTTACATGTACATTAATTTTATATATTAAAAAAACAATTAAATTTTGAAAAATGAACCGAGAACAATCAGGTAGTTAGTTGTTTTTTTAAAAAAAACCGGCTAAAATAAAGAAATACAAGGATAATGTTTTATCTTCAGGTGGATCGGGTAATATTAAAGTGACCTCATTCTACCTCTAATAGAAGTTGGGAAGAAGATTTATTTAAGAAGCAAGAAGTTTTTTAAGTCTAAAATTTAATTAATCTTTATCTCTAAAAACTGAAACAACGAGGAAATTTGATCAGAATTCCCAACAGAACTAAATTCCTTTATTTTAAGATTCAGGAAAACGCATCAGGATTATCGGACTCATACGGAATGCCTGATCCAGTTAGTTCAGAGCAAGAAATCAGAGATAGCCATTTCCCCCCCACGCTCTCTGGCCAACTTCTTGGGAAAGATGAATAGGTGCCGAGGTGGCGGAGCGTTCATTTGAAACAAAGAGTTGTGGTTCGCAAGAACCTTGACATCAATCGCCCACCGCAGTAGTCGGGCACATTTTTCTGGTCATTGTCTTCGGAAAGTTATTTAACATTGGAATAAAGTTGCGGTGACTCGCACCTACAGGGATGATCAGCGGTAGGATATTTGCCGTGGGATCCATTCTGCTAAAGTGAATCTCACTAAATACTTATTAAGGGGAGTGAGAGGAGGAACGAAGTCATTTAAGCTGCTTTTTTATTAGAACACCGGAGAAAAGGGAGATGTAAGGTAATCGAATTATTAATCATCTCTACTAATAATGAATGCGTTTGTGTTGGCACTTTACAAAACAAATTGTTTGATATGTAGCTATCACCTCGATGGGAATATGCACTTCAAGACGATGATTTGAAATTTTTCTCTAGAATTTCAATTAATTAAAATGTAGGGTGAATTTTGAGATCTTTTTGCAACAAATCGAAACTTTTATTATAAGAAAAAAGGATTTACCATTTCAAAATTCAAAAAATTTTCCTTTTAGTGATATTAATTTAATAATTGAGCACAGTTTGCTCGATTTTTACCAATTTTTTAAAAAAATATTTTTTGCTTAATTTTCAAAAATAGATTATATTGTTGAGCTGAAACGCAAACCATTTTCATTGTTCAGTGAGATATTGAAGTGCTTTATTTTCTTCCATTGTTGAAAGCTAACGTAGAAGGATTCTGTCAAGTGTCTGCGTAGTTTAAATTAAAAATGAATTTTTAATACCTTTGAAGTTAGAAGAGAGTGATCGGGATAGTTACATTTTTAATAGCGCCATGATGTTATGAGACTGCTCTCCATTAGGAAAAATTCAATTACATAATAATCAGAAAATATGAAAAACTATTGTATGATAGTTAATATTGTATGATAATAAGGTATTAATGTATGATAGTTTGGCAAAGTTATGAATACAAAATTACATCCAAACCAGATAGCTAGAATTAAACATTACCAATATTCTCGGGGAATCAGCTCGTTGCCGGAGGTGACTGTTTATTAATAAATGAGTGAAGTTTTGTTTGGTGTGGTAGTGAATCTGAAATCTGCCCGTATGCGTCTGAATCGCTGGAGCCTTTGCTTTTCGAAAGACGAACATTTGGCTAACCGAAGCATCTTCATTTCTTAGTTTTCTGTCGCTTCTTTGATGTTGAGGTTGCTTGTTCTTATTTTGTATTGATGTTTAATGAAGCCTGTGATTTCATTTATCTTTCCTTGGATTTCAATTAGTGGCAAGTGAGGATTATGCTTTTAAAAAAATCTCTGTCTTCTATCCTCTGTACTGGGTATTGAATGTTTTAGTTTCCTTATGTTGCGTTTTTAAATAGTGATGCAAAAGTTTTATTTTCTTGGATATTATTATTAAGATTTAGATACTTTGGCCATTCGCATTTGAAGCTCTGTAGGGATTACCACAGTTGGCGCATTTTGTTCAATTATTCAAGTTTCCTAGGGTATCTACCAGAAGCAGGGGACTTTGTGCATTTTATGTGTTTGAATAAATGATCAACTGCTGAAACATTATTCACTTGATTTTCGTATACAATTTTTCAATATGTAATAATTCATATTTTCGACATAACACATTTCTAGGATATTGACTGCTATACCAAATGTATTCAATAAACTTAATTGAAAAGTATAATCAAAATTTTGATAAAAAGGTGGTTTTTTTTTTTTTTTGAATTTTTAGTTTTGTATTGTTTAAATCGTTTAACAGAGAATCTGACACTGCAATGTGACATCTTCCAATTTGTGCTATCTGTAGATCTTAAGAACAGCCTACAAAGGCAGATTTTTAAACTCTATGATTCGCAGTGAACAAGTGTATGAAATTTAGTATTCCCAAGATCTTTAATAAATCGTTTAAAACAATGAAGAAGTGAAATCGGAGTATCAGATTTGATATCTTTTGCTCATTCCGCACGATAAAATATTTATAAACATAATTTTTAAAAAAGAATTTCTGTGAAAAATAGATACAAATTTTTTTATTAAATAAAAATGTTTCTGTTTAAATTTTTCAGCTCTTAAATTGATTAAAATGGATCGAGGTATCTTACCGATAGCAGAAGCTGCACCGCGTGTGATTACTTTTGCAGTAGATTTAAAGTCAAACTTTGGCGGCTTTGGAAATCCCATTCATGATCTTTCGCATTGCTTGGCAGACGAAACCCTCCTTCTTTCGTGTTGCCCTGAAGAACGGCGCCCATGGAACATCGTGACAGTGAATCAGTGAAAGGGAATCACGCATTTGCTGAAAAAGCACCTGCTCAGCGTGGATTAAACAACCCTGAACTGTACTTGAGTCCCGATGCATCCTCATTCTCCGTCGCTTCTTGGGAAGAATTTCTTTTATAATCCAAAACTATTATTGGAAATCGGTCGACTCTTTTTTTCTTCCCATAAAATTTGCAAGTCTGGTCTACGAATGGTATTTGTCTGCCGTTGTTCTTGAAGATATTGTTAATCAAAGCCTGAAAAACTGCATAAATATCAGAAATTGTTTAAAATAATATTTAAAACATATTATTCTGTTCAAAAACGAATAATTAATTATTTCAAATGAAAGTTACTATCTTAACGATTAAATGGATATTATGAAACATTTTCAGAACACTATCAGATTTAAAGTCTAAGTACTAAACTCGTACACTGAATAGTCTCGCAGTGAATGATGGGGATATGAACAAATTGAAAATATTAAGTCAAGTTAGAACAAGCATCGGTTTGTCCTAAAGCAAGTCCGCAGTTGAATTGTTGATTATGGGACGTCAGTGCGTACAAACATCTTTAAGTCAAAGAGAGTTGATTGTTCGTCACTTCACTGCTCAAAGTTTTATTAGCATATATAAAAACGGTAAAGAGTTGCAGAAAAAAAAGTCCAAGAACAGCAAATGAAAACATTTTAATTCTCACGATGAGTATTGGATTATGTGAAAAATTAAATAAAACCCTACTTTAAGCGCTCCCAGACTAGTTTTCGAAGAAAACATATTTTTAAATAAGAAGGTTCAAGCAGAAACCATACGAATCATTTTAAGAAAAAACAACTTTTGTAGTAGGGTTGAGAGAAACAAGCTTTATAGAAGCAAGCAAAATCGAATAAAAAAGATTATTTTGCAAAGGAGTACAAAAAAGAAACAATTATCTTTTAGAAAAACGTACTTTTCGCTGATGAGTTCAAATTCATTTCTTTTTCATCGAATGGAAAGGTAAAAGTGTCGCGAAACTCTTAACAAAAAACTATATCCAGGAAATATGAGAAAACATGTCGGAGAAAGCTTTATGGTAAGGGGAACGTACGATTGCAGCAGATGTTGGTTGATTGGTATTTATAGAATCTAAGCTGAATCAGAATGCTTGTATCAGAATGTTAAAAGATAGTGTCCAACAACTTGGTATATCAACTACTTTTCAGTTTTATCATGATAATGACTCGAAACATTCTTCACTCAGTGACCGCTTGTGGCTGGCTGTACGAATTGCTATAAAGTCATTAAAATGTTTTCGCAATCACCAGTTATAGAGAATTTATAGCATCAGTTAAACGTTCCTGTAAAAAAAATATATTTCTAATAAAAATCACTTAAAAATGGCGTTATGGAACAAACTTAATAAAGAATTACTGTGAAAGAACTCTCGTTCGATCTATGTCAACCTATTTGGAACACGTAATTAGAATAAAGATACCCAACAAAGTACTAAAATAAAACCTCATTTTTCTGTCTTCTATAAAACAGAGAATTGAGTTTTATTTCAATAATCGTCAAAATAGTAGATGCATGGTTTGAATATTGTATAAATCTAAAAATTATTTATATGAAATGAATATTAAATATTTTACTTATTATCTAAATAAAAAAATATTCAAATTTTGTCTTTATCCCATTTAATATCTCAAATTAAACGGAAAAAACATTGTGCTCGAGTTTTAATTTAACTCATTGACTCTGCCACACAAAAACCGATGATTTGAGAAGGTTCTCGAATCGCGGTTAAATTTATTTAAATTGTAGCGAATTTGGTGGCCCGCTGATGAAGCAACAGTATTTGGGGGAGTACCAAGTTCCATGACATCATAAATTTTTGTTGAATATGTTACTGAATGGAACGAATTCGAATTGGTTGTTTTTCTCAATCGGAAATGCGAGAGTATTCCAGTATTGTGATGGGTGTCATATCATATTTATGTTTGTGAATTTGTTTACGGCTCTGTCATTTGCGAGCAGGCTGCAAGGAATACAACAAACTTTCTTTCAAAAAATTCTTTTTTAACTTGTTTTATATTTTCACTGTCTGGTGTTAACTTACATTAAATGAAACTCACAGTTCTGTTAAAAATATAACTTTCTGAATACTTTCTTTGCCATCTTCCGCGCTACTGTAACTTGACTTTCTTCTCTTATTATAGTTGCAGGTCTTGATGAACTGGTTTGCCTAAATTAGCAGCTAAGTGTTGCCGTGTTAATTTGAATAATATCGCGTTAAGAGTTTTGGTAAATAAAATAAAGGCTGTTACTTAAATTACACTTAAAGTAATACAACATAAAATCTCGAGATCTTGTATTTTAATAGCAATTGTCCCGCTTAAGACCTCATGTAATCAAGGCACGATTGACCGATCTGAAAATCATAACGGAAAAGATCAGCTAGCACTCGAGTGCTTTGAGAGGAAAGATTGGAACATCCTTCGTTTCATTCCCGAGTTGCTGCCTTCCTTGGATGCTTGCAGTAGTCTCGAGGGAAACAAGATAAAAAGATCATTAAGAGAATCATAACGGATATTGTATCCGAGAATGAATCAGCAAGTGGTTTCGAAATGTAAACGAGTAATGGGAAGCAAGAGTGAGCACCGGCAGTTTTTGTTTCCAATTTTTTTTTTTTTTTTTTATTAGCACGTTCTGTTTTTTCAGAAGAAAGGCACTGTAATATTTTTTAAAATTTAATATAGCGTTCAAACGTCTATATTTTTATTGATGCTTTTCTGGGGCGGATTTTTTTTAATATAATAAAATTATCGTTTTTAAATCCATGCCTTCTTATTAATATGATACCAGTCATATCTTGAAAAGTAGTTAACAGCGTAGGGAAAAACCCGATTTGGAAGCCTCTCAGCCTCATGTTTTAACATGAAATTGCAGTGTATGAATTTGCATGGCAGAAAATTCGGTGTTAAAGAAAGCATTCTTTCGAGTCTAATAATTTATTTTTTCTTCATTTAATTTGCCGTTCCTTTATGGTCACTGACTATGATGAAAGCTAGTCGGCTTCTGACAAACAAGTATGAATTATTTTACCCTATATACAAACTGAAAATCATGCGAAACTTCCTCCTTGAGATTTTGATGACTTCTATGTGAATCCGGAAAAATAATTTCTGGAGTTACAAGTATGTAACTCCGAAACCGTGAACACAATAATTCGGAAGTGAAATATGTTAAATTTGGTTTATCTCTTTATCTATACTAATAATAAAGATGAATGTATAGGTGCTCTATAGACCAGGCTATTTGACGACAGCTACCAAATTTGACACAAGATATCTTAAAGGCCTGAAATATGCACCGCGGAGAGATTGCTATAACTTTTGAAAATATTATCGCATAAAAGTAAATTTCACACTATTTCAAAATTTATTTTGTATATATATATATATATATATATATATATATATTAAATTTCAGTTTCTAGTATTAAAGTGACATATTTTTGTTTGTAAAATATTACAAAATTGCGTCATGATATTACAATTTTTTTTAAAAGAATGAACCTTGAATTTTATTTGTAAATCATTCACGAAGTACTGTTTGGTAATTATCTTTTCCGGTTTTTAGCATCGATTTTTAAAAAATTCAGTCAAAACAAAAGAACAAAGGAATTCAAAAACAAAACGATGTAATATGCTCTTCCGTTTTCAGATGAAATAAACACTGAAATCGTTGACACTTTAAACCAATATAAAAATGATATTTACCTAAATATTTATAAACGAGAACCGTATATCTAAATTAAATTGGCTAATTCATGCATGAAGTTAATTGTATTCATTTTGCAACAAAAAATATAAGAAATAATATAATGATTAAAATTTCAACTGCATTTCCAAATCGCATCTAGAAATATTTTTTATAAAATGTGTTTAAATCTGAAAGAAATGGCACAACTATATGTATAATTGAAAATATAATTTTTTGAATTTTAAGTGGGCGTAATAAATATTTTTGTGAGAACGTTTTCAGAAGTTAACGCTTAGTGAAGTTATTTTAATAAGGCTTAGTTTTTGATTATTTAAGTTCCGAAAAGTCGATTTCGGGTATTCAAAATAGGAAGCTTACTTGAGTAAGTTTGATCAAATTAAGTGAAATACTTTGGCTTTTCATGCGCCGAAGTCACACAGTTCACAGACATCTAAATATGGATGACCCTTTCATCTAAAATACACCATAAAGTATTATTAAAATGACTTTTTAAAAATCTTAATCGTTTCTAAAATTTTCAGTGACATTTTATCATCATTGTTCATGAAATATTTTGTGTTTCAATACCTTAAACCATTTAAAATCCTGAGTGAAAATTTCAAATGGTTATTTCTATGAAAATTTTGTATTCTGCTGATATTCTTGGGAGCCCCTTAAAGAATTGCATATAATGCACCTTTTGATTTAGTCATTATATTTTAAAGTATAATTTCAAATGCTTTTGCACATTGTAAAAAATTTCCGTTAACAATTGCTTTTATAATTATTATGTTATATTAATTAATTTTTTAAAAAATTGTAGTTAATCTGTTATGTAATTTAGATGTGCTGATCGGTTTCTAGGTCATTTATTTTGAAATGTTTTATATTTAGTAATTTAGGTTAACTTAAACTCCCCTTTCTTTAAAAAAAAAAGGAAAGGAACTCTACTTTGGTATTCGCCTTGGGTATTACTTTTTACAGTTACACCTCGGATCGCACGAGAATCCTTCCCGTCTGTGAAATAAGCCCTGCCAAAGATGAATGCGTACTTAACTGAATTTTAGTTTAAAAATTCGACATTCAATCCTGTATGCACATGAAAAGGCAGTGCCCGTGCTTGCAGTACACAATTTACGCTAAAGAAATAAAAAAAGATGATACAGTCTTCAGATATCTATCAACTTTCAATTTACCTCAACTGTGGTGCTCAGCTCGCAGCCAGCATTTCCGAGTGACAAGATGAATGAAATAAATGAACACCCCCATAACGATGAATGGGTTAATTCCGAAATAAATATTTTCAATTATTTTTTCTGCATTCCTTTACTAACATTTGAAGATATGTGCGTTTGCAGCTAAACCATAAAAAAACGTCAATTGAAGATATAACTCCAAGAAAAATATTTGTTTTTGATTAGGACCAATTTCAAAAGTTTACGATGCTTTAAAATGTAAGATTATTTGAGTCAATAAAAAAATTCTTCTGGTTATAGCATTTATTATTCATTGAAAATTTGATTTAAGTTTTTATGCATATAATTATATTACAAAATAAATTTGAAATATTTATTATATTATTCTAATTTTAATTTTCGTGTTAAAAACATAAGGTTTAAATTGCATTATTTTTTGTTTGAGATTATTGACGTAATTTATAGGCAAATAATTTGTTGATTTATTAACAATAACAGCTTGACGGTAATAAAAATTAAAAAAAAAATCTTATTAAAGACTAAAAATCTGAAAAATTAAAGGTTGCAGGCTTACTCGCCATTTAATGAATGAATTTACTTCCGATCAAATTTTCGATGCAGATCGAATTTTCGAAGTCGGCTCTGAATTATACCTTAAAATTTTTTTCCCCATTTTAATCTATCTACAGTATTGTGCTTTAAAATGTCCAAACATTTAGAAATTTTTCGAACTATATACTTCTAAAAATATTATTTCATTTCTATATCATAATATATTGTAAATTAAACTGTTTCGTTATGATAAAGATTAATTTTAGCAGCAGTTCTCATCACTCTTTATTTGATCCATATCTAAACTTGAATGCTCATCAATTTCGATAGAGTAATCGATGCTGATAGAGCTTTAGACGCCGATCAAACTTTTGATTCTGATCGAATATTCATGACGTTGAGAATAAGTCTCGTAATATCTTTCAATTGGATTCGGAGGCATCTCTTAGAGGCATATACGTTGATGGATTTATATAAGTGAATTATTTTATATATAAGTGGAATATATGTTGGGCTATTTATGATGTTTATCGTTTTTAATTTTTAGTCCATATGCTGCTATAGATTTTCAAAAATATATAATTATTTTAGAACTTTATACTTCTAAAAATATACATTATGAAATAGAAAAAAAGTAATTTTTCATTAATTTATTTTATTTTGTATTTATTATAAGGATTAATGTTAGAGATAGATCAGTTCATTCGTTTTTTCATAATTGCTTAATGTTTGATGCTCATCGAGTTTGATCGAACGCTAATGCCGTTCAAACTTTCAAGAATAAAGAATCAGTTCTAACAATATTTTACAATGTTTGTGCTTTGGTTTGATAACGTGTTATTGAAATTGCTTCTATGTTGATTAAATGGACGATATTAATGGGTGGTGGAGTGATAAATGCTTTTTTTTTGGACTTATTTCAGTTTATATTATTAAATATGTTGTACTTCTTTTACACTCCTCCACAGTTTAAAAATATGATTGAATATGTTGCAAAAATTAATTACAATGCTTTTTCTCTTTCCAAATATTCGATCACTTAAAATGTTTAAATAATATATCCTCTTTAAATAACTTACGATATTTTTTGTTAACATTTTATGTTCAAGCTTCGTTTGTTGTAATGATTTTATCTGCAAATGAAGTTCTTTTTCTAATTGCACAGTTGAACTTTGCCACTAATACTGTGTGTGGGGGGGGGGATGAAAAGTTTTCAAAATGAGCATGGAGGAAGGAACAATTTAAAAATGACTCCATTATTGAGGTAATAAAATATGATATATTGAGAAATGCAGTCATAGCTAAAATGAAATGCTGTTACAGCATTCTCTATAGAAAGGTTTTTAAAATCATTACATTTTATTTATTTTATTGGAAAAAACACGAATATTTTTATCATATGAATAAATTAACAATCTAATTAAAGATTTCTCTTTTTTTAGAGAATTTCTTATAAGTCAATATGTTAAGAGAAATTATTTATAATTTATATTACAATAAATAAATAATGCAATGGCAGTATATCGAGAAATATTGATTTATTTTGGAAGATATATCGGAGCGATGATGTTCGGTCAATCCTCAGCCCTAGTCTTAATCCCACATAGAATCATACAAAATAATAGGGGGGGGGGGGTCGATGAAATTTTGAAAGCTCGTTTTGTTAAATTCTTCATCGCGATAAAAATTATCTGGAAATCATCGAACTTTTCAAAAAATTTCTTTCAAGTTTAAATACAATGAGATATTTTGTGTAATTTTTTTTTATTTACTAATAATTATTCTTCATTTTTCCCAATATAAAAATTTTTTTAAATGTTGTTTGTTTATAGTATCTTTCTTTTCCTTTATGAAACCATGCTGTTCTCCAGCACTTCTTTCCACATTGTTGTAGAAAAAAATTGAACCGATGCACAACAGAAAGAAATCCAGTAATTTGTTTTCTTTTTCTTCCGCTCTTTGCTTATTGCTGATGGACCAGAAAGTGAGTGATCAAATTTAGGGTTCCGCTTACTGTTTTTTTCCCTCGTCGAAGACTTGCGGAATGTCTCTTTTTAGGAAACGGCAGTGTGATTGGGAGAAACTGATACCTAAAAAAAAAAAGTGAGTGAGAGAGAGAGAGAGAGCGTTCTCCAGTTCTCCATTCTTTTCACCGTTCCACGAGGGTCAGTGCGACTGCTAATCTCTCTCGGTTCATCATCCATGAATCTTTTGAGAGCCGCCGTCTTATCGCCCTCCCACCTGGAGCGAGATACAGCGACAACAGTAGACGTTATCACGGAGTATTATCTAAAGTAACTTTGAAGTGATGTTCCGTAGTTTTGAAGGCGATACCCTTATAAAGTTACATTTTTAGTTAAGGGGTGGGGTGCAAATACAAATTAATAATAAAGAAAAACCACACATTTAAAATCGAATTCCAGATTGAACTGGAATAGTGATGCTTGAATAACGAAAAGAGCTTGTACGAAAATAATTCATCCGAAGGGAAGTAACGCATGGCACTAACATGAAATATTCTAGTAGGAAAACTTCTTAAAAAATTTTGATCTATGAATGCCAATCAATGTGCTTAGATGCTGTGAAAAGACCCATATTGTTCAGAAAATCCAAAAGATTAGCTGGAGAAATCTTAGAGAGCAAATTAAACAAAGGTAGAACACCTTAAAAAATAATCAGTAGTACGGAGTTAAAGGTGGTACTCTACAATAATACAAATGTAGAACAATTGCACATGGTACATAGAAATGTAGGTTCTCTGACCAGAGGATGCGAATGTGGTCTTTTCGCAATCTTGCTGCATTGTGTGCAGCTTACTTCATTTTCGAGTTGGCTGATAGAGACGAAACTTTTTGTTCGTTTTTTTTATGTCACGATCGAAACAATATTTACTCAGCAAAGAGGAGTAAAACACATTTTCTTTCGAGGAAAATAATGAGCGTTTCAGCAGTGAGGATGGAGCAGAGAAGGTGAGTGACAGCCATTTCCGGACGGCGCAAAATTATTCAATAAATGAGTTGAATTGAGGTGCTTTTTTAAATTCTTTTTCATCAGAACTAAAATAAAACTTCTTAAAAACAAGAAGGAAGATTTTTTCTATAATTAATTATCTAGATTAATTCCCAGATTCAAACGAGTATTTAAGTACCAAAACATCAGTTTCGACACAGACAAACGAGTTATAATCGTTTGAAAACTTTTATGAGTGAATCATTCGAGTAGTATTTGATAAAATGAAACTCAACGTAAATTCGGGTTTGACAGAAATAAGGCCTGGGAATCCTATTTCTATTCACCAAACATTGTAGAAATTAATTGCATAAGAAAAACGTGTGTGATGTTAGAGGTGTGAATAGAGTAATGAGCTATTAAATGGGCATTTTTGCTACTTTTTGAGGCTGGAATAAAATTATTTTACTGTAAATTGTAATAAGAAAAACCAAGAAAGAAACCTTGATTTTTTTTGTTCATAATAGTAGTCTTTCGCTTGAAAACTAATTCTTCGCTAGAGTTAAGCTCTATTTTACAAATAAAGTCCGTTCGTTCTTATAACCAGCAATCATTGAATGGCTGCATAGTATTTGTGATTGAGTAATGAATCAAATGACTGCTCTACGGTTACAAAATCGCATTAAATTCTGGAACAAATACAATTTCATAAAAGTTGTAAATATTTCCATTCATTACAGCTTTATGTTGAATGCAGTTCTTAATGACTTTTTTAATTTTTTTAAATATAAAAGTTTATTTACTTTCTTGTAAAAGTGAAAATTTTAATGCATTCTTAATTTTTTTTTATATATTTGCTATGATTTTATCGTTGTTGCTGAGTTCTTTCTTAAATATAATTCGATGAAACACTCATTTTCGTATATTTGAAATATATTTTCTTTACAAATAATCTCTTTCACTTCTGTCACTTTTGAAAGTGTAAACAGTCAGATCTTCAGCTCAGTATTAAAATAAAATAAAAGATCTAAATGTTCAGTAATCAATTTCAATTTTAAATTGCCAACGGCCGACTCAAATTTCATTACACGTTCCATGTTAATTATTTGTAAAAATACTATCTTGAGCTGGATTTCTACATTCTTCAGTTCTGTATATCTGCATATTACCAGTTTGAAAATTAAAATCAGAACTCTCTTCTGTACATATGTATATATATGAAATAATTCAATTTCGATTTATGATAAATATCATTTAAAATTCAATTTCTGGGTTCGAATTCATATATTTCTATTTTTAAACTCCTAAAAAGACGTGCTATAACATTAGAATGTTTAAGAATGAATCACTGTTTTCATGAATTATGATATGAGTATGTCTGTGTGTAAACATATTTTAGAAGTTTCGTGGCTGAATAGAAGAAACTTTTGAAATTTTAAAACTTACAAAACAATATCGGATGAAAAATAAAGGTGCTAATTGGATGGTATTTATTTCAATCTATAAAATCATGAAAAGTGGTAGGCTAAATTTGGGACAATCAGGGCGTAATATTAGGGACTATTTAAAGCCACAACAATATTTTTGTTGATATAGATTGTTCTATTTGGAGTCAAATCATACTTTAAATAAAAACTTATATGGTTTCAGAAAATACCTTGGAGAGGAACTGGCATTGTAAAGTGTGAAAACTTTTAACTTAACTTAAGGAATAAGGTATCGTGTATGATATCATTTGATACAGCAAACGCCTTTAACTTTGAAGGAAGTACATGTTTTTAAAAGTATTATGAAAAATTACATATAGTTTACGAAGATTTCTATAACCTACTTACGATGATTTTTTAAAGAAAATGATCAGTCCTCATTTTCAATAAAGAACTTTGAACATATAATTTGAAGTACCGTAGAGTTCGAACTCCGGCCCAGTTGAAGTTACTGATGGCAAAAGAATTATTGAATGATTTAAAAGAGGATACAAATGCGAAAATTCGAGTTTCTGCTGATTATCTTGTGATTTTGATAAAAGCATCCACTTCGTACCATTTTGTACTAATATCTCGGGAACTAATTAAGTCTCTGAAAATTTAGGCTAAATAAATGCCAGCTTATATTGTTTAAAAGCAGGACAAATGTTACTCCTATTTTGGGAACTAAATTAAACAATGTTCTTAGTAAAATGTGCTAAGAATCTTAAATGTTTCACTCATACCTCATTTCAACATAATTCAAGAGAAGATTATTAAAGTAACTGAAAAATTAAGATTCTCTATGACAAACTGCGGTTTGTCCCCAATCCTACTGAAATATATATATATATATATATATATATATATATCCCACTTATTGAGAGAATTAACTCATGTGACTCGAGAAATTGGTTTAATAGCTTTCCAAAACAAAATATAAAAATTTTACGAATTCAATTTTTGCCTCTCATAGCAATAAAGACATGCAAAACTAAGTCGACAGTGACTTTTCAAGAGTTGAGAGGTTGTCCTCCACTTGACATCAAATTTGAGAATGAAGTTAGAGAGAAAAAATAGAAGAATTTAAAGATACAGGAAACACAAATAATATGTCAAGTTTTGAATTAAGAAAAATAACTCTCTCTCCGTGGGAAATAACATGGAGCTGTGTCTCAGCAGAAGAATAAATGAGAAATTGTATATGTACAGAGGATTCTAAAATGAATAGTATTTTATTAACAACACCTTTATGTACTTTTGCAATGGAATCCAGTAAGAAGATAGTACAAGCAATCTAAGTGAATCATAGCTACATTTTCATGTTATAACAAAGGAAATTGAATTAGCAATCGAATTTATCGCACAATATGATATCCAATCGGCGAAAATTATTATAGGTTTAAGGTCCTCTTTGATGACTCTGGAATCATTAACAGAAATAAGGAACGAGTTGTTACTGATAAAAAATAAGATTAAAAAATAAATGTAGACATAAAATTATTTTGATAAGAGCATATCAAGGGCAGTTTGAAAACGGAAGAGCAGATTCCTTGGCGAAAGCTACTCCAAATAATATAAAAATTCATTGTTACTATATGAAAACGAAGTCCCAAATAAAAAGAGAGGGTAGATAAAAACCCGATCAACTTTGGCAGAAACGACCACACTCAACTAAGGGTAGAAAAACGGAATCATTTTTCAAGATAGTTGATTTTCAGAGATTATAAAGGGATTTTTTTGTCATCAGGTATTACAGTAAACGGTCCAAATTCGATTTTGTTTTGTTAGACCTTCAATGTGTTTACTGCCATTTGTGGGAAAATTATAGAAAGAAGTGATCTAAGGACTGGATGAATCTGTCACGACCACTTAGCAGACTTTATAAACTTTGTATTTTTAGTATTAAAATAATTATACCTTTATTTTTTGAATTTTTTTAGCTTTATGTACCAGAAAACAGCAATAAAACCAAGAATCATTGTAATGTTGGAGGGAGAGGATAGCAATAAATGCATTCATTCTTCATTCGACGAACTGGTTCCTTAGAAGTAATATGAATCTGATTCTGATATACATCTAAGATGCGGTCATCAAGAGGAAGTGATGGTTTGAAGGGTGATACCCCACTCCCCGCCTATGGAGAGAGAGTTCGGCGTTTTGGAAAATACACAGACTCGAAGTCTTGGAACTAAAAGTTAATAACATAGCAGTTGGATTATCCAACAAATAAGAATTTAAAAACAAAACAGAAAATTTATAACAAAATGATTTTAAGTAACATATAATGGGCAGTTTAAAGAGAATGAAAGAAAACAATTCATAGATGCACAATAGTTTATATCTAACAATTACTAGTATATAATTAATTTGCCTCTTTCTATTACACTATCGCTGAATACTGCAACATCTAACGCATTCCCACAGCCCTATCATTGTTTCCTATCGATTTAATTATGAAGCGTTGGAGCATGGGAATTCTTGTCCTGGCATCGAAATGGCATGGACGTCCGTTTCCAGCCTTGAAATACCGGGTTTACACTTCATAGTTTAACCATCATATTGTTTCACAGTGCTGTGTTGCAAATGATCTTAACTAAACATCTACGGTTACGTGTAAAAGTGATTAATACATAACTGTCATTTGACTCGTCCCTGGCTGATACTGCTTCTTCTCATTCATCTACCACACGAACCTCCGCTGGTATGGAACGAAAGTCTGGAAAAGGCTTATGTAATTATTAAGTGGAGTCGTCGTCATCTGACCAAGATTCAAAATTACGAAGTCTATCCCAAAATAATATTCAGGTAGCATCTAAATGGGACTAAAATATAACTAAGCTAAATTCTGACCTTTCAGACGTATGTTGCTCTCCCAGATGTCCGTCTTTATTATGCTTTCCTTTGCTGTTCTTTGCTTCTCCACCAAATCTGGCATTTCATTCGCAATCCCCTCTAATAATAGGCTGTTACGCTGACTGTTTAAGTACTTTTCTTCAGTAAGCATTTTCTAAAAAAACACTTAACTTCCTACCAATAGTTTAATGTACTGAAAATTTTATAAGACCTCTCCCTGTTATAGCTGCTAACTTATAAATATTATAAATTTGGTGAATGTATGTTTATAAATTGGAAGAAATTACATTAAGCTTAGAAAAATGACGTCAGACGACCTCACAAAATTGCGTTTGCCTCACAGTTTGACATATGTTTTTACTTAAGTATTATGTTCAGTCTTTTTTAAATTATATAAAAGAAATATATTATGATTGAAAAATAAAAATGTATTTTCGACTTTTTTCAGATGAAATGAAAGATAATCTCTTTCGTCATTTTTTAATGCAAATGCGCCGTTTTCTTCTGCACACTTTTATGTTAAGCTTGACTTGAAATTTTGTTCTCGATCTTTCACTCTCTTCCCCATGACCCGGCGTTATAAAATTTTAAATGCTTTAGTTTTTTCGATAGCATTACATTATTTCATTATTTTTTTAATTTAATTAATTCATTTAGATAAATTTTGATTCTTTATGAGGGGTGGCACATGGTGTAAAATAAGAGAAAAAGATTTATTTTAGAATTCCATAAAATTTATAATTGTGTTTCATAATTAAAAAAATGCTACAGCTTTGAGCACTTATAAAAGTGTGTTTTTGTTCAATTTATTTTCTGTGTAGGAAGTGATATCGGTGCATTTCATTCGAAAAGATTCAACATGATTTAAGTTTTAAAAGGCTGGGATAGCCTGGTTGGTAGGACGTTGGATTCGCGTCCCTTGGGTTGCAAGTGCGTACCCCGCCGACTGAAGATTCCCCGCATGTGTAGTGACTGGCGCGAATATAAATCTGTCGTGGTCACAAAGTCCTCCATCTCGAGAGTAATATCACTGGGGGTACTGGATCAGAGGTGATCGTTTTCTGATTCAGATCTAAATTACGATCTGTGGTTGAATGAATGAAATGCATGAATGAAGTCCGCCCTGTAAACGATCTGTGGTTGAATGAATGAAATGCATGAATGAAGTCCGCCCTGTAAAAAGGATTGCCATGTGTATAGTACTCTTGGCCCGAGTTGGCGCCTCTAAAACAAGAGACGCACCCTATCGGCTTAAATCGCTGTCTTTGTAACACCGGGTCCATGGCAAGTGCCATAAGAAACAAGTTTTAAAAAATGAAAAATTTACCTTTGCGAGGGGAAAAAAACAATTCTCAAGCGATTTCGACCCATGCAATCCTTCGTGATTTTAACCTGAAAGTTTTCGGTGCATTAATGTGGGTGGATGTTTGAAAGTCTACGAAGGAAAAAAAAAATGCTTATGTTGTCGCGCGCACGTGTCTAAGAATGAAATAATCGATGTTTTTGACGTATTCAGGTCGCATTCAATTCAGTAAGTTTTTTCAGCTGTGGTTTCTCCTTGAACATTCTTTAGTAACCGGAAGGATTGGCTGGTGATTCTTTTGAGAACGCATTTCGTTCGAAGGCAGTGTTAGACTGATGTTACTAGATTATTCATTAATCTGTATTTCGATTCATAAGACTGATTCATTTATTAAGTAATTATTAGTTGTATCACTTATTTCTCTTTTGTTTACTTCCGCCTTTGATCATTAGTTAATTCGCCAGGAATATTTTCTGTGCTTAGTTTCATTTATGGCCGCGGTTCTTCCTACCAGGTTTTTTGAATCTCTAATCATGACACACATTATTCCAGTTAGCCACGCACCCCTGTTTGCATACTTACCTAATGGAATCTTTACAATCATACAAGCATATTATCCGGGTCATTGCTTGTTATCTTATGCGCGGCATCTTATTCCTGCGCTCTTGATTCTACATAGTACGCATTTTATTTGTATTATGTGAATACATCCCGCATCGTATCAGCTGGATTGAATCCATGGTAAAAAAACAACAACAGCGTATTAGTTTTCAGCATATTAGACATGATACGGAAGGTTAAAAATTTTTTTTAAAAATTCATTCACTACCTTTCAACAACAACAAAAAATAGCAACATTAAGTATTTGTACAAACCAAGAAAACGGTTTAAATCTTATTGCAAATTGTGCATAAATATATATTTAAAAATCTTAAAATTAAAAAAAAAACTATACCACATCGAAAATAATATTATTTAAAATACATCATTTGTTAGTTTTAGCGTGATGCAAAAGAATTTTTATCTGTTAAAACTTGTTTTGAAAAATTGTAGCAAAAAATACTAATAATTCACATCATTTTTACTTACTTAATTTGATTTTTTATTTAGTTAATTTTAAAAAAAATGTAATTTTTTTAAAAAGTTACTTTGTATCACTTATTTTAATCTTCCAACAAATATTTGCACTAAATTTGGTTATTTTGAATCAAATGATCTGTCCTGTGGAATGTTAAGTGACATTCCACAGGAATGTCAACAACATTTATTATATAACACAAACAACAAATGTACATTTATATAGAGTCGTATTAAAATATTGACAGGTAATAGCTGAGTTGCAAAAAAGTGTATTAACATTTTTAACTGGTATCAATCAACTTCAAGTCAAAAACATATTATTTATTTTGCAAAAATTCATAGTTTAAGTAACTTTAATTCAAAATTGTAATTTTTTTCTTTCTATCTTAGCATTGGACACAGATGACATTCCGGTGAAAAAGCAGGTTTTCGAGCTTCTATCTGCTCTCTGTGTCTACAGGCCCGATGGCTACATCAAAGCCTTGGAGACTTTAGAGCATTTCAAGGTAAATAGAATTCATTTGTCTGATGCCTCACGTCGTTTAGTGCATGAGGCGCTCTGGCACAATTTTGTTTCATTTGACTTATTTCATGTTTGTTGTGATTTTCATCCACTTTTTAAAACTCGAAACTTGTGCAATTTTGCACACATACGTATGTTCTTCTTGACAGTCTGGTATTTTGTTATTTTTAGAATTGAATCGATGAATTGATGAATTCATGAGTTAATTGATTTTCAGTGTGCATCTAATGGGGAATTAAAGACCTAAAAAAAAGAAAATATTTAAAATACATAATTTCTATTTTTTTTATTAGCAATCTAATAAGAGTGTATCTTTAAAACTTATTGTATTGAACTTATTTACTATTTAAATCACAATTCGTACAATTCCATAGTATTGAGTAGCACAAACTACGCTTTGAAATAATTCGAAATTTGACAGAAGTCGGTGAATGTTTTTCTTCAGGTCAATGTTGTTCGAATACTGCTAACATTCTTTGAATCAAAATGTTTCCGGAATGGACTTCTAAAAATTTATGAATTGAAATTATACAACTATCAAAATGTCTTCCTCTACACAAACATTTATCTCAGTTTTTCTGCAAATGCCTCGTTCTCAGTGTTTGAATTTTTCTCTTAAATTTGAATAATTTCATCAGAACTTTGCTGAATTTGTTCCCTTCATCTTAGTTTTTGAGACAGACAATAATTGGCTGGCTTGTGATCGAATTAATATGATAAATTTTTCAAGAAATCTCTGCGAGCTAAATGCATTGGTTTGTAATATATATGCTGGAAGTGAAAGATCTCTGTTAGTTGTGCTTAGGGAAATGCGGACATTTAAGTGTTGTTGTGCGTCGTTCATGCATCACTCAGAAATGAGTTTGCACTATCTACAAAACTATGAAATCAAAATAAAATGCAACTCGCACAAGTTACGCATGCATAAGGAAACTAGTTTTTTTTTTTTAATCGATATACAGTCACATTCATGAAAACTAAAATGAAAATCATGAGCTACATTAGTTCCCTTCTGCCCTTATTAGTATTATTAATTTTGTTATTTCTGGAAATCCTATAGTAATTTTTCATATATATTATTTCCAGGTATTGTTTCGGCCTTAGGAAATGTCGCTTCTTCGCAATGAACTTTGAGAGTTCATATTTGTCGTGGAATGTACTATCTTTTTTCACATCATTTTGGCATAAATTCGGAATGATATTAGAAATCTGCAGCTATTATGATAGGTGAGGCATTTGTTACTCTCAGCCCGAGGTCAGTCATGAGAGATTTTTGAGTGATATGCACCTGGCGTGGAAACGTTAGCTGCCGATATAGCCATTTAAACAATATTTCTTTTTCGCAGTCTTGATGCAAGAATGATCCAAGTTTCGAATCTACCAAGGAATTTGCATTAGTACGTTTGCCTCTCACTAGTAATCGATGAGATTTTTTCGCATTTGCCATCTTCACTTCTCGTCAACATTACTTTTGCAAAATTATAAGAGCCAGCACATTTGTCTCAAAATTGACTTGGATACCAATAATTGGTGAAAGTTTTAAATCTTCGGTCTTGTTAAATTCGATAAGGGCTGCGGTCATGATTACGATTCTGAACCATGCCGTCAATACAGGAATGAATGTATTTGTAAGTGAAGTTTTTGAATTTTCTTTAAACAAACGCTTCTCAGCAGAATCGATAGAATTAGCATTTGCTTTCTCTGATATTGGCAAAATTTACATTACTCTATTCGCTATTTCTGCTAGTTTCTCGAGAGGGCAAAAATGGACTGCACTGATGCTGAAATGTTACTGCTATAATTATCTTCTACCCCGTTATGAGATTCTGCGCGAAAGTGCACGTCCACCGAGAAGGGGTTTCCCCCTCCCCCAATTTCTTGCTCTGTTGATTTTCTGCTGCTGTTCGTGGATTCGGACTTAAAGTATTTATTTGTATCCAATGAATATGGATTTTCATTTGCCCTTTGAACGATCGATGCTACTTAGGGAAGTAAGGTGGCCTGGCTTTTATTTGGGGTTGTTGAGTGTGCAAAATTCAAACATTGTATCGTGCATAAAAATCGTTGCAATTTGGTGATGTTGAATAACGTTTGCTTGTGAAATCTGTGATGTTGCATGTTGTTGAAGTAAAACACTCATGCATGCATTACTCAAAAACTAATTTTTTTTTTATTTTGTAAAAATATAGAATCAAAGTAAAATTTAATCTGCACGAATACGTTACGTACTGTAACATCTTAGTGATGTTGATACTTATCTTAATCAGTGTATAAAAGAGATTTATATACATATTTTTATTTGGATTTTCTTGATTTAAAATAATATTGACTAAGTACACTTAGATATTTTCAGCAGAGAAATTCTCAATAAACTATGTTTTCAGCTTTCGATACTCTTCTTTTTTGTTGGCTTCCAGGTGTCTGCTATCCCATCGTCTTTCATATCTTCCCGCGTCCCTTTATCCCATGTTTTTTACTAAAAGTCTTATAGTGGGGGTTGGAGAAAATTCATGTATGGATTTTCTATCGGGAGATGTCACAATATTCGTTCAGATTAAATTTTGTTTTGATTTTCTAACTGTAGGTTTTATTTTATACATGAGACGGCTGTGATTAAAAAAAAGAAAAAAGAAACGATCTTATGAGAAGCAACTCATTATCACAACTGATTTAATGATTCTCTTTGATGCTATATGAAGTATTACAAGAATATAGGGTTTTATTATTAGTTTTCTACGTAAGTTCCCAATATAGATACTTCCTTTAAAAAAAACTAGAAGTCTAGGAAAGCGTTAATACCTGTTACAAAGTATTTTATTTAAAAAATGTTACGTCTTTTCCTTTTTGTTCCCATTTTCTTCACCCTATTATCGATATATATGATTAATCAAAGAAATTCAGTCAATAATTTGTAGTTCTCGTTTATTCACAGAATTGTGACTTTATTGTATTGAACTTCAAATTTCAAACATACTTTAAATCAATCCGTCTTTAATAAAGCGTGAAAAGGGTCAAGAAATGGAATTCCTGTATGAGCGGATGTGAAGTTAATTTTCTTCTCCTTTTCAGAATCTGAAGAAACACCGTTACCGGCTTCAAATGGTAGTGGATGAGTTGAAGTCTTCCGATGTCGCCGAGTACACCACTGCTCTGATAGCCTTCGTCAACTGCCTCATCATATCGCCTGCTGCACTGAGTGAGCGTGTGCGCATCAGGAATGAATTCCTCGGTGGGCCTCTTTTTTTCTTTTCTCTCTTTTTTCGCTTCCCTCTATATTTAACAATTATAGTCTCAGGACCTGTGTTACACTGGGCATGACCATGTTAGTTTAAAAAAATCTGTCAATTTTTTAGTTTCATTTGCTTAGATGTTCACAATAATGGGAAGAGGGAATATAGAATGAACAACGATTTATACTGTCTCATCTTTCTTCGTTTACGCTTTCCTTGATGAGATTTTATTGAGGCCACGTGGTCTCATATTGTGGATTGTGTTTATTGCAATGTAAACCCAGCTTTGAAAAGATGAATGAACAATGCTTAAGGATATACTTCATGACAGCTATATTCAAAAAGCAACCACTAAAAAATTTATCAATCAACCGTTACTACAGGGTGTTTCTCTACTGCATGCGCTGAACTCTGAAGATATAACAATACTCGGTGACGAATCAGAATTCAAGCAATAATTCAGTATTAGAAACATCATTCACCACACGATATTTTACAGATAGCACGAGAAACAAGCGCACATATGAAATAAACACACATACTTTTTTAAACACTTATATGCTCATTTACAAAACACACACAAAACGCTTAAAATGTTCCTGGTCGCTACAGAGATGTGTGTGACTATAATATTACAGTTATAGGTCTGGTAACGATTTCAATCAATGAACGGTATCTTCAAGTCAGTTTCACTTTTGTCTAATTGGTCCTAGGTCAAATTTTAATGTTTGAAATAATATCGTATTTTAGCGTTATTTATGAAAAGTGGTTTTATTGTGGTAGTGTCAAAAATCACATCACAGTAATTACTGGACTTGTTTTCATCCGGGGCTTCTTTAGGATATAATCAGTGATTTCGTCTGTTCATATGCTCAGCCCTGAAGTGTTTGTGAAAAATGCTTCACCAAAGATTTATTGTGAGTGTCCATTTAGAAAACTTCTGCCTTCCGAAGATGACCTTGCATGTTCATATTTTCTTTCTCCTTTCAACGCGCTGCTCCCTCCAGAGGTTTGTAAATGCAACATTGAAACGTCAAGTTAATAGCATTCAAATGTTAGATACAGTATTTCGCAGAAATATTGCTGTGAATTGTTTGCAAAAAGAAGTTCCTTTTTAAATATAGATGCTTGCTGCTCTGTGCGGAATGTTATTTTGCTTTATGTACTGTAATTTTTTAAATATTTATTTATTCAATTTTTTTAAATTTCACCCTTTTTTTTTAAATTTAAACTTCCATTGTGTACACTATTTTTTCATGCCTATTTCACTGGTTTATGCTATATAGGAAAATGTGTTTTGAGGCGTGCAGTTCTCCGACCTTGAAGTAAAAGCTAAAAATAGTTCCTTTTACGAGATTGTGCATGTAGCAAATAAAATTTTTTTATATTTTTTTATTGAAAGTTATCAAAGAAAAACTTTTTGTGAGTAAAAATAACAAACTTATCCTAAATTCCATGGTTCCAAACTCCCATTTTTTAAATGATTTATTTTGTATTCGAATTTAAATGTTAGGCATTACAGTAGATAATATTTATGGGAATCAAAGGACATTAAAATGCATATGTTAAAAACTCTTTTTAAAAAAGGACCGAAAAGCCCCGGCTATGTTTGTTAAAAATAGTATGATTTAGATTATACTCTGATATACTATTTAATGCAGTGAAAACTTACTTTTTTAACAAACAGGATATCTCCCTTCCCTCGCTAGTAAAGTAAGTTCTAGTTAGCCCCAAGTGGATAAATTTGGAAAATTGTTTCGAAATATATATATAAGTGAATGTTTCCAACTGCAGTATCAAAAAGTGACTGGATGAACTTAATTCATGTTCCGTAGAAAAAGGGATATTATTTTGCTCTGCTAACCAAAACCCAAATGAATTTGCAACGGCAAAAAGGATCCAAACATTGATTGACGGATTCGGAACTATAACATTTGCATTTAAAACGACTTTCAACTTAAGAGTAGGGTGAATTGATATGGAAAGAAAGAATCAAAATGTTACTTTATGCTCGAGTAAGTGTTATTCTCAATTCTAATGCAGATAACTGGATGGCTTTATGATGATTGGGAGAGCAGAACATCAATTCAGATGGTATTAAGACGTCGCAGTATTGCAATATTGCATGATTTCTGATTGCAATTATTATTATTATTATTATTTGCAGTTTGACTAATTGAGTATATGTTTTGTATTTTTTACAATATATGTTGCATCATTAGATTGATTTGTATGCATCATTAGATTGAGTTCTTGAAATTTCCATACAATATTATCGTCCTTTAAATAAAATAAGTATTGAAAAGTTTGAACTCGACTTGTAATAATCCCGAAACGTAGCTCGATCGTATAATAATTCTTTTAGCTTTTTTACATCTGTGGCACGAAATATCATGTAAATGGAAAGATCAAGGAACAAATCTGGTACCTTTGAGCAGATCAACTGTATTTTATGAGATAATCACTCATAGTTTTTTTTAAATTCTAATTCTTTGATCATTTTTTCATCTAGGTCTGAAAATACCGGAAGTGTTAAATCGGTTCAGGTGAGTACTTGTTGCTTATAAATGAATTCGCTATGGAATGATGTTTTTATTTTCAAAGTTGGCCTATTGTTTTTCTTAATTCACAAGCCGCCGGAATATTCGTTGCATTTATTTCCAATTAAATGTATGTAATGTAATGTTTCCTCAAGAACTGTTTTAAAAGCATCAGATTGCGGCTTATTTCAAAATCGTGTTACTGTAGCAGCTTTCCGAACTGTTCAGTTCCTCGTGAATATGAATCGCCGCAACAGTCATGCCTCATGACATCGTAATGCTTTTGAAAACAGCGTATAATCTTACTTCTACTATTCGCGGAACTGTCATTTCTCTTTCTTATCACCAAATGGTTCGGGCGATGGTTACATAAAATTTAAATTGAATCTTTTGTAGATAATGAATTTATCTGCCAAAATATATTGTCTCGTACTATTCAATGTGTCTTATACATTTAAGTTCATTGTACGATACGTTTTGCTAATTTTTTTGCCCATTTCTCCCAAAATTTCAAATTTAGTTTTCAAAGAGAAATTATTAATCTTCAATTAATCCAATAACATGCTTAATGAATCGAAGCATATTCTTAAAAAATATCAGAGCAGAAAGAAAAATCTTTCAAAATTGAAATACTAGATGCATTGCAAAATATATATCGTGATTTACCTATTACAGCAGAATAATATTAATTGAAATTTCTCCGGTTCAATAAAAAAGCGACCTCTAATAAGAAAGCTATATATCATGAGAAAAAGTTATAACTTAAAAGTGTGTAAAAATGCATAAAATTTAGTAAAGTAAATGTTTTTATTATTGCTTATTTCTGAAGTTAATCTTTAGTTGTAAAATTAGCAGTATTCAAAAATTTTACTAGAGTATACTTTAAACAGAAGGCCTACTCAATATGTAAAAATAAGCCAAATATTCATAGCTTAATCATCAACAGTGAAAGAAAAAGAAATGGAATATTAGTAGTAACAAGAAAACGATTTGGGTTTTATTCGTAAAATAATTATGATACTGATGTAAAGTGCTTTTTGGATCTTGGGTTGGTCTGAAATATGGAGATTCGTGAAAATCCCGAACTCGAATATTTCGACAATTACAATATTTTTTCTTTACATTTTTCGTGTAACCGAAAATAAAAATAAATAAACAAATAAATGACCCTGTTTAAACATCAAAGCAGAATTTTTACTTCAGCTTAATAAATTAACTTCAAAATCGTTTTAGTATGGTAATCTTCCTGTGCATTTCTTACTTTAAAACTTGCTATCGCAAGAAACCAACAAATACAAGATAGATGAATAAAGGCCTAAAACAGTAGTACACTGTGTGGAATTTTCGACTGTTAGTTCGGTTATCTTCTGTTTTTTTTAAATTCAAATGTCATATGGTTGTTTTAAAATGAAAGGAATTTTAATTTTCTTTATCATCATCGCAGGTGGTATGAATTTTATAAAGAATTTCATTATAAATAATTATCCGAATAAAAAAAGTTCAATATACAATGGTTTTAAAAAGAACTAAAAAATATAAAATAATTTTCTTAGCCCCATACAGATTGTCCTAAAAATCTATGGCTGTGATTTTTTTTTTTTTTTTTTTTTTTTGTCTTATATGTGCGGAATTTTCCAATCGTTTTTAAGCTAACTTCCCGATCAGCTGACAATTTGGTATTGTGCCATCTATCGGTAAGAAACGTTTTTAATCTTTTCCAAAATTTGCACCGAGCTGACAAACAGATAGACAGACCAGAAAGTTAAATGACACAGCGTTTCTATCCACCGAATCTGGATTCACTGCCAGTTTTGAGCTATGCTTAAGGTTTCAAGTCTCTAATTTTCGCGAAGTTAGTTAAAAAATTTGCACCGGTTAGACAGACAGGGAAGAAGAAAGCAATTTAATAAAACTGAGGTAGTTAAAACTAGCGAAAGATTTGATGAAAGAATACAATTGGTCTGAATTCCGTCACAACAGTAAAAAGATTGGTTATAAATTGTACTAAAAATGAATTTTCAAAAATTTATTAAAGTTAGAGAGGAAATATAATTGAAATCTGCTATCACAAATTTCAAGTTATCATGCGAGTTCATAATTTTTTTAAAGTCACGTGGTATCAATCCAACAGAAAAACATTATGTTCTCACATGACGCATATTTCGCATTCATCAACATTTAAAAAAGCGATGATTTTTTGACCATTTCAAAATCAATCACATTCTAAAATTTTTTTCGTATAAAACCAGTTTAAACCGGTTAGAAACAATCACTTGACAATAACATTACGGATGTGTCGATATTTAGTAAATGATGGTTCAAGTGATCAAAATCATTTGAACTCCAATACTTTATCTCAGAGCCTTTTTTTTTCTTTTGCGCGCTTGAAAATCCGGTTTAAACTGGTTTGAAATCATTACTGACTATTGTATTGCGCAATCGTCAACTTTTAAAAAAGCGCCTCCTCCCCCTTCATCTCATTCGAGATGAATGGGGTTTATTCTCATTCAAAAATCAATCGACCTTCAAATCTTTTTTTGCCAGCTAGAAAAATTGAAAATT
>JAPMOR010069380.1:352816-373531 GCA_026543865.1 Argiope aurantia | reverse complement strand
TGGAACAAGCGTTTATTTTCTTAGCTATTGCAATTGGACATATAGATTATCAACCAATAAGTATTTGGACACCCATGTAAATGAATATATTTGCGGTCCTGATCTATGTCACGCCTTCTGTACTTAAATACCATATAGGAAAAAGCATTTACATTAGTCACACGCAAGATACCAAGAAATTCAGAACTGTCTGATTTTGATAAAGAAGTAATTGTTGGATATCATAGAAATGGATGATCTTTAAGCAATATTTCTAGGGGGAGTTAAACATTCCAAAATTATCAGTGACTTTTGTGATTAAGAAGTGGAAAGTGTGTAATGATTGTCGGAATGTGCTTCAACCCAGCAGACCCACAAAATTAAGAGATAGTGACCGACGAGTGCTGTCCAAAGAAATTCTGAAAACCCACACCAATCCAATGGCCCACATACTCCAGGAGTTTCAAGAAGCATCCGGGACTGTTGTTTTGACAAATACCATCCTCAAGGAAGCATATTTGCTTGTTTTCCCTGGTCGTACTGCCGCTCATAAGCCTTTGATTACGAAATCCAACTATGTTGTTCAGTTGAGATGGTGAAAAAGCAAGTCAAAATTGGACTGTAGATGAATGGAAATAGGTTCTCTGGAGTGATAAATCAAGATTTAGTCTCTACCAGTCGGACTATCAACTATTGAATATGAATAAATTGTGTTTATCTCTTTTATCAGAGGTGTACAATTGCTTGTTGGTAGATGGTGTATTTCCAATTGCAAAGTTTCGTCTAATATATAAAAATACTACAGTTTCTGTAGAGAGTATTAGTAAAAAGTATAAAAATTATTTATTATTATTATTATTTGCTCTCTCCATATCTAAAAAGTGTCGCTGAATAAAATGTTTTTCTTACTCTCATCTAAAGAACAAAAAATATCATCCTCTCTCTGTCAAATTTTATTGATGTATTAGGAGATTTTTCCATACCTCTGACCAGTGTTTGAGAGACACTTTTGTCGTAATTTTGAAATATTATATATATATCAAAAACAATTATTAAAAGAGCTGAACCGTAAAATTTTAATGCTTTTTTTAAGCTTTCATTAAATGTTATGAAAAAGTCGGATAATACGTTCATTGAAGTGCTTAGAAGTTTGTTGAAAGTGATTACCCCCGACAAAAGATGCACTTTTTTATATGCGCGTATGCGATCGAGTACATCACCTGAGGCTAAAAAGATGGGTTTCTTGAATTCGCTTGTGAAGATCTACCGAACATGTATTTCATAGCCACTTCATTGAATAAATGATTATTTTCTGACATAATGCCAATCGAAACTAACTGAATACATCAGTGATCATTCAGTGTACTTTCGTAGAAAATAGAACCAACTAAAGAATTTTTTTTAAATGTCACCATTCTTCTTTGTATATAAAATGCTGATGTTCTTGGCACAGAAATCGCTCTTTGTCGAATGACAATAATCAAATGTAAATAAACCCTCGTACGATTTTCAGATTTCTTTGAACATTTTGGTAGCTGTATTGAACTCATGGCTTTTCTTAACTCATTAGTGGAACTGCAAAATATTATTAGAAACGTTTTGGAGAGGTTCGTTGCGTCGCTCTGGAGATCGATCGTGCATAGAATCGTTGTGTCAGTCGGTGGAAGGCCACACAAACTCCAGCAGTTAAGTTGAAATACTCTCGGAAATGTGGCTTTTTACACAATGAATTCGGAACCTAGCATGGGGATGACTTCAAAAATAAATAAGCCAAAATATCAGTTTAGGAAACGTTATGTGTTTTATATATGTTTAGTAGGTACCCAGATGCAAGATATTTCCTTGTTTGATATTCCAGTTCTTTTCTGGAATATGTTAAATGTTCAGTTTCTCTTTCATCTTCCTTTCTTTATAAAATCGATATTGCAAGTGTCGCAACCAAAGTGATTAACAAATTTTTTGAAGCCTTGGTGATTGGATGATGCATTTCTAGATAAATATTTACATAAGACAGATTTTCTTATTGATTAAATTTGTATTTTTAAACTTAATATTTTCATCTAAATTTGATATTAGCCCCTCTAGATTTTAAAATAAGCATATCTTTGTAAATTTTGTGAATAGAATTGTTAAACTTTGTATTTGCATAAATCTGAAGAGAAATATTTTATCATATATATTTTTTTACATTTTTAGTAGTTAACTTCTGAAGAAATCAAAGTGTTTTCATTGAATTTCTAATATTATTTAGTAACATTTTATAATTGGAAGTACATGTCTATGCAAAATGAAGGGAAGGAATTAAAAGTTTCGTCCAATCTTTTGGAGCATCCTGTGTATAAATCACTAAGGAAAAGAAAGAGTGCATTAATAACGTAGAGGTCAAAATTGCTGGATAGAAACAATTAATGTAAAATAAAATTTAATCTAAAAAGGAAATTTGTTATCTTTTAAATATGGACTTCGTATTTCTCGTGTTTCAGATATAGGAATCGCATTCCAACGAATTTTTCTCTATCCCCAGGTTGCTGAAACTCCGCAGGAAATTCCCTTCCTCAGCATCCTTCAGCATTTGCTGAGAACTGATCTCAGTCAGCCTCTATCGGAACTGATCTGGGAGACCGTCGAGACTCTGGTCCATCGCGCCACTCTGTTAGAAAGCAAGCAAGAAGCCGATCGCCTGCTGAGGGCGTCGAATTTAGGGGGGCTACGCTGCCACTGCTCCTGCCACTATCGGCAAAATTCTCTTGTGTTGGAGGACTGCGAAATCATGCCGGGAAAGAAGAATAAACCGAACCAACTCTCTTTCTGTTCTTCTGATGGGATGCACACTCCGACCACCCTTTTATCTCCGAGTCATCCCCCTACTCCCTGTGATCTAATTTCTAGTCCACTGCCATCTTCGCATGCTTCGAAATCTTCATGGAAAGTTCCGCTTCAAAGACAGAATTTGGCCCTTTCACCGAGTGAAAGCCAAGTAACGTCATCGAAAATGGAAACTACGAACAGTAAATGCCTGAAACCGGACTCTGTTAGTGAAAACATACCTCACAATGTGCCTCAAATTGTAAAAACCAATATACAATGTGATAATATCGTTGATTTTAGTAAAACTATTCTTGTTAGTGACGTGTCTTGTTCCAGTCCTAAAAAGCATGGTGGCGCCATTGATGCCACTGTAGTTTCTGAAGAGTGTTCAAATAGTATCAGGGATTTGTCAGAAACATCTAATGTGCCTCCTCCACCTCCACCTCCTCCACCAATCGGATATGGATGTCCACCCCCTCCACCTCCACCACCTCTTGCACCTCTACGCTTACAGCCTCAAATCAAAAATGTTATCACAGATATGACATTACCTCAAACAGATACCCCCAAACCTAAGGCAAAAATGAAGTCTCTCAACTGGAGTAAGATACCATTGTCAAAGGTGATTGGGAAGGACAATTTATGGTCCAGAATTGCCAAAGACCACGCTGGAAGCCCGAATGATCTCGATTTCGATACTATGGAGAAACTCTTCTGTCAACAGCCAGTGTCCACCAATGGTCATATTTCTCCTCGCTTTGGAGATTCGAATGATGTCTCTGACAAAAGGAGAAAAGAAATTCAAGAGGTAAATTCTGTCTTTCTTCTGTCTTAATTTAGTTATTCAAAATGTAAGATAATTCAAAATTAAGATCCTTTTTTTTTACAGTTTACTATAATTTCTTTGTGAAAAATGATAGAAAAATTTGAATACGATGCAGAAAGAGTTTTACAGTTTTGTTTGCGGTCTCTCTTTGTGACTATTCTTGATCTCAATTGCAGCAAAGCATCCAAACTGACAGTGCATTTTATGCCAAACATTACCTGCACTTTCTGCCAAACATTACCTGCACTTTCTGCGTACTTTCAAAACGTTCTTTTATCATTACTGTTCTCTGTTATATGCATGGGGAGTTTAGAGACAACAGGAAGATTAATTTCAAAATTTGGGAATCAAGTAATTCTGCATGAGACCATATAAATCTTCTGCCATTTCTTTTGCATTCCATAAGAATACTCTGAACACTGTCTTCTCTTTTATCTGCAACGGTGAATTTATGGAACGGAACGTTTGTTTCACTCTCAAAAAAAAAGTATTTTCACTGAGATTACTTCTAACGAATTGCTGCTTTGATGTTGCCATTGTTGTCTTGGATAGTCCAATGAGGCAATTATTGCGCATACAAAGAAAGCAAATAACGTTTCCTTCTATATTTTTAACGTTTTATTTTGTTATCCATCATTGGGTGCTAGGAAGTTACTAGAATTTGTTATCATTCTGAATGATCTTGGAAACTTGGAAAGTGATTGAGTTTCAGTTTGCAATATCAAGTCATCACTTCCGCATTATCATTATGCTGTACTTTTTTTACTATTACTTATAATGGCAGATCGTTCAGTGTAACCATGGGGATGAGTACCAGAATCAATTCTATATTAAACAATGATTCCACTGCGCAGAACATAAATTTACCCTTTCTAATTATTTTTAAATAATTTCATTATAAGCCATTAAAAACATTTCGACTTGATGTAGGTGCGTTTTAACAAATTTGGAAAGTAATTACTAATTTTTAATAAATTTTATTTAAAAATTGAACTTTATTAACATTGATTTTTCATTTATATTTAAATTTCAAGCTCGCGCAAGCGATGTGCAGCCGCAAAACTTAAAATATTTATTTCCCTTGATAGTTGAGTTTGTGGTTTATTGTCGCAGGAGCCATATTTGGCTGTACTGCAATTAGCAAAAGAAAAAGGAAAGGTCTTGAATCTTCTAGGAAGAGAGGAGTTGTGGCAGTACTAAAGACAGTATCATTTCCCTGTCACAAATTGAGAAGCGTAACGAGAGCGCTTTGTTATTGCCCTCGTGCAAATGGCACTTCTTTGAAGTTGTCTCTCTGCGAATAATGTCATATCGATTTCTCTTGAATACTGAAACTGCTGATGCTATTAGATTGTTGACGGATTTAAATGTCGCATACAAGATTAGTCATTACATTTACACGCTGAAAATAATTGACTACCGTATCTATGCGCGAGTTGAGCCTGGTTTAAATTTTGCATTTTATGTTTCCATTCTAATTAAATGGTTGATACTTTTTAGTGAATATTTTTTTAAAGACAGAGGGAGGGGATCAGGAAACATTCGCCATGAAATGAAAAAAGATTCGAGCCTTTCTTGAATTCTAATAAAACTCTGAAAAAAATGAGAAGCTGCTACAGTTTGATGTGCAGAACATTTTTTCTAATCTTGATTGTTTGAAAAGTCAAGTATTTATGTCATTTCATATATATTATTCAAATTTTTGTATATGATTAATGTTTGTAGCTCGATAAAAAAGTAGTTAATTGTAGATTTTTTAAAAACAATTTATTTAGTTATACAAAGATATGTTAATTAAATTAATAAAGCATTAAAATGTTGCATCATTGGATCACACCCTCGCTTAATGGGAGGTAAATGTGAACAATAGTAAATCAGAGAGTGTCGTTTCCTGCTTAGTAGAGAAGCATCTATCTCTGGGTCCAGTTCGCACGGGAACTCAGTTTGAACTGAGAAGTTTCCTCTTTCGCCACCCCAGGAGGGGCTGGCTCTGCAGGTAAACTTGAACAATTAGTATGATTATTCCCCTCCTGTGACTTAACTGTGACTATGAGTTGGAAAAGTGAAATGGGTCTCAAAAATCATTTGAAAATACCTTGATTTAAAAACAGATTTGATATGCATTAAAGGCATAAAGCATATTTGCCTTATAACAAGTACCAACAACTGTGTTTACTACGAATGCAGTTTTTTTCTATTCAATTTTTTTTAAAAAAATGATCAGGTCCATACCAAATTTATTAAGTTTGTTCGATATTGTCAGATTAAAACCCCGTTTAGAAGCTGTGTTGGTATGGATCACAGTTTTGAATAGTGACTGAGGGTATTATTTCGACCTCTCCCAACTTCTTCGCCAGACTGGAGCTGTGACACCGGCGTACCAGCAAACATACTTCTATGTGCGAAGAAAAGTAAATATATTTGCATAATGCCTTTATTCCTTGACTCTACGCGTCATCTTTTGGATGTGTGACAAATAGTTTAAAAATCTGTGCGATTTCGAGCACTCATATTCCTGTCGCGCCATTACCTGCGGAATCATCTTATGCTTTGTAAATTTAAAGCGTAAGCCAATTTTTAGAGTAAGAGAGAGAAATTGCAAAAATGCTTCGTTTCACTTCACTTTTTTCTTCTCACTTACCTCACCGGATGAAGGATGTTTGAATTAATTATGCAAAGTTCTAAATGGAGTCATTAAAGCAATGAAATCTTTTTATACATTTTATTTCAATGAAAACTGCTAGCGTAAGCAGAAACCATACATCAGTTATTTTTTAGAGTTCTGCATATGAACCCGATTATCTCCTTTCGATACCGAACTCATTTTTATTGACTGAGTCTCGGCTTAAAAACCCATTTAGATGGAAAATCCGTCGTGTGTAAGGGATAGTGCGCATCAGACATCTTTCCATTGATGCGATGCAGATGTTTAAAAATAAAGTCGTATGATTATGGTACAAATTGGAGAGGTCTATCCCGAATTATAACTTGTATGGCTTCAAAAATAGGACATTAACGTCCTATCTAATCAAATCTAAAAGTTCACATAGAACTTTTTTAGTTATAATTATTTTCTATTCGAAGCAACATAAAGGTTATTATCGGACGGGCCTGGTAATCTGTAACCGTGGTCAGATGACGAGGACAGTATCTAAGTCGACCACTACCTTGTTTCCTTTTCACGTCATCAGAGGGCATTTAAAGTGCTTTAGATCCGCTTTCACAATGATTCTTCGGCAGAATTGCTTTTCGACCTTTTATCCATTCTTCTGAAGCTAAGGTCTTACTTACCAAGTCCCTGCAACCACTGGTAGACTGCGGAATATTTTTTTTCTTCGACGGATTTTTTAATTTTGCTGGGAAAAGAGATAAAAAAATTATTTTTACCATTAAAAACATTGACATTTATAAGCTTTTTACTTAGCCTTCCAAGCAACCCATTATTTTATGTAATAAAAGAAAATAAGAAATGAGAATTGTTTATTTTCCTTTGCAGATCAACCTATTGGATGGCAAAAGAAGTCTAAACATAAATATATTTATGAAACAATTCCGCAGGTAAGAATTTCGATTTTTCTGAATGTATTTCCGTGTGCGACGATTTAAATATGAAGTTTCGATAGAACTCGCTTCTTTATTTATGTTTCATGGTAAGACGTACAGTTTAATGAAAGAAACTTGAGATTAGTTTGGTTTATACGAATCAAATGTTTTCTTTTTAAAGAGTTCTTTATTTTAGCTCCAACGAGAACATTGTTCGCATTCTGAAGGAAGGAGCCCACGAAGATCTCGGGGCGGAGCGGCTGAGAGGATTGCTCAAAATTCTTCCGGAGGCAGATGAGGTGAGAGTCTGATTTCTTAGAGAAAGTGGTATCGAAAATTTTAATTTTGACATTTCGACGATGAATCTGCCTGGTTTCAGACTTTTATAAATTCGAAAAAAAAAAAAAAAGAATTTTCGGAATGTCTGTGAACACGATAAATCGAAACGAAACGAGCTGGATGGATATGGGACCTTTATAGATTGCTGTCAAATTTCGGACGCAACGGTAATGAGGAGATTTGTGATGTGCATCAAATTTTGGGCCCAATCCTTAACTGTTTGTCATATCTCTAATCGTATCTATAAGAATGAGATAAGTTGTAAACGCTGCAAAGTATTTTGTTTTATATAGATCTGCAACTTTATGTCAAGTTGCAGATCTGTATCTAATATCCAATGCAATCGGAGCAAAAATGGTGTTCTACAAAACTTGATAATGGTCTGTCAAACACGCTATTTTATACAACTAATCAAGTAAGTCGAAAGGTAAGCGCATCTGTTTATTGTTACTGGAAATAAAAATTTCTAAGGATTTTTGTCTTTGAATGTAATACCTGCTTCATAAGTATAAGGTTGTCTCGATCAGCTGCTTATATCTCGCGTCATGTCAGCATGCATGCAGATCAGTCTAGAACTAACTTCACCTTGAACGGAAGATGCAGAGATACAAACATCTCAAAGAGTCTCATGCGAAAGAAAAGTATTTGCGCAAATAAATTTATTATTTCCCCCATTAAAATTGTAAATGAGAATCTCTTATCTAGTGCATTAGATTCTAATTTAATCCTGTAGCTTTTGGACTGATTCCGCTTAGCTTAGCTGTTCATGTGTCAAGAGCTCATGAAAGAAGGGAAGTTGGTTAATGAGATTGACATAAAGTCTGACTTTAACTACTGTAAATGGGGACGGGTTAATCTCTTTAGTGAAAGCTGTGGCTCCGTTCCACAGAACTTATATTATTATTCTTTGCTAGTCTTTGAAATCCGAGCGTTTACCGATACATCACGAGAAAAGTCGGACATCTTCAGGCCCCGAGGTGCAACAACGGTTCTTTGCTCTCCCATGGCAGAAAATTTGGGCCATTTATTTGTATGAGAACAGGCTGTAGAAACATCGGTGTGGGAGAAACAGGCCTTCGCGCAGGAGGAGAACCAAAAGCTAGCTAGATTACGAAAATCAATACGTTAATAAAGCGCTTATTGGTGACTGTTAGAAAACTCTGAAAATTATAATGAAATGAAGAAACAGAATAAATAAGAATAAATTTGTCTGTTACGCACATTCTTTATCTAAGAGATCCAGATACTGGATTTGCAGTTGTAATATTATTTTTGAAAAAAGATATTCTGAAAAGACGTTATGCAAAAAATTGTTTCATCATCCACCACTTTTGTCTGTAGATATAATTTGGAGAAATTTGAAAAATCTAGTAAGCCGTGACAACCCAATGACTTAATCTCACATTGAAGTTTGTATTTTATGTCACATTCTCAACTGTGGAACATGCCATTTTGCTAATTTTGTAACTTCCTCTTGTAGCCATGTTTAATACTTTTTGCGCTATTTTTTTTTTCAACTCTTTTTTTTTTTTTTTTTTCAATAAGTCATCCAACAAATTTCACACATTTTTTTATGAAAGAACTGAACAAGGGAACATTTTACTCTTTTTTTTATAGCAAATTGATACTTCCAATTTGTCAGTTTCATATTAATATCATATTTAATAGCAAAATTATACGAATCTGTGATGAAAAAAATATTTTCAAAATAATTAGTTTTTTGGTGATAATTAATTGAATAATAATTAAATAGTTCATCACAAGCAGTTGCATCACATCACAAATCTCAATTCTGATGTGTACGAATTTTGTATATTTAAAATCGACATAAAGCTATATATAAAAAAATTTAAAATACTAAATTTTAAAATATTTTAAATAATAGGTTGCTTTAAATAGATCGTATCCAAGAATGAGTTAAATATTATATAAAAGAAAGAGGAAAAAGAAGAGCGGTTTACCATTTTTGAGGAATTCCCTCAAAAATGTTAAACCATCCTTTCAATGCAATAGAAAAACCATAGAAATCAAATCGCTTATATGTTGGTGCATCTCTGATTTTCCCTACTAGGGTTTGACGGTTTTCAAACCTGGTTTTAAAAACCAGTTTTTTGAAGTAAATTTGTCAATTCGAAAACCGGTTTTTAAATTAAGAAGACCAGTTTTAAGAATTCATATTATTATGTAAAAATTAATTTTGAATTTATTTGATTTGCTATTCATTCTATGCAACGGGCAGCAAACACATTTTTTCAACGTTGCAAGTTGCGTTGGCCAGTGCTTGTGCATTGCACAGTTACGCCTCGAATTCGTCAATTTATGTTTTTCATGAACATCCCTTTTCACTTTTTTTTCTTGGTGAAACAAAAGTTTGATAATGTTCATCTCTTTCTTCTCGTCGGATGTTTTGTCTATCGGTATGAAGTCGGTGCTAATAGAAACGTCAGCAATTTGACTGGCTCGTTTCGAAGAACGTGTGAAAGGAATAAATAATTCCCCGTTTTCTGCTCCTTGATCACAGTATTTAATGATATCATATAAAATTTTCTTTGTACCACTCCTGAAAGCTTTTTTACACCACTTGAACTAGCCATATCAATACGAAATATTCAGGTAAAATAAAATGCTGTCAGAAATGACATGACACTCACATACACGTGAAAAAAAAAAAAAACTAAAAAAGTATCTAATGCGAGAAATCTAAAGTCAAATGTCTTCATCGTTCCGAGTCTCAACCCTTAATGAAATGGAATTGTCGAAATGTGGTCTCAGAATCCGATCCGTCTCGAGTCACGACAGGTTTGCATGTGAAAGTGAAAACTGGAAACAAAAATATAAAGTTGTTATATTTACTAAAAATAGCGTAAGTATTAAGTATGTTTAATTTTTATGTTTATATTTTCTATTTTACATTTTAAAATTTAAATTTTATTATATAAATTTCTTCTATAAAAAATTAGTGTAAAATAAGAAGTTCTGGCTTCTGTTTAATGAAATTTTAAATAAAACATAAGGCGTTAAAATATTCCATATTTTCGTTCGCAACGTTTTAACATAAATTATGTCTTTAGCAAACATCGGAATTAGATTAAAAAGTGTTTTTTTTCAAAATTCCTAGAAAATGTGTAGATTAGATTATTTTAAATTGCATTAATATTAATAGTTAAAATAATAAAATTGTAAAATAAACGTCAAAAATATTTATTCAATAACTTTAATTTCATTTTTAGATAAAAATGAGTAAGTCGGAATTAGGGATGGTTTCAAAAAGTTCGGGATAGACAAGGCAATCTGAAATCATTGTAATAAAGTGTTGAGTTGCAAAGGATCGTCTACGAGCAATCTACATAATCATTTGAAAGCAGTTCATAAAATAATTGTCGGAAATAATATAATTGTTTAGTTTCTTGAAGACCCTGAAGAAAAACTCACAAATCCAAAGACGCTGAAAGCTGAATTTTCATTATTTGAACAAACGAATAAAAGAACAAAATACTTAGATTTGTAATTTGATGCCAAACTCAGTAACTAGTGAATGAGTATTTTCATTTCAGGCAATATTGTGTCCAAAATAAGAACGAGACTTAGCCACCGTTCAGTGGATATTTTATGTTTTTTAAAATCCTATTTTCTTAGAAGAAATTCAAATTGATGAAAATAATATAAGTATTATTTGAAATTTTTGTTTGAGTTTACGTTATTTTGTGTAAGTAATATGTATACGTAATCCTTAATTTTGTTTTTTATATTTTGACTTTGATATTGATTTCGTTTTTTGTTATTTTATATAAATTAAAATAAATAGAATAGGGAAAAATATTTTGTTTATAATTGCAAGCTTTGCACGTGTTTATAATTGCAAGCTTTGCATAGAAGTGTTTATTGCTTTTAGTCTGTGTTGCCATTGTGAAAAGTTGTTTCCAGAAGAGAAGTTAATTACTTCTGCTATGTTTGTGATAACTAGGCAGTTAAACAAACAGCAAAGAGGATTTCAGTTTTTATAAGAAAAGTATATTTTGTTCATTCTGTTATCAAAATAGGGGATAAGAAGAAGTAGGCATTGGAATCGGGAGTCAAAAAATTCAAAAAGAAAGTGCAATTAATTCATAGAATGGTTTCGGCCACTTCATATGAAAGAGGCTTTATAAAACAATTTATTGCTAAAAAGAAGAATATCTAAAATACTTTAGTGAGCAATTTCAAGATTTATGTAAATCAGAGCAAATGGAAGGGGTATGGCAAAGGAAATGGAAGTTTTGTAAATTAAATTGTTGCAAAAGGACAAAAATGAAACGGATAATTGGAAAATTTGCAAAAATTGATGCTTAACTATATGTATTGGCAAAATAAATAAATAAAATGCTTTGTAATGTTTTTTTTTATCTAGCATTCATTAAATGGTGCTATCACGATTGCCAGAATTTAACAGTGCATTCATTTTATTTCATTCGTGATTTTAATTTTGTGTGACTTAAGATGAGAGAATATGAGGTAGGCGTTTGGTACTTTTTCTCTTCTCAGTGTGCGAATTTTGTCTTGCTGTGTTCTCGATGATAAATAAAGAGACAAATATGAATATTCATTTAATATTATATCGTTACATATTATATTGGATTGTTCCTTACTTACCCTTGCTTTTTCCCTTGATAAAAATTAGGGGTGGGGTATTGTTGTTTTATTATAACTAGCACATGAATGCTGTTTGCCTGTTTCCTCGTATGCTGTGCACACATACAGGAGGAATGCAAGCATTTTTTTTGATTGACAATCCTGCATATATTCCAAGTTTATTGGATCTAGTTTAAACGGCTTTGCCTGCAGTGCGCAACACGCTCATGCACATATACACGCGCACGCGCTTTCTGTTTTATCGATAGTAGATTCTCCCTTATCATAAATTAAGGATTATAAATTAAATCAAAAGTTAAACTATTCTGTTTTCTTAGTATATTAATAAAAATGTTTTTAAAAACTATTTTTATTACATTCTTTTAGGTCGATATTCTCAAGAATTTTGATGGCGATAAAACGAAATTGGGAAGTGCAGAAAAGTTCTTACTGCAATTAATAGAGGTTCCAAGGTACCTTTGATTTGAATTCTGTTCTAAAGTATATGAACAGTGTTTCTCATTCAATGCTAATTGATGTTACAACAATGATGTGAATAGAAAATTCTGTGTCTGTGATTGAAGCATTTTATTTTCAGTTATAAACTGCGCGTGGAGAGCATGTTGTTGAAAGAAGAATTTCTCGCCAATCAAGAGTTTCTAGAAAACAGCATCGAAACGATCCGGTGCGCTGCGCAAGGTAAGGGACATTTTAGAATGCAATGCTAATATTAAGATATTACAGCATAGAGACGTGACCTTATTAGAAGTTTGATTTAATTTGACTTATAAATGGATGACGGCAAAAGCAAATTTAAAATTGGAAGCACTAAATCTGCGATTGCCATAATATTAAAAGAACATTTATAAAACTATTCGCATATGTATTAGCGCTGTTATGTTTCCTGAATTTGTGAAAATATTGCTCAGACACATTTTTCTGTTTGTTTTAATTTTCTTTCTTTCTTGCTTTTTAATAGAATTAGAAGAATGCAGGAAACTTCATGAAATTCTTTACAGGGTTTTGGTTGCAGGAAATTTTCTTAATGCGGTAAGTAATTTTGTATCAAAAGTCATCAACAATATAAGTTGGGATTTTTTTTTTAATATTCTGTGACAATCGATAAATGATGAGCGCGTCAAGAGATTCATTTCCTTGAGTGCGGCTGATGCTTGCATTCGACGTAGAGCATTATCACAAGAGATAACGTTTCAGCTATGCGAGACTTTTTTAACTAAGTAAGCAAAGCCATGTGCTGATGCTTATGACAGAAGAGATGCTTGCAGCTATCGAGAAAGGTGACAAAATAGTATCGGAAATTTCATTCCGCTCCTTCACCATCACGCAAACATCCGAATTGCCTTATATTCTGTTCAGTTTGCATTTCATAGTTTTTATGCTCTCCTGATTTTTAATGTAATGATTAATAAATCATTCTTATCTTTTTTTCTTTTATCTGCTTTGGTGTTGCAGTTAGTTTTTCACCTCGAGTTAATGAGTTCAAATGTGTGATAGAGGAATACGTTTTTAGGTTTTCAGCTTCTAAGTGAGAACATAGCTAAAGAGCACTATGCTCAGCCTCTCGAAATTACCTATTTCTTTTTTAAAAGATGAGTATACTGAAACAACTTCCCTTAATCCGTTATTTAATGTGTTTCCGAATTTTTTTAGCATACATGCATTAGAATGACTAAATCTTCAAATTCTACTAGTATTAAATATAACAAAGAAACACGGTCATTCGTTATCTTACAGTAACATAATTGTACATCGACTACTCAACTTCATTGGAAGCTCCAATTAAGTATCGGCAGCATTGAGTTACACGCATGCGTGTAATCGCTTTATAAGAAATGTTCTTTTACGATTGTTGAAAGATATCCAAATCAACTTTCGTCTTTTAATTTCGAATTTTAACACGGGACATTTGTTACAGGTATTGTAAATGGCTCAAATTTGTCGACTGCTTCTTTTGAGGATTTTATAGGCTGCGCTCTAAATCTTTACGCACCAGATATACTCATAAAAAAGTTGTTATAGTATGGAGACGTGACAATGCAGTTCTTAATGAGACCACTTAATCGCCACTTTCAGGTAAAATGTTTAAGTGACATTTTTTTCCTAAAATGCGCTACAAGATAATGGAAAATTAACGGAGCTGCAGAGTATCATCTATTTAATGAGAAAAAATGCCTTTATATACTTATTGCTGAAACTATTTCGCTAATAATTCATCTTACAAATGATGATAGTTGTCACCGTTTTGGAGTTGGGAGGAGAAAGGGGAATCGGAACTAAAGATAGGCAGCAGCACAATATATGTCAGCATTTATATGTATGCCATGCAATCCAATTAAGTAGCTGGCTCTATTGCAGTAATATCAAATTTTCACATCTGTTGCAGGGAGGATATGCGGGAAATGCTGCTGGATTCAAAATGCTATCCCTTCTGAAACTGACGGACATCCGGGCAAACAAACCCAGCGTCACTCTCATTCACTACGTAGCGGAGGTGAGGTGCATTTTACGTCTCTTTTCGTTGTGCCTTTCCTGCATGCAGCGGAATTTGAAATTAAAGATTTGTATTTCAGGAAGTCTTGAAAAAGCGACCAGATCTCCTGGAGTTTCCTGATGAAATTCAGAATCTTGAAGAAGCGTCAAAGTAAGCATTTTCTTTTCGATTTTTAAAAAAGAGATCCGCACATGATGGCGAAATGTTCTTTCTCTTTTTTTGAAAAAAAAAAAAAAAAAAAAAAATCTGCTAACGTTCGCCTGTATTCATGTAGCCATATTTTCGCTGCATCGTATGATCAGAAGCAAAGTCAATCGAAAAGCTGTAAGAGCAGAGCTCTTCTCGAAATAGACGCAGCTGGTGATTTCAAACACCTCTTTTATGCGCCTCTTTAGAATAATTCATATTCGCCTTTTGAAGTAGTTATATTTTATATAAAGCAATGAGAATTCATTTATCTTTTAATAACAAAATCATGAAATTTCCATTGTTTCTTTTATTTTCTCATATACAAAGCGAAAATATTGTAATCGTTAAAAAAATAATAAAAAAGAAATAAATAAATCGAACTCGAGATTTTAACAAATCTTCACATTTCAGATACCCCTCAGTCCGAAAAACTCATTTTTTGAAATTATGTCTGTTTGTAGACGCTTTGAGTTATACCCATTCAAATTTGACATATGGCCCTCCCCCCAAATTTGTGCATTTCAATTAAATTTTCAATCATATCCATCCAAAAGAAGTCTTTCCTCGGTTTTCCGAATACAAATGAACATGATAACTAAAAAAAGCAAGATGACTAAAACTTAATGCTCTGATTAATAATCTAAAATGTATATCCATCGCAAATGTTGAATGAAATTCGAAAAGTGGTCAATAATCCGTCCTTCTGTACTTTTGTATACATTTAAACGTGATTATTTAAATAAATGAAATTTAGTATGTGATCTTGTGACTACAATTTTAGTTCTGTGTCTAATTTTAGTTTCAATTGTTCCTTCAAAAAAGGCATTGAAGAAAACATATTCGGTTTTTTGGAACAAGGATGGTGCAAGATTTGGCAAATAGGATGTACACGATAGAATGTCTCAATAAAATTGTAACAGATTTTCTCTTACATCCAGTGAAACATGCGGATTTGCCCCAGTCGTAATGAAAAATGACACCTCATCGGTTCTGCAATTTGGCATTCTTTCTGCTATGACAATCAAACTGATTCTAGTATTTAGTAGAATTGATCGTTTCGCTTTGAGGAAAGAGTCCGTAGTGGACAACCCTTTTCCAGTGGGGTTTAACTAAATGGGCTTACTAAATTCCTATTGAAAGAACAAAAAACAAAAAGAAAAAAATAACCTTTCTTCGATTAAAGTTTAGGAGGTCCTTAGACCAAGTACATTTTCAATGCCCATTTTGATACAAAATCCAACTCTTGTTCTCCAGTGACGAATTTCCTTAAAAAAAAAAGACCTCTTTCATGTCCTCGAAGAAGCAGGGTCTGTCTCCATCAATGAACGTGAAACTCAAACTTCACATCGATTGACTTATTCCATCCTGTTAGATAATTATGCACCAGTGGCACCTGCTACCTTCCACACGTTACATCGTGGATTTTCAGAGAGCATGCTCTTGGCATTTGTGGTTGCTGGGCGTCTGCTGTGTTTTTCATCCTTTAAGTTAAAACTGACTGCTCTAAATCCCTTAAACCAATTACAAACGGTCGCAATAGCCGTACACTACTTCCATAAAGTGTATACGTTTAATATGTAGTGTCCTTTGTATTATTATCTTTTTATAAAAGCAATTAAGCATGACACGCCGTAAATGCTTCCTTTGGTTTTGGTTATCCATACTGAATGGCGTAGAAAGAAGTTGAAAAGAGATTGTGTCATCAACGACATGATTTCTTTTAAACCTCAGCGTTCAAAAAGCTCTGAGAGATGGAAGTTAATGCTATGGATGACTAATAGACAATCCCGGTCTTGGTGATTATTAAATTGAAGAGAAGCAGTCCATTAAAAAAATGCTCTGAAACTTTGCTCTCTCCTAATGCTTTCAAAAATCCTACCACTCCGAAAACAACAAAAACAAAAATCGAAATTCGATTTAACCTTAAGTAACAATTTCCCAGTTCTCAACGATAAAGAAGAGAGACAATTCTCTGCTCAACGACAACAAAAATAACAATTTTATTTCTGGAAAAGATTATGAAGACCAACATTTGGAGGGGGAACCAAATTTTAAGCAATTTCAAAACATCCAATCTCTCCATGATAGCGAAAACAAGAAAATATTCTTCCAAGTATCCTGAAAACAATTAAAACTCAGAAACAGATATAAAATTTTTTTCGGCCAGCTGGAAGTCAAGTTCGATTCCTTATCATCTAATTTATGATTACGACTATTGCGACCGTCTGCAGTTTATTTAGTGTCGCATAATTCAATATTTATTGCAAAGTAAATAGTATTACTAAGTAATATTCTAATGGACTCGTTTATATTATTAAAATTTTTTGAAGTTTTAAAGCAAATTTGAAACGATTGTATCAGTCGGCAAGAACTTAAAAGTTTATCCTCTGCATTTTAAACATATTTAAAGAAATTAATTGTCGTTTGCAATTATTCTACTTTCGATTAAGAGCAGAGAGAAATCTTTTAGAATACAAAGTACGAATGGGTCTTTTGATTATTTTTTAATTATATTGAAGGAGGAATCGTCTGCTTTTCTTAATTAATAAATAGATTTAGATCTTATCTATTGTATTTTTGAATATATCAGTTAAAACTATAATTCGAATATAAAAGATGGCGTCATTATTTTTAAATATATTCTTCAGTACTTGTGCATTAATGGATGATTAATGCACAAGTACTGAATGTACATGTTTTACATTGGTGAGCTTAGCAGCATATTATGAGCAAACATTGTCGATAAACAAACATGACGTTTTTTGGAGATGGATTGCTTTTTGAATAAACATAACGTCTTTGGCATTTTTTGGCGATTAATAACCGTTATGCTATTATTGTAAGTTGCGTACTTGTGTTAAAGCTAGAGTGGATATATTTTTTTAAATATAATATACCCTCAGTAATACGGAGGAATTAACAAAAACTCCTAAACATCCAGATGCATTAAAAATTCATTTAAATAACAGAATTAATATTTATTCCTCAAAATATTCAGAATGATTCAAAAATTATTTTTCATTTAATAAATAGTGCAAAATACAAATCAAAAATTTTGTCAGCAATCTTATACTTCAACAAAGTAACCAACTTTCAGCTAGTAAATTTGTTGATCATTAGAAAAGTCAGTTTTATTATAAGTAATTTTACGTTAGATAATAAAATATTAACTGAATCATCCCATTTTTATAATCGAGTTTTATCAATTCATCGGGAACTTTCACTGTTCGAGTCATTTCGTTGGCTTGTAGGAGCTCCAGACTGAAAAACCAAGATTATCAATCAGCATTTTCTTAGTTTTCTACACTGCATACCTAGCGAACGGCATTCTATAATTGTTGTGTTATCTCTGTCACATGCAAACTTCTACCGTGCGCGTCCGATCGTGGTGGTTTTTTAATTTGTTCGCAGAGCTGATTTTTATTCGTGGTTTTTGTTATACCCTAACCGCCCCAGTGTCCTTTAGGGTATTCGCATGCGCTGTTATATATATGTAATGTTATCTCTTAATCTAATTAAATTTTTTATTAATTTCCTAATTTTTACCTTAATTTAGCCTATATCAACTTCATTCTAAAATATTCATTTATTTCCTGATCCAATTCCTACTTTTTATTTAATTAATTCTACACGCGCTCTATAAAACTGCTAGTCTCAGCATTTCAGCACTTTTTCAATCTCCGAATGAAGGGATAAAAATCCTTAATGCTTGCAACATTCTTTTAAAGATGCCTAAATTTCCTTGTCCTCAGACTACATGTGTGAAAGAAATCCCTATAAAAATCGCACAGTAAAACCACTAAAGGGATAAATTTGGGTCTCTTTTGCTCTTGTGTCGCGATGTAAGCGGACGTCAGTTTTATCATCGCTTCTTGTACATAAAATGCATAACGTAGTGAAATAAATCAACGTTTTAAATTTCAGAAGTTTCTTGTTCTCGGGCATGCAACTCTAAAATAAGTTTACACTCGCTATTATAATATATATATATATATTCAGAAAAAATTCACGTGACTATTAAACTTGTATTATTAAAAAGACAATTTTTTAATGTTAAAACGATGTAAAACTCATTTTTGTGCACTAATAATTTCGGAAGTTTTCGTGGAAAAACTCCAAAATTCAGCTTAATTAATTTTTAAATGATTGAAATTTTAGTTAAAACCCCCCCCCCAAATAAGAAATTGCTCCGAAGTGTAAATTTCCATCCTCCAGTTACATATGTACCAAATTTGGTAATAGTGGGTCTAGGTTCAAGTCTGTAGAGCGCGCACACACATTCATCTTTTTTATTAGTAGAAATTGAACAGTTTTATTAATTATATATATTATTCCTTAGAATTTCAATGGAAACTCTAAAAACAGACGTATCATCTTTGTGTCAACGAGTGTGCAAAGTTTCTACGCAAGTAGCCACAGCTAACGATGAAATAAAGGCGCAGATGCAAGATTTCGTTGAGGTTTGTAATATGATATCAATAGGTGTAATTTTCAAAGATACTGGCCAGTGAATAGAAATCCTTGGTTCAATATTTTATTGTCCAGAATTGTAATCTGTATGCTGTTAAATATAAATTCTACAAGACACAGGAGTACGTTTAAGTCAAGAAAATACTTGTTGTTGAAAAAGCCTGGAAATTCGGCAAGAGATAGCTTTGGAAATTCTCATGTTTTCCAAGCGTTCTCTATGAGACTCAGATCTGGATTTCGCGGTCCAAAGATACATGTTAGAACTCACTGGACCATTGTTGAACATTATATGTTGATAAAGCAGAATGAATGTTGGCATCATCACACATGAGAGGCTCGTCACAGGCTGTATAGAAACGCAATATTGCGGAGTAAATTTCGTCATCATGAATATTCAGAAAATTCTTGGATGTCTGGGGAGCGATGCCAATCCAGAATAGCATAGCCTACACTCGCCAGGACTTCGGCGAAATTCCGCGGAACACTTTCGCAACATTTCACCTGTGAATACTATTTGCTCAAATGCTCAAGGTTTTTTAATTCACTAGCCAGTACCTGCAAGCTCCCTTAGATTCCCACATTTCTCTTCCGCCAGAAAACCTAACTAACCTAGTTCTCTTTCTTTCTTGCAGTTCGCCCAAAGCAAAATGGAAGGCATTCAGAATGAAATCAATGAACTCGAGAATGTCCGACAACACCTCGCCGATTTCCTGTGCGAAGAATCAAGTGCGTTCAAACTCGAGGATTGCTTTAGAGTTTTCCACAGCTTCTGCACTAGATTCAAGGCAGCTGTTCAGGTGAGAGCCGATTTTCAGTCTATATAATTTAAGAGCGCAGAGACAGACCAGATGCTCTGTAATTTTTGCTCGGAATTGACAGGACGTGTTTCAGGGTTATTCCCAAAGTTGTTTTTTTCCGAAAAAGAAAATCAGAATAATTCTTACAATCGTTGGAGGAAATGCACAAATTTATAACTTTTGGAGGTACTGATATGGCATCGATATCAATGGCTAATACAAAAATCCAGCATCGTTATTTTTTAATGTGCCAGAATAACTGAAAAATCTTAATATGTGAGGTAAATTCCTTAACGGAATATTACCAATTGCCTTTACATGCACTACACTAATCGTCTTCGACAACCAGTTGGTTCTCTGGAGATATTAACTGTATTTAATTTCAGTTAGATTGTTTAGACCTACATATCAACGACTTCGTCAAATTGTTAGAGGATAAACCCATCTGATTTTAATTGTCTTTTTTTATGATCTATTTATTGTGCACATAAACTTTTCATTAATACCAGTTTTGTGACATCTTAGCGTCATTAAAAGCATAAATGTCTACAATCTAACAAATACATTCCATATTAATAATTTACAGCGTAAAAACTAAATAATGTTTGCGAATAAGTTGATCGCCGAAAGAGGTTAATATATAT
>JAPMOR010069380.1:331537-352716 GCA_026543865.1 Argiope aurantia | reverse complement strand
ATATGATATGGCTCTTATTATCGAAGCAACAAATAAATGGAAATTCATTTTCGAAACGAAAACGAATTTCAAACTCCTTCATTGAACTTTTGTCTCTGAAGATTCGAAATATCATCAAAAAGTCTATTAACTCAGAGGGGAGAAGATATAAAAGAAATTCAAAAAACAGGTTTTAAACAGAAAACAGAATCGAGCATAAAAATAGGCTTAACCTCTCCAGATGCGTAATCGCTAATAACTTGATTACGGAAATTGAAGTCTCTCAAATCAGTTACCTTATAAAAATGGTTGTTTTTAATTATCTTAGTCTTGGAAATTATCTTTCTAATGATATCAATTGCAATTTACTCCCTTTGTGTTGATAACATTTTAGAATTCAATTTGATACACCGCCAGCAACAATGTTTTTAAATGCTATAATGGAAATCAAACGCATCCATCAAAACATTCATTCTTTCATTCATCCATCAAAACTTTTGCTGTTACAGTAAATCTATAGTAAATTTTCATTTCCACTTTTATTCATAACTTTTTAATTGCAATTAAGTAATTCATTTGAATTCATGTATACCAGTCGTATCAAATAATAAAGGGATATTTTAAAAAAATCTTTTCATATTAGTCATTTGGCAACCTAAAATATCAATAATCTGGGTAAACAAACTAAGTCAAAAAACGTTTTTTTTTTTAAATCTGAGAAGTTGACAGCTCATTGAAAACTGGATAAAAATATGATGGATGGGTTAGAATTAAAAAAAAATAATCTTGGAACGATTAGAATCTACCTTCCAACTCATGTCTGAATAATTTTTTTTTAGTATCATTGCAATAAGTCCTTACGAACAGTAAACTACAATTTCAATTTGCCTACGACTCTAACATTGCGAATCCAAGTAATTTTAAATGGTTCTGTCAGTAGTGTCACTATACTCGTGAAGCTGCCTATTGATGCAAATAAAAAAATAAGTAGTTTTCTCCGTGAATTTTTTAAACATAAAATCATTAATCTACATTTAAATAAAATATACTTATTAGTAAATTTTTAAAAATTTTCAGTTAGGAATTTTGTAATTAATTTGCATCTTATTTATATATATTCTTTTTTCGAGGTACTATTTTTTTTACATATATTGGTGCTCTCTAATTCATGGCCCAAATATTAGGGAATGATGGAAAATACCGAATCAAACAACTTTCTAGTTTGATTCTATCATCTGTTTTCTTTATTCTATCATCTGGTCGCAGCCGCAGCCAAGAGTCGGAAATCAGACACAATTTTGCTATATGGTGCAGTCAGAAAAAGGAATCTCCAAGATTCTAGCCATACACTTTGTCTCCGTGATTGCATCAAATAAAACCTTTGTATCGGATTTCCTTTCCTTAGTTGCGTTTACATGTAAAATGTTACTTGATTCGCCGCCTTCTACTACCATTTGACGTTTAGGCTGTAAATTCTGGACCACACTGTTCTTACGCAATTTTCTACACCAGCGAAAACTTGATTAACATTTCTTTATTTGATCATTTGTTTTGTTAACTCTGAGAATTGTTGAGTAATTCCCTGAAATCTGTATTCAGGAGAACGAGAGGCGACAAAAACAAGAGCAGCTTGCTGAAGCCAGAAGGAAGCAACGTGAACAGCAGACGGCGTTCAAAAGGAGAAGTCTCGAACGTAAGTAGTTACACTCTTCCGAGATGAATAAGAAAAATAAATGGAATATTAAGCAATGACTTTGTTCTCGTTTCAGGATCAAAATCTGTGATTATTCTGTTCGGTTTTTAATTTTAATTCATTTTATTTGATTAGTTCCAGATGCCAGATCCGGTGCCGATTTTATCATGGACGAACTCTTGGGTGATATTCGCAGTGGATTTCCTGAAAGGCGACTCGGCAGGCGGGATCCGGATGACAGGCTTAAGCGGCACAGCGACCCAGCCATGCTCGAGAAATGTGTCGACTTGGATGACAGATTGGACACTTTCAAGAACAGGAGAGCGAGATTTCTCGACGAAACGAATGGCAAAGATATCGTGGGTTTTCTGCAGAATTCAAGCGCTGTGGATGGAGACCGTCGCTCTTTTGGTAGTGTGGAAGATAGTCTCGAACGCGTCTCTTTCCGACGTTCCGGAAGAAGGAAGCGGGTGGTAATGGAGATAAATGGCGACACTCAATCTAGAGAACGCTCAGGTTCTTCTCCACCACCTCAGGCAATTCTCCCTAGTGCAGAAAGTCAAGAGCCAGAAGTCGATTCGAAGCAGAGGCTTCGCTCGAAAATAAATGATTGGATGCTACAAAATGAAATAGAACAAAAACGCGAAAGAGACCTGCAGCTGAAATTGCTCCAGGAGAGAAAAAAACGACTGTCTAATGGACAGTTAATGAATAGTGACGCCTCAAATGTGGAAAAGAATATTCTCGAAGAGATTGAAGAAACTGATTTGAAACAAATGACATTTAAAGAAATGTGTAGTAGTGATCTTCTAAGAAATAATTCTTCATTGGATAATAATGACAATTTCAAAATAACAAAAAATGCTTTATCTCGACGAAGTGAAAGCTTCACACAGAAAATAATTGGACTCATAGATGCCACCTCAAATAAATCAAAACCATTTGCTAAAACAAGACTCTACAGTAGTGCCAGAGATAGCGGAGCCATTAGAGAAGAACTGGAAAACAAATCCAAAGATGAGTCGCAGATATCTTCGCTAGGAGATCAGAATACTACTCAAGATGCGTCGAAGACACCAGGGAACAATTTTGACCGCTTTGCGCCAACGCGAAAAACTCAGAGACGATTAAAACTTCGCGAAATGCGAATAGAAGCGGAAAATATCAATACAGTGAGACAAGAAGAAAAGAAATCTGATCCAATAGTCCTCTCACCTTGCTCTCTAGATTCATCCATCGAAACTGATAGTTCTTTTATCCGAGATGAAATTAAAAAAGAAGTCGATGGTGATTTTTCAAGAAATTGTTTTGAAAAGCCACCTGATGGCAATTGTGCAGTGATACTTGCAAGAAAAGAAGCTTGTGCAAATGTTTCAGAAACTGATAGAGAATCTATCGTATTTGACAGCGATCATACCCAAGAAGTCTTTAAAACCAAAAACAAAACAGAGACGGACAAAGAAGGAACTGCTTTCAGTAGACAAAAAAATACCTCTCTAAGATCTCGTCAATCACGATTAGCGAGAAGAATAAATTCTTTGTCTACCTCGCTTACATCTCCAGATTCCGCAGAAAGCAGTGCTGTCATCTCGAAATCTGCTAAAGATAAAAATAACCCTGCAGAGTCTGAGCCGAAATTGCCAACTAATGATGGTGAGGCGTGTGAACAAGAAAATGGTCCCAAACAACGGGAGAGTTGCGAAAAAAATTCGAATGACTCCATTCCCATAAATGATGAAATTTCACTGAAACCAAATCATGTGGAGAAAAAAGGCCTTAAAGGGAACGGACATATTTCGCATAAAGTGACCGTGAGTACAGAAACAAAAAGCAAAATAATTATATCCAAATCTAGTGCGAGCAGCCAAAACTCGCAAATGGCATCCTCTTCAAAATCGCGGGTTCCTTTTCAGAAAGCTGCTACCAATATTCCTGGTATTATGAAAACAACGCGAAACGTGAGGATTCAGCAAACGGTGCAGGGTGCAGACGCTCCAGTGAATGATCGGGCAGTCATGCAGAAGGCAGAGAATCGCGCTCCGCCGACTTCTAAACGTCCAGTTCCTGTAAAAGTAAAAGTGCTATCCAGCATCAAACAGCCAAGAGTCAATAATTTAACAAACAGTGAAACGCTAAGCTCAAAAAATGCAAGTCCGACATCAAGTGTTTCATCTCTGTGCAACGTCAGTACGAATGTCAAGTTAATCAAGAACGAAAAAACTGTGAATGCTGAGAAAACTAATGCAAATAAGATAACTATTCGACACAATGGTAGTGTGAAGTTTATGAAAAGTAATAGTTCTTTTAATAAACCTGGAAGTAATTTAAACTCAACACCGAAAATGGAAAAGAGCGTTACATCTAGAAAAAGGGCTTTCATTTAATAAGCATTGGATGAGTACTGGTGGATTTTAAAGACGCCTTTACAGATCTGAAGGCAAAATTTGTACAGTTGCATTTCGAATCGTTTTCTTATGAAAGTGTAAAAAGGATAGGAGCAAGCGTAGTCAAATGTATGGCTTTAAAATAATAAGAGATCTGTGCTCAGGATTATCATGAGAATTCCTGGATTACTAAATCTGTAAATAAATGGTGCAGTGAAATCTTTCAGAAGCAGCTTAAATGAAAAGATGATGTATCCAAAAAGTCTTTACAATTTCAAGATTTTATTTAGAAAATAAATAAATAGGAAGTTTGTGAAAATTATAAAATGACGAGTAAACAGTGAAATTCTTTGCTTCAATTTATACATTTCTCTATGAGCACCGTTAATTTTTAATTTTATTTAAAAAAACATATTTTCAGTTGAGTAGAGGGTCATCATGATAAATGAAATAAAATCTTTATGTGTTATTTTAAAATTTATTGATCTTTTGTTTTATGTCGAAAATGTCCTGTCCGATTCAACACACCCTTATTGAAAGATGTTAATTGCATGTTATATATTACATATTTTTTTAGGACTAGCCACTTTTTCAAATCTTTATTTAATCAAAAAAGTACCTGAAATACAATTGTTATTTAAATTTTGATAATGATCGTGTACATGGTGTAAATTTGATCGTCATACTCCATCAGTTTTTTTTTTGGGGGGGGAGGGGATTGTGAACAAGCCTGTTGGAGGACTTTTAGTATTGTGTTCAACCGATTCCTTTATGTAACTTATAGAATATGTACAGATTGAAAGCGTTTCATACAATCTTTCTACTTTTACGAAGGAATATATATATATGATTAAAAGTTAAAAAATTGTGAGTCGAAGTGAGAAAAAAATTTCTTGGGACTGATTTCTGTGAGGAGACTACCAGTAAAAGAAAGTACCATGTGTTTGCATCATAAGTTTCCTTCCATTTAAATGATAAATACTCACAAAAAATAGCGGAGTTTCAAGCTCACATTTTTGTTTCGGAAATTCCAACTTAGTTATTCTGCCAAACTTAAGACAAAAACGAGATCAAAGGATAATTGTTTGAACTTTCCATCGATTTGTGCGTGTTCAGTGGTGGGCCGCTTGTATCAGAGAAAGATGTGAACAATCTATTAAAAACCTTTATTTTGTTATATGCCAAATAAATGAATTCATAAAAATATACATATTCAATAATTAGAATATTTAAAAAACCAAACATCTGCTTCCATAATACTATTACAAATGTGGATGTCGGGTTGCTTGAAGTCTATAAAAGCAAATAAATATTCATAAAATTAATAAAATGAAAAAAATTATCCAGTAAATGAGCTGAAATGTAAAACTGAATAAACCATCTTATTAAAAGAGAGACTTCATAATGTGAATTGATTCTGGTCAAAAAATGCTTAAATCCACCACAGCTGACTTACATCAAAAAATACTATGGCGATTTTATATTAAAAATGGATTGTTACAAAATCAGTTTTCAGACTTCTGAAAACAATTCTTGTGATCAATAACGATTTTTATTGGAGCTTAAAACTATGTAGCAGTAATTAAAAGATTTTTAGAACAATTTTCGTGCACTGTAAAGTTTGAGAATATGTATAAAGTAAATATTTTAGTAGTTGTTTTCAATTTTTTTAAATGCCAAAGAAAGTGCCTTTATAAATTGTAAGAAATAAAACAATATTAATGTACATAAATTCTAAATAAAACTATTATATACATTGTTATGATTTATTTATTGAACTTGTTTTCTGCTTATTAAGTACAAATTTTGATTTCCATTGTCAGCAACTTTGAACCTAACACAGGAAATTTATTTGAATAAATTTAGGGGGGGGGGTAATTGAAGGGTAATTTTTTTTAAAAACTGACGATACTGAGAGACTTCTGTAGCTCGAACTAATAGCTGCAAAACCACCAAATTTTGTACGGGGACTATTGACGACATGGGAAAAATGAATCCACGAAAAAAAATTTAGTTCGAAAAGTTGCCGCTTGGAGGAATGTGGCACTTCTGATTTGAATTTTAAATTTAACTGCACGATAAAATTTTAAAAAAGCTACAGTAAACAGATAAATGAATAACAAGAAATTAATTTTTCCACAAATGTGCTTTATTCGAAAAAATAACTTCTGTAAATGGTTACAATTTTTTTTAAAGAGATTTTTTTCGACTTCCTTTTTATTCTTTGTTCTTTTGTTTTTATTCTATAGAATCGCTTTCAAGGAGAAGACATCGGTTATTTTCAATATGACCTCCATTTTCTTGGACTAAGCACAGCTGAATGCAACATTTCAGGAGGCATGTTCATAACAGTCCGTGTTATGTTTTACTTTAAAACTGACAAGTTCGCGACTCCACGAATATAAACTTTAGATTTTAAATAACCCCACAGAAAAAAAATTAACATGGGGTTCGATCCGGGGAGCGAGGTGGCCATGCAACACGAAAACAGCGACTAATGACTCTTTCTTCTGTAAAGTGATGCCGCAACTGTTGCTGTACGGATGTACCAGTATGCGGTGGTGCTCCATCCTGCAAAGACAATTTTATCTAAGCATTGCTTTTGCTGAAGTTGTGGGATAACAAAATTACTCAGCTTATCATATCTTTGAGCGTTTACGGAATAGGTCTGCTGTCCTGCTTGGGTAATAGTCTCAAAAAAGTATGGTCTGATGATAAAATCTGCTGTAAAACCACACCAAACAGTTACTTTTTGAGAATGGAGTGAGATTTCTTGAAATGCATGGGGTTGTTCAGATGCCCAAATTCTAGAATTCCGAGTGTTAAAAGTCCCATTCAAATAAAAATGTCTCGTAACTCCAGAGAACTGTCCAAGGCCAAGCCTCGTCGACCTCCATTCTGGCAAGAAATGTCAAAGCAAAGGTTAATCGAAGATCATAATCTGTGGGTTTTAATTCATGCAAAAGGCTAATTTTATATGGATAAAATTGAAAATTTTTTCTTAAACTTTCCATACCTTTGAAACCGTAACAAATAATTATCGGTCAACTCCATGTGTGCCGCTATTACCAACATTGCTCGTCTGATTTCTTTCAACGATTGCAGTCTCAAAATCTGTGATGGTATCCTCTGATACCGGATTCCGTCCTCTACCAGGTCGAGTTGAGAGAGAACCTGTTTTTTCAAATTTATCAATCATTGCTTTCACAGCATTAATTGATAGAGGCCCTTTACGTAAATTGTTTCGACTTCTAAATTCGCCAAGAGCGGCTGCTGCATTGGATTGATTAAGATAAACTTCAATGCCCAGCTTCTTTTTTAAAAAATACTGTCGGTGGTCTCGACTACGTAATCGGGATTTTGCAATTTGTCCCCGTGTTTTATGCAAAATTTTAGCTGTCTTAAAGTGTAAAGTGCCACATTTTCCCCTATCGCCAACTTTTGGAACTAAATTTTTTTCGTAAATTTCCCATGTCAATAGTCCTGGTAGAAAATTTGGTGTCTTTGCGACTAATAATTCAAGTTACAGAGGTTTCTGAGTACCGTCAGTTTAAAAAACACCCTCTTTTTCATGGAAAGTTTAATAAAGGTTGGGATGTGAAGTTTGTAATATAAACCGACGAGTAAGAGAGAGAAATATCACTAACGTTATTAGATATACACAAATGGAAAAAATAAATAGTGAACTTTTTATTTATAATTCACATGGATTCTATATGATGAAAAATGGATATCTTCAGCATAGAGACTTCTGATAGTGAATAGATCCTATTTTTAATTGCATCCTCCACTTCCTAGTTGCTCGTATTTTAGTGTTTTTATTAAAGGGTCGTATAGAGGACTTCTTCGAAATTTCGTTTGCAGTCGCATCTCCCTTAGTGTTGTCCTAAAGCAGCACGGCCCCTTTCGACAGTTGACTCTGTGTATGCTTTTGAGGATTTGTTAAGGTTCAGCATCATCGTTTTTCAGCAAATCGATGAGAAGAGACCCTTCGTCAGAAAAGGAATAGATATAAGTAGCAAATTTTTTCTTTCATGTAGCTATACCTTTGAAAAATTTGCAAACTGGTGGATGAGAAAGAAAACTGGGTATGGGGTTCTTATTACATGGTCAAACTTAATGCTTAGTGCAAGATTTATGAAAACAATAGTTTGGAAACGGAGTATGGAGCAATCAGCAAAAATATTGGCTACAAGAATTAATCTAAATGCATTGGCAAGCAGGATTTCGAAAACTGGGTGTGGGGTTCTTATTACATGGTCAAACTTAATGCTTAGTGCAAGGTTTATGAAAACAATAGTTTGGAAACGGAGTATGGAGCAATCAGCAAAAATACAAGAATTAATCTAAATGCATTGGCAAGCAGGATTTCGGAAGTTATAAGGGAAAACACAAAATCAATACCATTGTCGACTAATACTTACCTCCCTGGTGGTACCTATCTTGTCACAGATTTCAAAAATTGAAGATTCTGTTTCGAGAAAGAGCCCATCGATTCATTTCAGAAACAGACTGGATAAAACACAAATAATACGCAGCAAGACTCCGTTTTCATATTAAAAAGGCAAGTCTGAATTATTGTAACAAAATTCGCAACATTTCTATAAACCCTAGAATGTTTTACTCGATAACCCGACAAGTTGTACAATCATTCTAACCAGGAACTGAATATTTCAAATCTCATTCAGCATAACAATCGTTTTATCGCAAATCCATTTCAGCAAAGCAATCTTTCTGCTGATTTTTTTTGCTGACAATAGCATCGAGCATGAGCCGATTCCATTTGACTATAGCGAAGACCGCATTTCTTGCCTTATTCCTATTCTATTACAGGAAGTCAGTTACGTTATATAAAAAAAAAAAAACAAGGAATTCCAACCTGGTGTTGATGGTATTGCAGCAAACTGATTTAAAAATCTTAGCCTCGCAGATCTAATAAATATCACAACCGTCTTTCAAGAGGTTCTTGCAGCATCTTTTATTCAGGAGAAATGGAAACATTAAATCATTGTCCCATTTCCCAAACCCAACAAGGACGAAACGAAAATCACTTCATACAGACCAACAGCTCTCACCTCTGTTTTCTCAAAATCTTTTGAAAAAATTTTGATTTACGCATCATTTAATAATTGAGAGAAAAGTTCCTCCTTTTGTGAATGTTTTCCTTCCTCTCGGGGATAATCGAATTGCAGTATATAAAAACAACACAACTATTACGAAAGCCCACAGTCTAAAGAAATATTTCATCGGAATTAGTCTAGATATTAAAAGTGCATATAACTCTGTTTACATTTATGGTCTTATGCTGAAGTGACTTCAGCTTGGTATCAAAGGCAATATTTCAAAGGTCGTACACAACTTTCTTCCAAAACCAAACTTTTAAGTTCGTTGGAGAAATTCGCTTTTCTAAGAGAAAAACTTTTCAGCAAGGTTTGTCTCAAGGTAGTGTTATCTCATCCATACTCTTTATAATTTTCCTTTCGGATTTCTTTGAAACTCTTGAGGTTGGTGTGGCATGCTCAGTTTTTACTGATGATATTTTTATCTTTTGTGCTCACATCTTTAGATTACATTTCAAAAAAGTTTCAGAATACAATGGGAAGCGTCCACAAATGATGTAGTTATTGGAAACTTAAAATAAGCCCCAAGAAATGCTCTATTGCTTACCTATCAAAAAAGAAATTATATTCGACTCCTCGAATTACATATGCTGTTTTTTTTTCTCTCGCTCTTATAAACAATGTATTAAATATTTAGGCATTGATTTTTTCAAAACAAACAAAAATGGGGTTATAGTAAAAAAATATTCTAACTAAAGCACTTAGAAAAATTAATGCTTTAAAATCTATTGCATATAAAACTTACGGCCCGAGAACAACAGATTTCGTAAACATAACCAATAACAACATCTTAAGTCTATTTTATTACAGCAGCTCAATTACCGATAAATTCTTCGAAACTCAATACAAAGGCTGCAATTCGATACAAACTATAGCCCTTAGACTTGGACTGCCTAAATGGACTCCAAATATTGTTTTAATGAAAATCGCGGGTCAGAAAATGCTATCGGAAAAAATTAAAAGATTAGCTGCGCAATTCTTTCTCAGGCAACTTGCGAATGACACTCATTCATCTATTTACAATCATAATTCCAATCCTGGCATGAAATTCGCAAAAAAAAAAAAAAAAGTCGAAGTTTTAATTGAAAATTTGTTTGCGAACCTGAATGCTTCTACAAATCATATTATAGTTCTGCCAGACCCCATCATCTGCAGAAAAAGGTTTTGTGAAATTCATCTATTAGATTTGAGTTTTCAAAATAAAGCTCTTCATAGTTATATGATCAAGGCTCTCTTTGAAGAAACTATGCAAATAATTTCAAGATTATTATATTTTCTCTACCTATGCATCCAAATATCATTCTGTCACTCCTATTGCGGCTATCTTTAGTCAGCAATCCTTCGTCTATAGAATTCACTCCATCAATTCCATTTTTACAACGAAAGCTTTGGTACTTTGTTAAGTTCGGGATAAACTTTCAGTTACAGGAAAAAAGCTGCTTTTGTTGACACACATCTATTCGGCATTTCAAGATTTAAAATGCCTTACAATCAAATGTCCTAAGTCATTCAAAGATTAGCTGGCAAAATTCCAGCCCGGGGAAAATTAAATCAGAAAATATGTTTGGCGTAGTCTCCTGGACATTCACAGACACAGTGGAATGAAAAGACGGACGTACTTGCAAAAATGGTCACGGAGTCGCACCCATTGCGGCAGTGGATTGCTTCAGAAGATTTAATTCCTCATTATCAGGAAATCTCGCTACAAAAAACAAATCGCATTTTTAAAAATAGCACATATCAAGAATCTATTGGCGATGTTCCCTCCATGTTTTCCGTTAATCCATGGCTCAAAAATAGAAGAGAAGATATTATAACTGCACGTCTTTCAACCCGGATGATTATAACTCCAGCTCTGTGGGATAGATATGGTCAACACAATTATCCTCACTGCCAAGTTTGAAATCTTGAAAATAACATTGAACATATTGTTTTGTTGCAAATACGCAACTCATGGGTCAAATCTTTTTGCAAAACTTAATATTGACCTTCATTCAGAGCATTTATTCAAAAATATGTTTCTAATAAGCAGTATCGTCGGATCCTTCTCCAATCTCTGATGTTTTTTAATATTTATTGAATGTACTCTTTTGGCATTAGGGGATAACGGCTTTTGTTGCCAAAAATCCCTTTTCAATCAATCAATGCCAAAACAATTAAAATATAATGCAAAATTAATACATGTAAATCTAGAATTAAAATGTTTGCATTTCAGGCTGATGGAGACCTATTTCTTCAATAAGTGGTAGATCATAAAATACGAGAAAATATCAAATAATGATGCAAGTTATAAAATAAGAAATGATGTTTGAAATTGGTGCATTCTTAAGGATTTATATAGAATTATAAAAACCAATGGTGTATAGAAATTTAAAATTATTTTTATGGCGATTGATTCCAACTAAATCAAGCATATTTAATGATAAGATATTAAAATAATGAACTTGATGATGGCGGAAAGTAGGACACTCAATTAAAATATGCTGAACCGTAAACTGAATATGACATGTTGGGCACTCAGGCACTCCCACATCAAACAAAAGATGCTTGCGAGTGAAGCGAGTGTGGCCTAAACGTAGCAGCTTTTGCAGCACAGTCATACAATAAAAAAACTGCCCTTTTAATATCACTATATGGAATGTGATGTGGTAAAACTGCGAAAGCTGCTTTTGCTGCGCAGTCAACTTGTTCATTTTCTGGAATCCCTACATGACTGGGAACCCAGAAAAAATATAATTGTCAGCATGAGAGAGAGTTTCCAAAGCAGTCATGCTATTTGTGTATATTCAAAATTGTCGAAGTTGAGAAATTGCGATTTTCTTTAAAGCACAGAAAATTGCGATTAGTTCTTCCGCCAAGATCGAGCATGATTTTTCAGGCGATAATTAAAAATATTTATTTCGTATGTAATACTGCAACCGACATGACCTTCGGATTTAGATCCATCAGTACAATTGGGTCTTGCGACGAAAAGTGATATCGATGAAAGGAAAATGTCGTTGGAAAATGACAGGTGCAGTTGATTGTTTATCGAAAGTAGTGAAAGGATTGCTGAACGTAAAACTAAGTATATCCCAAGGAGGAAATGGAAAAAGATCATTTTGTAATACTTTCAAATCATCAAGACCTGCATCAAAAATAATAGCTTTGATAGTTTATCCCTACAATTATTTTTTTTGCCGTCATGTTCTAAATTATTAACCTTTCTTTTGCCCAATGAAATGTCCGTGGCATCAAACTGAAAATACTTTAGTGCAAAACCTTCTTTTCTCACTTTTAAATGTCTTGCAGTTCAAGAAACGTTTCTTAAACCATCTAAGAAAGTCTTCCAAATAAGATAATTTTTCATCAAGACATGCCATCAGATGTCTTTCATCAAGACATGCTCATCGCCTTCGATAAAAAACTTTCCAACCAACATTTACCTCATATAAATATTGAAACTCAATCTCTAAAGTCACTAATCAACCTATGCAGCATCTATTCTCCAAAGGTTTTTTTTTTTTTTCACTGCCGCTTGGTTTGATAGTCTTATCAACTAAATTTCACAACCCTTCCTAAACGTCTGAGATTTCAATAATAAACATCCAGCTCTTGGCGACTCCTGTTTTAGCATTAGTGCTGATGAATTTCTTTCTTGGATTTCAGAAAATAACCTCAATTTATTAAACACATACATTCCTACTCACTTCGCAACCACTTCATCATCCTTATTCGATCTTATAGTATTATTAGTTTAGTTTTCCCCGCAACTCCTCACTTTTATAGTCCATTCCGATCCTTTCAACAGTGGTCATCTTCCAATTCAAATTTTTCTCGATTGGAGAAAAAATGCACCTACTTTCAAAGGAAAAAATCAACTGGATCAAAATTCAAAGTTACGCTCAACAGCACAAACTTTTAGCAACTGATCTCTCCTCTTATAATCAATCAGGGATGCTTCATGATGGGGTTCAGGGGAACCCTAGGGGTTTGGCTTGCCTTCAAGTTTACTCTCAATTCAGTCTACTGTTTTTTACTTTTATTCTTCCTTCCCTCGATGGCAAGCAAAGATAATGTTAATAGGAAAATAATTACTCGCCTGTTGGCAACCACTTGCCCCCCACACCGTCGGCGAGAGATAGAGATCCCCCCCCCTTGGCGAAAGTTTTCAATCTCTACCCAGGACGTTATATAGAGTTGGACATTAACGAATATGATAATTTAAAAGACGTCTTAAAGTTAATATACTGTAAACAATTGAAATATTAAAATAACGGTTTAAGCAGTTTGACTACATTTTGCGAAATAATCGATAAGGTAGCGAATCGAAAAGATGTCGCATTTTGCCGATAATTTTTGACCAGCCGTCGATAATGTTAAGTTCGGAGATTTTCAGAATCTCATTCAAATGTTGTTCACTCAGCCTATAATTTGCACAACTTTTGGTACCATAACCAAGAAGGTAGTTGGTGAATAAGATACCGTATTTTGCCGAAAATTGTTGGTCGGCCGAATAAGAATTTAGTGCGATGGATGCCGACGACGTTAAATCCGCGGATTTTCAGACGCCGTTCAAACGATGGTATCATGCTTTATGATTAAAAATTTATTTGCACGCACTATTTCCATTATTTGTGGGAGCAATTATTAGGGAAATTAAAGCTTTTATATTATATAGGGTGGTGAATAGTTCGGAAAAGAATCGTCATTTTATTCGTGATGTTATTACTTCCTCAATAGTGAATTTGTAAATTCCTTTCTTTTATTTATTCTATTATAATCGCTATTCTCTTCGTTTATTTTATCTATGAGAATTCTCTGAACTAAAATACAGTTTACGGTTAAATTTAATTTAATAAAACTGTTTTCCCTCGATACTCTTATATGCTTGCTAAGAAAAGTTACTTTGATGTAGCTAAATGATGCGAATTCACTGTAAATCATATAAGTAAATTATATAACTGAAAATTGTTTAACAGTAAAATATGTGCTTTTTGCAATCTAATTTATTAGGCTGCAATTATTTCGCTAATGAAATATTACCGATTGCAATTGACAAGGAAAAAAAAGAATATATGTGATATGGTATTCAATATATTTACCTACACTAAAAGAGCTTATAAAATATTAAAAAAATTAGTACCTCAATTTTTCAGATTCTACCTTCAATATTACAACTATGCAATCGGGGAACATATATATATATATTCTTTTCTTCATTTTTTTTCAGTTGCTTTCCACGGCGAAAAATATATCATTTCAAGGGCTTCTAAATTTTTAATAGTCTTTGGATAAAAGTATCTTGATAGAATGATGATTAAAATAGGTTATTCATAGATTATTCATATATTACATCAATCCTTGACATAAGTATTTATCTAATTTCTTAATTAGATGATATTTCCTACTTGGGACAATTACTATTATTTTAATTCTTAGAATAATGTAAAGGATATTGGAGATACTGAAGCGTTTTAAGTGTTTTTTGTATTTTAAATTACTTAATGCTTTCACTTAATTGCAGATTTATAATTAAAAATTTAGTAGTTCGATGTGCGAATTAGACACGCCATTGTATGCGAAAGATTTAAGAAAATTCAATGCATACAAATGAGGTAAAAGCATTCATTTTTTTTGGAGGCAGGAGGGATATTAGTTTGCAATAATTTCGAAGGAAGAAATTTACAATAAGAGCACATGCCAAAAAGTCAAGATGGAGGGGGGGGGGGGGTAAATTCAAGATTTGATTGTTTTTGTATAAAATGCATTTATTTTTAAAGCATACACACAGAGAGAGAAAGTGTATGAGAGAGAGAAACTTAACATGAAGAACTTAATATTTAATTTTGATACTTTAATAAGCATTACATAAAAAAATAAGTTTGTACATATATTTAGAAAATCTTTTCAAGCTGTCATCTATATGTCAATTCTGTCAACAAGCTAACTTGTAAGCATATCACTGTTCCTTATTATATACGCGTCACTGGACTACCTAAATAATCGCCAATTCTCATTCTTCGAAAAGTGGCAGGTGAAACACCTCTGTTTCTACGTTGTACAATTTTTTTAATTAAAAAAGCACTCGGTCCATCAACTTCGTAATTCAAACGCCTTTCCGTTTCTCGCCCACCGAGACTCAACACACCTATCATTCTTCAAAAATTCTTACATTTTCTGCCAGGTCTTCCTATCCTCAAACTAGAATCATTGCAGAATTAACATTTTTTTAATACCTTGATTTACTTTCTTTTCAATCTAAATATACTTCGAATATTGCTATTAAAAAAATCGTACTAAGAGTACAAACTTCAGAGCTGGGCGAATAAAATAATTCTAGTGACTGATGCATTTAAATCCAACAATAAAAATTCAGTTTTGTAAATTATAGACGAAAATACTTCTGCATCTGTATCAATTTATAATAATAGGTGGAACCTTCCCAATCTTTCATGTGATTAATAAGTTTGCAAATCAACCGAAACAATACATCCTATTAATTGAAAATCTATCCATTCTTAAAGCTCTGCAACATCCATTTCAAAAAATGTTATCAATATTTGGGCACAGAAAATTTCAAGAGTCGTTAGCAAGATTCACGTCTATTCAATTTATTAAGACCCCAGACTATTCTGGCATTGCTGAAAATGGTCTTGTTGGGGCATACATTTCTAAATGAATATATGAACTAGAAACAGGAAAAAACATGGAAGAATTCTTGATATTATGAGTATTTCAAGCATTAATAATGGTATCAAACCTTATCACTACTTATTTCCTTATTAAAAAAAATGGACATTATGTTGACTCACTACCCACAGTCAAGCTATTTCAGTATCACCTAACTACTCAGTTATGCTGTACCTATAAGCAAGATAAAAAACTAGAATACATAATTTTTCAATGTGCAAAATATGAAGGATGCAGGAACTTTCCAAGTAAAGAATTCGGAAAAATGCCACTCTCTTTCAATTGTATTTTTGACTGCTCAGTCTAAAAAATTAATAATCACCATGAAATTTCGTTCGTCGCATCCAGAGTTAAATTTGTTCACCCTTCCAGTTTTAGTTAATTTTGTTTGTTTGCTTGATTTAAAAAAAAAAAGAGAAAAAAAGATTGTTCCAAAAATACTTAACAGAATGTTTTGACGACATACTAGAGGATACTTTGAGATAAAGCGACTGAATTCAGCCTTAACCTCAAAAACCTTTCACATTAAACTTAAATGCTTCATTGAACATTTTTTACTGTTGCATTTAGTTCAATGCTTCGTTAATGAAAGAAGCTTCAAAATACAGGATATTTTTTTTAAAAACTGACGGTACTCAGAGACCTTTGTAGCTTGAACTATCAGCCGCAAAGCTACAAATTTAGTATGGGGATTATTGACATAGAAAAAAGATATCCGAAAAAAAAAAAGTTCCAAAAGTTACCGATAGAGTAAAATGTGGCGCTTTACTCTTTAAGACAGCTAAAATTTTGCATAAAACACGGGGAAAAATTGCAAAATCTCGATTACGTAGTCGACACCAGCGCCAGTATTTTGAGTTATAAAAAAGAAGCGTGTCATTGAAAATCATTTCAAGTAGTTGATTTGTAAAATGCATCTCACTTTAACACAGCGCGCATTACTTGTGAAGCTCTTTTATCTTAATCAATCCAATGCAGCGGCCACTCTTCGCGTATTTAGAAGTCGAAACAATTTACGTAAAGGACCTCTACTAATTAATGAAATGAATACAAAATTTGAAAACAGGTTATCTCGCAACTCGGCCTGGTAGAGGACGGAAACCGGTATGAAGGATACGATCACAGATTTGCGACTTTAATCGTTGAAAGAAATCAGACGAGCACTGTTGGTAATAGCGGCACACGAGGAGTTGCCCGACAAATGGACGTTACGGCTTCAACAGTATGGAAAATTTTAAGAAAAATTCTTCAATTTTTATCCATATAAAATTAACCTTTGCATTAATTAAAATCTACAGATTATGATCTACAATTAACCTTTGCATTGACATTTCTTGCCAGGATGGAGTTCAACGAAGCTTGGCCTTGGACGATTCTCTGGAGTGACGAGGCCCATTTTTATTTGAATGGGACTGTTTCACACTCAGAATTCTAGAATTTGGGCATCTGAACATCCCATGCATTTCTAGAAATACCAGTCCATTCTCAAAAAGTAACTGCTTGGTGTGGTTTTACAGCAGATTTTATCATCGGACCATACTTTTTTGAGACTATTCGACGTACAGGACCGCAGACCTGTTCCGTACACGCTCAAAGATTTCATGATATGCTGAGTAGTTTTGTTATCCCACAACTTCAGCAAAAGCAATGCTTAGATAAAATTGTCTTTATGCAAGATGGAGCACCACCACATAGTGGTACATCCATACAGCAACTGTTGCGTCACCCCTTTAAAGAAAAAAGAGTCATTAGTCGCTGTTTTCGTGTTGTCCACACTTCGCTTCCCGATTCTAACCCCATATGACTTTTTTCTGTGCGGTTATTTAAAATCGGAGGTTTATCTCGGTGGAGTCCCGAACTTATCAGTTTTAGAGAAAAACAACACGGACTGTTATGAACATGCCTCCTGAAATGTTACATTCAGCTATAGAGAGTACGGTGCACAGAAGGCAATGCTTAGTCCAAGAAAACGGAGGTCATATTGAAAATAACCGATGTCTTCCCCTTGAAAGCGATTCTATAGAATAAAAACAAAAGAACAAAGAATAAAATGGAAGTCGAATAGAATTTCCCTTTTTTTTTTAATTGTAACCATTTACAGAAGTTATTTTTTCGAATAAAGCACATTCGTGGATAAATTAATTCATTATTATTCATGTATCTGTTTACTGTAGCTTTTTAAAATTTTATCATGCAGTTAAACTTAAAATTTAGACCAAAAGCGCCACATTCCCCCTATCGGCAACTCTTCGAACTTTTTCCCATGTCGTTAATAGTCCCCGTACAAAATTTAGTGGCTTTGCTGCTGATAGTTCAAGCTACAGAGGTCTCCGAGTACTGTTAGTTAAAAAAAAATGCCTGTTATTATTAGAAATACTCTGAATAATGTTCACCCAAAACTCTCTGTATTTATTCAGTAAAAATTGAGATGCAAAGAAAAAACAAAACATGAATTAAGATTTATGGGCAAAAATAGGCTTAACCTTTGCCAGATGGGTAATCGGTATAACTTACTTATGGAAATTGATGCCCATATCTAATAAAATTATTATCTTACAACATACAAGATTTTTATATTCATTAAATTTTTAAAATGTAATTCACAATTTATAACAATTTCTATTTTTATGAAATTCATCAAAACATTGAATAGTGTGCTTTTGCCACTGTTAATATGCAAAATAAGCTGACATTGCAAATATCAAAATTAAAGTTGTTGTATAAGTTTGCTTTAATTATTTATTCTTCTGTTAAATTAATACACCTTTTAAAAAATATTCCAAATTGTAAAAACACAGTGATTATAATTAAAATATAAGCTATATTTGCATGCCTACATATTTCAGATGTACTCATGCTTCTAGTTATCTTCAAAAAGTCAGTGAAAAAAGTGCCAATACCAACTGTCAAAAACAATAATATGTTAAAACTTGTTAATCAACAGGAAAGGAAAATATCCATACCTCTACAAAACAAGATCACCTTCTTCATATAGGGTTGACAGGCAAATATTAATGCCATATTTTTTTTTCTCCACAGATAAAAGTCTTATTAGTAATATAATGCTTTTTCGGCTGTGGCTTAAGTTTCATGTTTATTTATTTTATTACAGCATTTAAGTTTGTCCAAGGCTATTTTCTTCTAAGGCAGTTTGCAAATAACATTTAGGCATCTTAAATTAACATGCAAATTTACAAATATATATACAAAAAGAAAATATCTTAGGAATAATATTTTGAAATTAAATCATTTTTTGATCTGTTATTAATTGAACACAACTGGTACAGTATGGAGCTGTATTAGGAATAACTACTCTTACTAGCAAAATGTCATCCCTGATAATCATTATGCACTTACTTCAAACATATTATAATTATTTCTTTAAAGACAAAGATTATTTAAAAAATTAAAAGTTGCAAAATCATAGAATTTAAAGAGCTCAACAACATACTGAAGGCTATACATTTTTTTTTATTGGCAGATTGTCAAAATTTCTTGAATTTGTACTGGAGGATGGACAATTTTCATTGCAATAATTATTTCAATATTTAGCAAAAAAAGTAAAGAACAGAAGTTTAATTTTTATTATTTAATTGAAGTTGATGCACATTTTCAGAGCACAGATTAGACAATCAGTTCAATCAAGGCCCATCAGTCTGAGTAAGAGACTTTTAAATGTCTTAATATAATGATCAAATATAAAAGAAACAATATATGCAGTATTCTATAGAAATAAATAAACATTTCAAAATAAGGTCTAGATTATACTTACATGTTATTCTTTCTTATATTAGAAAAAAAAATCATACTACAAATAAAATTGAGTAAACATGTCAAAAAAAAAATAATACAATTATCGTTAAAATAACCCCATTAAAGTTTTTAAGTAGATAAATAAAAATGATTAAATTCATTCAGGCAACAATATTTTAAAGCATTCACTTTCCTAAAAAACAATTTACACATATTTAATAATTAACACAAATTAAATTAAGCAAAAGTAAAAATTTTCATTAAAAATAAGCACTACATCATGACTGAAAATTTAATGCAGGGAAGGAAGTACCTATTCATTTACATATAGACTTTTCTAGAACAAACCAGTGAAAAACTAGTGATGAATGTGAAATATTTTATGAGATCAATAACCAAATGCTGACATGGTGAACATTTATACAATACAACATATTTATTCAAGTTCATTATAAAAATTTTCTAACCAGTGAATTAATAGCCTTGTATGTATAAATTAAGAACATAATTACTATATTGAAAAAAAAAAAAAACTCCCACACACTTGCTAAGTAATTTAAATATCACTTGCTAACAAAGGTTAAAAATAGATAAAACAACACAAAGAATTGCTAACTAATGCAATAAATATTCTCTCTAACTAGAAATATGTTTCTTAAACTGTATACTAAAGATTGGCTGATAAACTAAATAATTTAATAATCAAGTAGCTATATATATTTCTTGCAATGATCATTCAATATCATGATAATAATAATTTTTTTTTAGATTTGATTGCATCAGAAATGTTAGGTTCTTTCTTTTTTTGCATAACGAAAAATAATTCTTATTGTATTTACAAATATAAATAATTTTGATGAAATTGGTATTGTATTGTAAAGAGAAATAAGTTTAAAAAAATCTATATATAAAATGCTAAAGTATGTAGCACAGAAATCGCTCTCATTACGAATTATCAATTGGTAACAGTCAAATGTAAACAAATCTTCAGACTGCTTCAATGAAAGTTTTTATAGCTGCACTTCATTTAAAACTTTGCAAATTAATGGAGCAGCAATACATCTGATCCTGTAAAGGTTCATCATAATCAATAAAGTTCTATTCAGTTAAAAAATAAAATGTAATGAAATCAAGAAATAGACATCAAATAGAAAGATTAATGAGTGGGAAAAGAGGCTTCACTATGATTTACCATGGAAACTGATGATCATATCTTCCAAAATTATTTTCTCACAAAAAATGGTTTTTGCTTTATTTTAAAATTCAAAACATCATTTGTTTTTATGGCAATTCCATGCCATTTTTTTCAGGTTTTAATTTTTGTAAAATTTAAATTGACACACAAATTGTAAATAGCACTTTTAAATTTACGAGGAAATTCAAATTCATCCATCAAAATATTCAGTTGTGTGCTTTTGCCAAAGTCAAAATTGAAATAAAAAAATTGATTTATTTAGACAATAATTCTCTCTTCTGCTTTTAGTTCACACTACACATACTTTTCAATTTGCAATAATTGAAATGATTGGAGTAAAGAAATAACATCCATCTCAATAATTTGGGTAAGCTGATAAAATG
>JAPMOR010069380.1:302452-331527 GCA_026543865.1 Argiope aurantia | reverse complement strand
AATTGATAGATGGAATAAATTTTTTCCACTTAACTAATATTGCTAAACTTTTCAATGCTACCCTATTTTTGGGCAAAGTATAAGCTTTTATAAACATGTTTTCCCATCCCCTCAAGTATATTGATAATGCAAAATCAAAAGTTTATTAATTAAAAAAAATAATGTGTCCGTACTTAGAAATTGTGACTTGTGCATCAATTGAATGAATATGGTGAAAGTGAGGATGCACACATTTTTTTTCCAGATGTGGGAGTAAATACAATTATTAAAAAACTATTAATATTTATGTGATAAATAAAGGTATTTCTAGTAGTTGCCCATAATATAGTTCTAAATTGGATTGTAGTATGATTTTAAATTATTGCACTATTATCACTTTAAAATCTATATTGGGCTGGAACCTATTCTGAATGTTTTAGTTAGCCCACCATTGTCACAAAAACCCACTGAATGAACATTTTAGCATTGGTAGTCAATATTAAAAAATACACAAGTCCCAAAAGGATTTAAACAAAAAGCAATAGTTAAACAATACTATTTTCCCCATTGACATTTTAAATCCCTCCATGATAAGTGGGAAGAAAAAGTCAATTACAGATTTCTACAAATATAGGAATTTCAATAAGAATTCAAAATGATAAATGTTTACAAAACTACAAAAAATCCAACTGCAAAATTAAAGTAATATTTTTTCAAAACATTATTTGTGACTTTTTAAAAACAAACTGAATCAGCTGAAAATTATTTGGCATGACATAAAGATTAACTTTTAATTCAAATTGTGCGTGTTAGCTCACGATATCAATATTTTTTTGTCTTTCAAGATACTATAAACATTTTTTAGAACAGCTAATTGGACTTTCAGATTCAATTTCATTCATTATTCCTAGACTGATAAAAAAATCCATTTTGTAATAATAAATCTTTTTCAAGTGAAGAAATTTCATATCAGAATTCTTTTGTTTAATAATAAGAGAAGAATTTAATTAAAACCTTTGAAACATAACAAAAAGTAAGCATTAATAAGCAGTCAATTAGACAGCTTTACTAGTCGAAAGAAATTATCTTTCACAATTGTAAACAAATACTAACAAATAAATAGATCTGATAGTCTATGTACATTTTGTTGTTTAGATGTTTAATATCAATGAGTCTTTTGCACTTTACTAGTGTTGCCAACTTCTGTTAGGGACTTTGGTGCATTAAGTATAGGAAATATTTCTTTTTCTAACTCCTAAAAAAGAAAAGAAAAAGATTAAAACAGGAAGAAAATTTATTATAGAATATAGTGTACATTTACAAGAAATTCAAAGTTGGGAGAGAATTGATAACTTTATATTTCTTCTCATCCCATTTTTCAGGGTAAATAAACACTCAAAATAAACACCAAAATCACTGTTTCAGAAATGATACTTTTGATTTTACAAAAGTACTACTAGATTAACTTTTTTTCTGTATAAATATTTTCAATGAATGGTAAAAACAAAATATATGTATGCCATTAATAAATACATTTTCAGTTTCCAGAAGGCAATGTCTATCTAAAAACTATCTATGTAGTTAGAAGATTGTAATCTATTTTTGAATTAGATAATTCTTATTTTAATATCTACTGAAAAAATCATTAATCTATACTTATAATAAAGCTCAATGTGTGTGTGTGTGTGTTGGCGCTCTACAGGCCAGACCATTCAACCTACAGCTACCAAATTTGGCACGTGTATACCTTGGAGGCCGGGAATGTGCACCTGGGGGTTATTTTTTCGAATTTTTAATTAGAATTTTATTTATTTAAAAATTAAGCGAAATTTTGACGTGTTTCTGCTATAACTGCCGAAAATATTACCGCACAAAAAATATTTTTACATGAAGTTAAAGATAAAAAATTTATCTTTTAAATGATACTACTGTTTTAATCTTAAAATTAAATTTCTATTTTTAATGAATTTTTAAATAAATATTTTAACTATGTTTTTCAATAATTTTTTTCGTCAAAAATAAAAATGAGGATTAAACACGTTTCGCATTCAGGAGAAAAAAATAGCTTTTTTCAAAGTGTTGCCATTACATTGATTAAAGCTCTAACTGAAAATAAATTAAATCTTTTTGGAAATGAAATCTGCAAAAATATAATTTTCGTCACGTGTCTGTAGGAAATGAAACAAATATGAAATATTATTTTTTCTAAAAAATAAATTCAAGAAAAATTATTTTATGATCTTTTACACTCTCTATATTAGTAATCCAATAAATAAGTTTTATTTTAAGGCAAGTTTTGTTTAATATGAACAAGATATCCATTCAAATCAGGGCCACACAGCTAATTTGTAAACCTTTAGTAAGACAAAGATCTGTTGCGACATAAATCGTAAATATTTTATTTAAAAGTAGCAAACGATTATTTTAATAATTATAAATTTTATTTTGTAAATAGTTGTGAAATTCAGATTGGCAACAGTGATATTTTTGGAACTTTTAATTTGTTGTTTAAAAACGATGCTAGAATTTTGAATGAAAATAAGTTGATGTAAATTTGATAATATTATCTATAATGTAATAAGATTTAGTTTCATAATAAGTTTGTCTGCATTCTATTTTTGTTGACGCACGAACACAACAGATTTACTAAAATGGTTTAAATAGAAAAATGATTATATTTTATGTAACGTAATTCAATAAATGCTCTAATAAATAACGAATTTTTGATTTTACATAAAGCTTCTGCTGTCGAAATCACGAATAACAAAATGCTCTTGAAACACTAATATTTTAAATAAAAAGAGTTAATTTCCATTCAACTAAATCAATCACTTAAACTGACTGATTTATGAAAATTTGAATATCACTATTCAATAAAAAAAAAAAAGGATAATTTTAGATTTTCCATCGATCGTTTAAAAAAAAATACGCCAATCAGCGCGCAGGTTTCTAAGAATAATTGGCCTAAGATTATGAAAATGTTGAGTTTTTCTAGACTTTTAACATTCGAAACTTCATAAATAAGTCTTAGTTGATTGTGGAAAATAGAAACATTCATTCATTTATTTAAAATTTGGTGTGTCCAGAATATTTATCAGAATATGATACCTTACTGCATTAAATTTAGACTTCATAATTTTTGAAATATATTTATAAGCAGGAACAAAATATTATTATTGATTTCATTTCAATCCTTTTGAAAGCAAAACTAAAAACTGAATTTTATACTGAATCTCAGAAATTTTTGTTCAATTATTGTTTGAGATATTACATAAACTATAAAAAATATTTTGTAGTTAACATAAGACTTAAATACCGAGCGATTCTGTTTGCAATACTCATATTCAATAATAATAATAATAAATAACAATAAAGATGATAAATAAAATAAAACGCTTGGTTTTGTTAAAAAATATCTTTATATTAATTGCAATTTCATCATTTCCACTTAAAATTAAAGTTGAAGTTTTGCCGGAAATGACAACAAATTAGCAAAATATATATAGTAAATTGAATGAAATGATCTAAACAACAGTATAAGTTGGGTATGACTATCAAAATTGGAAGATTAAAAATGTTTTGTTTGAGAAGAGAGCAGTTACTTAAAATATTTAATTGAAAATTGTAGTGAGCGGTAATATTGGCGAACCGGCTGGTCGCCAAAGGCGGCTAGTAATACTATATAAGAAAGAACTTTGACATTCAAAAATACAGTTTGTATGTAGCAAGTATTACACAATCAGATGATACATTTTCCAGATGAATATATACTAAATATTATTTGCAATTTATTTGATTACTGCAACCAACAAAATTTAAAAATAAGCAGATCATATTTATATATTATACTTTTAAAAGGCTAATCAACTTTACCTCTTTTTGTCTCATTAAACTTTCCATAGATTCTGTTTGATTTTCTGTTTTTTTAAACTCTTCTAAGTTATCTAATTGCTGCTGCAGCCATGTTTCCTTCTCATCTATGATTTTTTGAATCTGAAAAATTAAATCGGAATTAAAAGAAAAAGTATAATAAAGATGTATAAAACAGAAATGGTATTTTGCAATCAATAAATTTGAGTGGCTACATCACTCTTATGATTCAACAAATATTAGAAAAACTTGTATAAAATTTAAAATGTTTGTTTAGAAATATCAGTAAAATGGTAGAAATTTAAGCAGCTTATTAAATTAATTACTTACCCTAGTCATCTGTGCTTGATGGACTTAGTATATGTTAAGGAGAGAATTAAAAAGACAAATATTGAGGAAATAAAATTTAATTGTGTAATGTTGTTTAATGCAATGAGGAAATACAATTTAATTGTGTAATGTTGTTTAATGCAATGTGGGCCTTCGAGCTCTGGGAAATACTCTATTTTAATTATTTTCTAAACAGTTGAAAGTTTAATAAAATCATAAGACAAAAGTTAAGAAAGATACAAGCAAATCATTAGACACTTGGATATATATGATAGTGTTTCATTTTACCCTTTAAATTCCAGACTTGAATATGGAGCATGCATATTATCTCTGAACGATGAAGAATGGTCAGAATAAAAATGATGACACATGTTATATAAGAAATTTGGATAAGCTCTTCAGTAAATTATCTTTATTTATCAAAGACAAAAGTTTTGAGAGGGATTTTCTGACACGGTAACTTAACAAGTATATTTGTTTCATGAAAATAAATCATATTTTATAATTTATACAGCATTTATGCCACCAATATTGAATTAAAGTTTATATTATCTTGAGCATAATATCATACATATAATTGAAAAATGTATTGTTCTAAAATTACATTTTAGATAAAGAGTCAATTTCACAGAGATAAAGAGTAGAAAATAGAGAGACAAAGAGTACATGAAATATCTTTGTGATTATGTTTTTATGTTCCCTCATTCCAAACACTCTCTCCTCTTTCCGAATCATTGAAGATATAATTGTGTGTATGTATGTGAGTGAGTGCACAATAAATGTTCTGTCTAAATGAACAATGACCAAGATCTTATTTAAAAACAACAGATATACCATAAAACCTACAAATTATTGATACTTTTGTTGATCTGATCTAATTTCAACATAAACAATTTTGAAAAACAGCAAAGAAATTCTTTCATTAAAAATGTGATACATTGAAGTCAAAACAAAAGATAAATAAATAAATAAACCAATCCTGATGATTATGAGCATGAAATGGAATGATCGAATGTGGAATAATCATTCCAAAGTTCTTGAAACAGATAATTATAAAAGAGATACAATTTATTTCATCTCATGCACACATACGATGGATTCATGTATCATTTAAGAAATGTCTGCCATTCAATTTACAATGGAAAACAAATATATACACAGATAATTTTACAGAAGTCCAGAGTAGAATAACTTAAAAGACCAAGCAAAAGGTTTATACAGGTGTGTAGCGAGAAACTGCTGCAAAAATTAAGTACTTTTAAGCACCTTATCAAAAAAAAAAAAAAAATGCATATTTGTTTAAGTAATCTATGTATTTTCTAAGTGTAGGATTTTTTTTTGTTTTATAATAATGCATCATTTTTATTGAAAAAAATTTAATAAATTTTAAATGCTTCTTGAAATTTTAATATTTATTTCTACAATGTCTTCCATGGTAAAATGATGGCTTTTTGGATTCGGCAAAAATATTGGAATGATCATAAAAATAAAATAAAACGAAAAACAATTAATTAAATTTTGTAAGAAAAACCATCAAGATCTCCGATTTTTTCCCAACATTTCTTAAATAACAGAAACCAATTCATAAAGTAAAAAAAAAGCTTTGTCATTGGAAGCAAAATGAAAATAAATCGGTGGTACTGCCTTCCCAAAACTTTCTCGCACACTGCCTGACATGGCATTGCCGTACAACAGTTACGAAATACTAATCTTAGCCATGAATGAATCCTTTTTGCCGATTCTATTATGTGATCCTTGGTAGATGTTTTTGAAATTAATTCTTGGCATGAGATTGAAAGTATCTGAAAAGCGAATGTGGGTTTTAGACACATTATTCCAATGGATTAAAACAAAAATGCAACTCAAAACTATACTTGCAGTCACCAAATTTAATATATTTAAGTCGTTGCCATTTTTGAGTTATCATGTTCATATGTTTCTGAAACGACAGACTGACATACAATGAACCTCTTGTTAGATTTGGCTCAACATTTGACAGATGTCTATACTATAGATGTTAAAATCTGTGTACAAAATGTTACCTATTGAGCTCTTTCATTTTGTAGCTATCATGATAACTTATATTCAAACAGCTATGCAGACAAATATTCAAACAGCTATGCAGACAAATAGGCTTCTTCTAACCAGATATGGCTCAAAATTTGATAGAAATATACAAGTTTTGAGCGAAGAACATATATGTTTCATTTATCTAGTTCACAGCTTACTTTAGTTATTTTTGTTACAAACTGACTGATTTAAAAAAAAATATGTTTTTCAACTTAGGGAGGATTAAAATGTGGAGATGTGTTAAAATGTTGAGTACAGATTTTTTGAAGATTGCAATACTTAAGTAGGTAAGAATGTTAATTGAAACATTTTTTTTAAAAGAATGTCTTGAAGCCAGCATGAGCCAATATATTGCATTGCTTTAAAATTTAATAAAACTCATCAAATAAAAATATTTTTACCAAAAAGCTGCTTAAAAGTTTAAATAAAATCAACAACATTTTTTTCTTTCATTACAAATTGAATAGCTGCAAAATAATGTCATTCAAGGATTTGAAGAGGTAATGACATTATTTTGAATTGCATTATAATAAGTCATTGTTAAAAATGCAATGAATAAAATGTTATTGTACACAAATAATAGCCTGGATTTATAACAATTTATGTAGCAGCGGTGTAAAAAGTTTTCACGTGAAAGAGATCAAATGAAAGAAAACTGCAGAATTTTTTTTTCTTTCAAATTTTGGAAGATTTACTACTTTAACAAATGAATTTTTGATAAAATTTTGAATTATTTTTTGGGAGTGTGTATATGTGTCTCTGTCCAAAAGATTTATTTTTGCCCTTTCCAGTGAAAGAATATAGCAGGGGAATACTTTTTATTCACCTACAGAAAAAAAAAAAAAATGAAATCAGCATTTGAACATCTTGTTGCAATAAATCAAGAATTTTCTTCCATTTTATCAGCAGCATCTGCTACATCATCACCGAAGTATCCTTGATAGCATTTTCAGATACTGACTTTGCGTCATGCCGAGACAATCGCATTTCAGTGGTGGACACATTATTTTCTTTGGCAATACACTGATTTCATGGTGGACTGCCGAGCAAAAATCAGTGACCTTATCATTGATGGAAGCAGAGTTCATCTGCATATGTAAAACATCAAAGTTAACAAGTCTGAGAAATGTTCTTGGAAAATGTCAACTATTGTTAAGCATCAATGTATTCTTAGGTGAGATCTCTTGTAAACTATTCAGTGACAATACAGCTGGAATTCAGTTTTCTAAATCGTCGATTGAAAATAACAGCACTAAGCATGTAGATGTAAAATATCATTTTGTCATGAATCTATTAAGCTTAAAAATTTTTAAGTTACTATATATAAACACTACGTTAAATATAACAGACATATTTACTAAGACTCAGACAAAATTTCAGCTTAAAAATTTAATGAGGAATTATTTAAAAATTGTGAAGAAGTGATTAAATATTATATTTGTATATTGGTAATTTTTTTATGTTCTATAGGATTAAAATCTTATATAAATGTCATAAGATGCAATTTTAAAATGTCTTTAGAAGCATAGCATGCATTTCAGGCTGAGATAAAATCTTTTGTGAAAATTTGTTAAAGAATATTTTTTTCTCCTCACTTTTGTCACTGGAATGATTTATAAGAGATGCCTAATGTTTCTTTTCAAGAATTAAGACACAATCTTGATTATTAGAAAATGTTTGATGAGCATATTTTTCTTTTCCTTCTCTTCTTATGCTCTGGGTATGAGATGTTAACTGCATTTTTGTAAATATTCAATTTATCCTGTAATGTTCATTGTGTGTATCTTTTTCTTGATAGATTGAATTTATTAACTTAGGCTAATTTTTATCTCAAGGCATTTCAATTTTCTAATTAATTTCTACATAAAATTGGTCAATAAGGCTAACTTTTAAAATATATTAAATTGGTTAACTTTTCAAACATATATTCCCAGACATATTTCGGAGCAAGTCAATACAATGCATCTTCATTTTTGGTGAATATTCAAACTCAACATTTAAAATTTAAATATGGCAAAATAACAGTAAACATGCTTGAAAAGGAATTAAGCACTTCTGTTCCCATGGATTGAAAACATTACATTTTTTCAGAGAGATCCACAAATACTTATGGCCATAACTTTTGGATTTCTTTTTTAAAAAGGAAGAGAATACATAAAGAAATTGTTCATAAAGGCTATGTTTAAAAGATGAAACAGTATTAATTAGTTAATTAAACTACATAAAATATATCATAATTTCATATCATAATTATTGATAGAAAAACTTTAGAAGCCAAATTACAATATAGCATATGAAATAACAAAGATGAGCTAAAATCAATAATGAAATCCATAGTTAAAATCATAGTTAATAAAGAAAGCATTCAGCAATCTATATGCTATGAAAAAATCAATATACTTAATTTTATCATTGGTGAATATTCATTAAAAAGGCAAATGATTTTGGGAAATTCCTATGAAAATGAATAAGAAATTGATATTTTAAGAGCAACAAATTCTCAAAAGCTTATTGATTCAAATGCTAAAAATATAAAGTTTCAAAATAAATTCAAAATTTCACAGCTACAAGTTGGATTCACAATTCACAGAAAATATACATACCTTTTCCATGTCCTGGGGATTTATATGAGAATACTGTTCATCACCAGATAAATAAGCTTTTAAAATATTTTTTACTGCAGAAATTATTTTACAAAACTCTGCTAAAATGATAGATCTTTGTTCATAATCCAGCTTCCTGCTGAATATGGGATTAGCTTGTGACTGTAAATAAACATAATAAAGATCAATTGCACAATTAATAAAGTAAAGCTTCAGAATCAAAATCAATTTATTCCTTTAAAGAACAGTTTCAAATAATTAAAAATCATCACCTATAAATAGTTCCACTAGCCTGAAAGAACTAGTCATTTTATTTCCCACTTCCTTTTTCACTCTTTAATTACTCCAAGCATACATATCCAGGATGTCACCAAAACATGGAACAAGCATTTATTTCTTTAACTCCTTAGTTATCCAAATGTACGAAAATATTATGGTGTTAAAAAATGAAATATTTCTTTTACACTCACAAGGAAAAAAAGTTTTATACTTCTATTTCTAAAATCTGCTGAGATATTAAAAGACTTTTTGACATAGATAATTTTTCCACATATCTGATCAGTGTTTTAGGGCATTTTTATTGCAATTTTCAGATATTATATACATACATGTCACAAAAAATTATTAAAAGTGCTCAGAAAATAATATACACATTTATTAATTTTCCTTAAATTTTTAAAAATGGTCAGATAACATTTGCTTAGAAGCTTGTTCAAAATGAATACTTTCAACAAAGTTTCAGTTTTCAAACTATATTCCTATGTATGCAATCGAGTACATCATTTAAGACTTAAAGACAGACTTTTTGGATTCAATGGTAAAGATCCACTGAGGATGTAATTTTTATAAGGCCCCCTCAATGAAAAAGTGTGAATGAGCAAAATACTGTTCTTATACTCACCAATAAAAACACGCTTTTGTCTGTAAAAAATTCAGAAATATTTAAGGGCACATTTTTTTTTTTTTTTTTTAACGTAGAACAATTTTTTATATTTCTGACCCACATTTGGGTGTATCATTTGCTATAATTTCAAGGATAGCATACATATTATAAAAGGTTATTACATGGCAGAATCAGAAGATAACAAAGCATTATTTGAAATGTTGACAAAGTTGCATTTTTTAAATAATACTTCTGTACATGCAATCCAAATCATCACTAGGGCAAAACAAGATTTGATTTTAGCTCAAGTAGAACTCAAAGGTAAAATTCTAGACTTCAAAAGTTAGTGTAGTCATCCCTGTCACTGTTGTGAAAATCCATGGATGCTAGTTCATCTGTTGAAATATTTGCTACTGTCATTTTTGGAATGTTGAGTTAGGGATTGGTTATTCATACGATAGCATTAGAAAAACTGGAAAATAAGCCAACATTTTAATAAATGTATTGTGTATCATTTGTATATCATAACATCTCCATACTTCCCCAGGAAAAATGGTTCCTATAACTTGTCACTAAATCGTTTGGCAAACACACTTTTTATAAAGATCACGAATTCGGAAAATGATGGTTGTATTTAAAGCATTATGATTATATGCAACATAAATAGTTTGCATTTCCAAATGTTCTTAGTTGCTGAAATAAATCATTCTTTAAAAAAGCACATAATTATGAGCACAGAACTTTAAATTTTCTTACTCAACATATCTGCATTTCTTAGGATATCTTAAATGCTCAGTTTCTGAAATTTATCTTATCTCCTTTATAAAGTCAAATTTGTAATTGTTGACCAAACAAAGTGATAGAGTAATTAACAAATTTCTTTCACCTGATGACTGGATGACACACTATTAGACAATTTTTATGTATTGAATAAATGTGCATTTTTGAAACAAATGTTTTAATTTAAATTTTATATTACTCTTTCAAAATATAAAAATAAACATGAAACTTTGTGAGTGCATAGATGGATGTAAGAAAAAACATTATACATATTGATATTTTTTCACTATAGTGAGAATTCACTTTTTTACTATCAACCTCTATAGAAACTAATGAATTTTCATAAAATTTCCACTTTATTTAATGAAATTTTGTAAATAGAAATATATGCCTAGTTGCAACATTTAAGGAAATAAAAGTTTATTCCAGTTTTTGGCATGGATCCTTCTGCACACATATGCACAATTTTGCAGAGTGTATGTGTTTACTTTCTAGGTAAGTGCATACAAGTTATAAAATATCTTTCTCTACAATTTGTTGCTATATAATTCATGTCAAATGCCTTGTAATGGAAGAAACTGAATTTCAACAGTCATTTGCCAGGAATATATCTTAGAATAAGAAAGAAGGTTTTTAATTTAAGGGCGAGTCTAAAAATCTGTAGTCACTAAGAATGTATTTCAGTAGCTAGTTATTTTCATCAATCCAGAAGATCCAGTTTTCTACAAAAAAGTTTGCTTGAATCGTATTCCTAATATGCTGAATGCAATTTTGGTTCATGAGATATCATTCAATAACTAGGTATTAACTTTTTGTTTTTATTATATTCCGATTTTTAAATTTTGCATTTTGTGATTTCATCTATCGGAACAACAATGTCACAACTTTTGTCCAAATGTTCTATGCCATTAATGCAAATGTGCCAAAAAAATATCAGAGAGCAAATTGCACAACAATTAAGAATGCAACACTTTGGAAAATAACTGAATACAAATCCTTATAATTTTCAGATGGTAGGAAAGGCCAGATTTAAATATTATTAACCAATCCATGGTCCATGCCATTATCAATAATTTCCTATGCATTATAATTCTGTTCTTGAATTTAAATACTTTTTTTGCATTTTATTTTTTATTGGATTAATTACAAATCTATACCAAATTTATATAAACTAATATCTGACTTGTTTAATTTATATTTTATACAATAAAAACATTTCATTAATGAAGATAGCTGGAAGAAAGCAGAATCTTCCAGCTATCTTCGTTAGGGTTATTAAAATTCTAGAAACCTTTCCAAATGAAAAAACAAATAACCAGTAATTAAGAGATAATTTTTGTGTTCGTAATGAGATACTTTTTTATGCCTTTTTTAATTTTCATTTTAATGATTTTTTTTAATTTAATAGTGGGACTCAAATTTTTCCATTATTTGTAAATTAGCTGATAACAATTAAAATAATTTAAATATAAATTACAACTTTAAATATGAAAAATAGATTGAAAGTAATTCAGCAATGTGTAAAACAATGAGAATAAGTATGATAGAAATTAGCAATATTTTAGAATACAATAAGAAATTGACACAGACTTTGATCTTTTAATCAGTTACATGATATGTACATATAAAAGACAATAAGGATAAAACTATGAAAATACACTCTGTTTCTTGATTATATAAACTCACTGAAACAAAATATAACTTTTGAAAATTGTTACTGATTTAGGTTATTCTAAAAATAGAAGCACAATTAAATTTGTATAATTTTAAAATGCAATTTAAAAAACATTTATAGTTTGAAAAATTAATATAAAATACAATAATTAGATCAAGTGTGAGAAATAATAACTAAAATAGAAATATATTTTTAAAACTAAAAAACAATTTTTCTAATGCAATGGGATTCAGAAAATCATTGGCTTAATAATTGACCTAGTTCCAAATTAAGGAAATTGCATTATAAGTCTTTGCAAATGCAGCATTATTTTCATTTTGATCTAAACATAATGAACATTAAAGCTACAAATTATTGTTATCCATTTGGTTTAGGAAAACTAGAGTCTTAGAAGTGAAAAATGAATTCTTTGATCAACACTGTTGTAGCCCCATTATTGTATACTTCTTATTTAAGCAGCAGAATTGGAGGCTAATTGTAAATACACTTCTACAACTTTTACATTTCTTTCTCATTTACATGACTTTTGATAACCTATTTAAAAAATGTTCATGGCTGCAATAGCAATATAACAAACAGATACCAATATGCTCTTTCTACTTTTCAAAAAATTTTTCCAATACAAACATTACTATAAAATAAACTCTGTTATAACTATAACTTGCCCATATAATAAATATTGTTAGAAAAGCGAATTTGGGTTTTAACATATTGTACAACCTAGGATTCCTAAGAGTTGTCAATAATAAACTTTTATTTCAAAAAAGAATTTTTAGCCTTAACATTTTACTTCCATTTTCAATTTTACTAGCAGGTTATATATAAAGAGAAAAATCACTTTTTCAAAACCGAAGAATTTTTTTTACTAACAAAAATTATTGTTTAAATTTTTTTTTTTTTAGTTTTACATTGTAAAAAATCATTTTTCTTCATTCTGAAATTTTTATGAAAAATCTAAAATTTATGATAATCTTGATTTAGTTTAAATTTTATTACAGTGGAAATTTGGAGGATTTTATTAAATTTCGATAAATTGTAAATTTGTATTTATTTCAAGTCTATAAATGTTGGCAAAAACCAGACATCATATTGTACTTTCAAAGTTCTTATTTCCGTATTAGTCATAGAAGGCAGAACTTATTAAATAAAATATTTTATTCAAAATGCTAATAAAAAAAATATTTTAATATCAACAAAAAAAAAAAAAAAAAATTAAAAATATTTTAGAAAACTTGCACAAATTCCTAGATAAAAAAATAATTTGGTTCAAAAATTGGAGCATTGTTTTTATACTATGTAATATACATTTAATTTGAATTTTAAATTTAATATAATTTGAATTTTCAATTTAATGTGAAAAAATGCTAAAAAAATAAATGAATTATTTAAATAAATAAATGCATTCAAAAAAATGACAATATTTTCAATAAGCAACAAAAATTATAGCTAGCAATTAAAAAAGATAATTAGTAGTATTTATTGCCAAAGAAATATAAATTCAATGAATAGCTTAATGTTTGAAACTCAGTTTATGAATAAATTATAAAATACTGCAAAAACTAATTATAACAGTCTTGATAATTATTTTTGTATATTTAAGAAAAAAAAAAGAGCACAAATTGCATACATAATTTTGACTTAAAAATTTCTTTTATTATACTTATATAGTATTCAGTGAAAGTTATTATACAATTTTTTAGTAAATGAACTACAAAATTATTTCAAAAGGACATGCTTTTAAATGCAAGCATTTAATGTAAAAATTTTATGGAAATCCTTGCAACCATTGAGCAGAAAATGAAAGAAATAAAAAAGAAAATAAAACATCTGTACAGTGAAGTTAAATAACAGCTAAATTCCCTTCATACAAAGATTTATGATTTAAAAAAATAATTTCATTCCTTATCTTTACAAAAGTAGATTTTCCCAAAATCCAAATATTCCAATCAGCAATAAGAAAAATAAAAAGCTTCTATATGGAACAAACATCATTATTTTTCCTTTGAAGAATGGAGTTTATACAAAAGAGATATTATGAAATTCCAAGTAAGGAATTGTGGAGAAGTATTGATCAGAGTAGCTATCAGAAATGATACTCAACTGAGATCATTGTGAATCTCGATTTTTTTTAGGTAACAATTTCTCACAAAACTCAATTAATAGCGAGATACAATGAATTCCATATTGATTTTTTTAAAAACATTGACGAATCACTTTTTGGATAAGTCAAATATTGACAAAGCACCAATAAAACACAAACATTTTATAATTGCCTTTACCTGTAATTCTAATAACCTTTCTTTATAGATTATTTCATTTTGGTCTTGACCATCTTCATAAATCCACTCCTCAGTTTGATTCAATTTATGAAGGAAGTCATCATGTTCCTGAAAATACATTAGAGCATGAATAAAACAATGAGAGAAGGACCATTACACTTCTTTAAAAGCAAAAGATGGTCTCTGAATCAATCAGAATAAAAGGAGAATCAATTTAATTCTTTCTTGTACTAATTTTTCAGTATTTTTAATATACCTTTAATATTTGTATTTAAAAATATCAATCTCAGTTCAAATAAACATCAATAGAATGGAAAAAAAATATTCCCTAATTTTGTCAGATGTACTGTATATATTTAATAATGTCAGGATTGATATTCTTTATCCCTTAATAAGATACAAAGTAGATTTGGGTCCAAGATTATTCAGCTAAACAATAATGGCAGCTAAACTATTCAAGTCCTCTAAGCTCATTTGCACAGTGAATTATCTGATATGCATTACAGCAGTAAAATGTTAAGATGACATTAATAATCTTTAAATTTCTTAATAAAAATATATTTTATTAACCAAAGGTTAATTGCATTAAATGAAAGAAATACTCTACTTCAATTAATATGCATGAGGGACAGTCGTTCAATTATGTCGAAATACAGTCGTTCGATTATGTATGCATGAGGGAGTCGGGGTACGAAAGTGCCAAGCCACATTTTAGTAAAAATGCATTCAAAACTGTAAACTCGCTGATCAATGAAAATTATAATATCCTATATATTATTTGTTTCTAACATTAGAGGGTGGCAACATATATCAAAAGTTTCATTTTTGCCTCAGACGTTTTTAGAACCTTGATAGTGGCCAGAAAGTATTATGCAGCAAGAGTTTTGGCTATAACTATGTAATATGGGAGAAAATGAATGAAATAGCAGTTCAGATGGTTTTTATATAAATGAAAACATGGATGACGATTATCAATTTGCAGGATTTTTTTTTTCATCTATTGAAATTGAGATGAAAGTAAATGTGGCTTGGCATTATTTTTTTTCAAAGTATTTCCCTTCTTCAATACTATTCAAGTAATAGTAATTTTTATTTCATATATATTATGCTTATAAGACATTTTATGCACCTATGATCGATGTATTGTTTCATAATTCATAAAACTGTTTTATTTTCAGTATTAGCTACTTTCAACCAATTAGAAAAGTCAAATGCTTTCAGAACTTGACATTATTTTGACTACAATAAAAGTATTTTGTAAATAATTTCATATTCATTGCTGTTTTGGATCTATTATATTTTATAATTTATTATTAAATGGCATTTTTGTATAATGTGCTCACAATATTATAATTAATCAAATCTTTTAAAATTATTATAAACTTTTAAAATATGTAAAGTTTATAATGAAGTGCCAGAAATGCATGCAACTATTTTTAACACAATAGTACAATGAATTATTTTATTATTATCTTCCATTTTCTAAGAAAATGACACAGATGTATAACTATATATAATAAGATAGAATGGAAATGCAATTGCTTTTAAGCTGCAGAAAAAAAAATGCTCCAAACAAAATTTAGAAAAATAAAATTAAAGATGTTTTAAAACTTCCGGATTGCATTTCACGAGTTGACTATAATTATTACAAATACTTGGATGCTGATCCTGAAGAAACAGAAAAATTGAGGAAATACTAAAACTTAGTATTTCTGATTTGTGTTACTTTTAAGTGTTTTATTTTTCCTTAGTTAGAGTATCATTATTTTCCTTATGTAATAATTCATTATAATAAATGACTTATTTTCATAACTGCCACTATTATATTTTGATTGCAGAAAATAATAAAACTATCTAATTAACTTTGAAAAGTCATAAAGGGATTTCTCAAATCTCAGAATTTACAAAGGAAATAATAATAATATCATTATAGTAATGCCATATTGTTACCCAGAATAGTCCAAATATTAAAAAAAAAAAAAACTTTTTATGATATATATTTTGATTCAAATCAATACATCTCAGAAATTTAGCTTGGTACTCTCATCCTAACCACTTCATATATATATATATATATATATATGTTTGCATGCATGATTATATAAAAATTCTGTAAGATATTAAGCATGCCTTATTTACATTATCACTAGCATCATCTTGGTCAAGGATAGCATGATCTATCATTAGGAGCAAATCAGGGTTGCCATTCAAATCTGGAAAAAAATTCTGTGTTTTCCCTGTACGAATATTCAAGATATGAGGAAATGCGAAAACAGCACTTATGTGCTAGTAATAATGCAATATGATTTTAAGGAGTGGAAAAAGCAAGAAAAGGAAGCAACAGCTCAATATTATATGAAATAATAGTATATTAAAAGTAGGTTTGTATTTACATAAAAAATACAATTTCTCTTTATTTATTATCGAGAATTTAGCAAGACCAAATGTATATATTAAGTGGAGAGGGGGGATACATTACCTCTCATGCTCTTTAACTGTAAATCACCCAAAATTAAGCGCTTGATGAAATAAAACACAAAACATTTTTGTTATCATGATACAAATTAATTAATGTTTACTTAAAAAAAAACATTACAAAACAAGATTTCTTTCTTTCTTTTTTTATTTATTCATTTTTACTACTTCATGCATTTTTCACCAATTTCTGCAGATTTTTCAGATATCAGTTTCATAGAGGGAATCCTTAAAAAAATAAGGTACAACATTTTTGTATGGCCTAATGCACATTTTTCACCTATTTAATTTTCATATGACCATATGAGAAAATATTTGTGATATATCATTGAATGCATTAAAGGATGAATGTGATGCAACAAATTTTAATCCCATAAAAATTCAGCTTTAAATTATTGCTCTTGAACTAAAAAGTTAGGAATTGGTTTACTTTCGGACATTATATTAAAGTTTTCACATTTGAAATGTCATCTTTTCCTCTATTCCTTTTCAATACAAAGTCCAACATCAGTGATGACTCTTTTGAATGGGCAAGCAGTCTTATATATTTTCCTCTTTTAACGTGACTAGTAAAGGTCTGTTTTCCCATATTACTTAGGTTTATTATATTCTTATACATCAAGCAGTGCACAACAAAGGAATTTTGCATAACTTCTCAAACTCATTCAGCAAAATCAAGGTTGATTTTTTTAAATCTTCCAATTCATATTAATAAATCCAATTCATATTAATAAATATCTTTCCAATTCATATTAAAAATAATTTTGACCAGCACATAATTAAAAAAAAATCTCTAATCTAATTTGAATAAGTTCCTGGTTTCTCAAATAATAAACAAATCATTCAATAAATTCAAGCATGGTAGACTAAATACAACTGTTCTGCTTTCACAGAGAAATGTATTCTATTCATTCATGCAATTACAGAAGTCCCGCGCATGCTCATTAGCTTAAATTCAGAAGGAAAAAGAACATCACAGAAACCGAAACTAGAGTGATCTAAACTGAAAAAAAGGGGGAAAGAGTAAAAAAATGGTGCTTAAATATTGTAATTGTATTCTTGTAATTTTTAGAGATCGGCATTTTTTAAATGGGGGAAAAAAATAACCAAGAAACTTATATTCCTTGTATTTTCCAATTTTTTTAAATAGAAAATTCCAAATTTCCCTGCATTTTATTGTATTTTTTAATAAGATTTTTAAATTCCCTAAGTTTTTCCGCTAGCATGACAACTCTGTCAAAAACTCTCACCTTGAGATCATAGCAACTCATCATTAAAAAGATATATTTAAAAATACCAAAATGAAACATCTCAGAATATCTACTATATTTACATATATAAACATTACTATGATATCAATAGATACATCCCAAGTTAATTCGAAGATGACGAAATAGGACCATTGTGATGCATATTTAATGGAATGTTTGTGAATAGCTGAGGCAGTGCTTATACCACTGATCATTAAGATACCATATAGGAAAAAAGAATGTCCTGACAGTAATCTTAAAAAATGATCTGGTTACTAGCCTCTCTCAAATTACTGACCAGTAAATTATGGTCTAAATCCAACAAAATCTCTACACAAGTTTTACTGCAAAACACTTTAAATATTTCAGATGGATCTTACAATGTTTATGCAATTACATTTTGGTGCATTAAAACTTGTGGTCACATTTAGTGCAACTTCTGATCACATTTAATACAAAGAAAAAAAGTGATAAAAATTAGTTAATGTCTAATGGTAAAAAAAATGAGGAAAAAAAAATACCTGTTCATTTACATATTGTTTAAGCTCATCAGATAATTTACTCCTCATTTCATACACATACTCTTCCACTGAGTTTTTAGCATCAATTCTTTTCTCTTCACAGCTGTCTTGATGAATCATTTTCATCTATAAAAAAAAGTAATAAATTAAGATTTCAGAGCATAAACAAATGAAATTACTGTAATATTCTCATTTTTATTATTTACTCTTTATCTAAAATAATAATTTCAATCTAACTTAAATAACACTAGAAATACATCTATCAGCTGTGAAATAAACTTAAATTAAAAAACAAGATTGGAATTTGCCAAGTTTCATCAGTTTACTTGCCACTTTCTGACTGTTTCATTATAGAATGAATTACAGGAAAACTATTTTATTGAAATACTTTTTAGTGTCCATAATTTTAGCTATTTTCCAAGCCTCCATCAATCAGCTCTACTTAACTACTGATAATATTATATCAGATGCATACAAAAATAGTGCAAAAAAAAAAAAAATAACAGAAGGATATTTTTCGGTTAGTTTTTATCAAAATAAAATTAATACTTTTCTCCAAACCTTTCTAAAAAAACTATGTTTTTCATTTCCTACCATATTTATAAATGAAGCTTATTTTGAAGGAGTGAAGATACAAAATCCTTCGATACTGTTCATGGTTGATATCCATCTAAGCTGCATGATATATAAGCTAAGGCTACAGAAAAATCTAGCACTTCATTAATATAAGTTCTTTATAACAATTACAGACATTCATACTACACCAGCAACCTATGTATATTGTATAAAATAAATTAGCTCTGTTTGATTTTTATTTACAGAATTTTTCTTTCTATTTAAAGTATACACAGAATTTCAATAAATCATTTGAATATGTTTGTAAAATTTTTATTAATAATAAAAGCAAATGTGCATATACCGTACCTTTCATGACAAATTGTTAGACCAAGAGTTAATAAGCAAATATATAGGACCAAATAAAGCAAAAATATATTTCGTATTAAGGAAAAATGCACACTGGAGTGATTAAAAAATAATCATTAATAATATAATTAAATAACATTTTGACAGTTTTTAATAATAATTTTCTAAATGTTATGAGAAAACAATAAAATTGAAATTGATTTAGTAATCATGCAATTTTTCCTCAATCTGGATATTTTTAAAATTTATATACAATTTGCAAGCATTGTTGGCATAAAAAAACTTTCCATCTTTCATCAAGTCATAAATGCTTTTTTCACAAACAAATTATATGATTTACTTCTATTAAAAGATGATATAAAAATTTATTTGGCTTACAACAATAAAAAGTTTTCTTCCTTTGTGCAAAAAATGTAGTCCTTTTTCAATGCTTAACAAATTTTTTAAGTTCAATGCTTTTTTTCCCCTTCTTCCAAACACAGTAGAACCTTGTTTCATGAGCAAAATTCTTTCCCAAATTTTATTCATAATGCATAACACTTGTTAAGCAAAACTACCCTTCCCCATTGGAATCCACATAAAATAGAGTCATGTGTTCCATTTTGCAAAATCTCTCATATAAATTATTATTTACACTGCATGTTTTTTATAACAAACTTGTCTAAAGACATCTGCCTTTGACTATGCTTCAAAATTTGATGAAAATAAGACAACATTTTTGTTAAATAAATTTGAGAACACATAGTTGCTGCCTGATTAGAATGGTGTTTCTCAGAGTACGATGTAATAATTTAACATACTTTCAGCATCTGCATTATTTCACTGCCAAGTTGTTGCTCTGCCGAGGCTCTCCTGATAAAATATCATCAGCAACCTTTTTGTTGTGATACAGAATAAAGATATATAAATTCTTCAGTAGTTCTGGTTTTGCTCTTCCACCAGACCATTGATGTCATTGTTATCCACCTCTAGCCCCATAAATGTAGAAAGGGTCAAAATATCATTGATTAAAATTCATTAAATAAAAAACAATTCCCATTAAAATAAAAAACAAAATGAATCAAGAAATATTTTAACATGTGGTGTAAAGTTTGTAAGGAAAATTTTATTGGTATTTCAGATTTATAATTTGATCTAGCTTTTTAAAGATAATTCAAATGCAAATAGGAGTAAAAAAAAGTATTGGGACACTTTTAGAATGAGAAATCCAGCAAATATATAGCACATCAATAGAATTGAATATACTACCACTTTTTTAGACCATAATTTTAAACATAAAATTTACAATAGTTAAGATTAGTTATAGAAAAAAATTGCAAGAAACAAAGATATATAGGTTAATGTGTGAAATCTTGTAATAAGGCATTGGAAAAATGGAAAATCAGTTCGCTATATAAGTCTGGAAATTGAATAAGTCTACTTTTTTTCAACATTATTCTCAGATTCAAGAAAACAAATAGTGTTCAAAACAAGCGAAGATCAGGGTGTCCAAGGTCATTTAATGAACGTGAAAAGATGTGAATTGTGAAATAAGTTCACTCTAATCCAGAAACTAGAGCAGTAAAATTGACTCTGCAATGTAAAAGTAAGTTTGGAAAACCTGTAAATTCTGAAACTGTCAGAAGTGTTTTAAGAAAACATAAATATCACAGCAAAGAAAGCCCTACATCAGCAAAGCAAATTGGCAAGCTAGACTGGCATTTGCTAAAATGTTTGTAAAGCAGCCAAAAGAATTTTGAAAAAATGTAATTTTTGTCAATGAAATAAAATATAACATTTTTGGATCGGATGGCAAGAAAAACATTTAGCAGAAACCAAATACATCTATGCATGTCAAAAATTTATGACCTACTGTCAGATATGGAGATGTCAATTAAATACTCTAGGGTTATATGGCAAGCACTGCTATCGGAAACCTACATTTTATTGGTTGTAAAATGAATAGGCATGTCTATCTTTACATTCTCAAGCAAAATTTAAAGCAAAGTGTGAGGAAGCTGGGAATCTCAAAACATTTTAAATTGTACTAAGATAATGACCCGAATCATAGAGAACCCATCACTGATGGCAAGTAATGGGTCCTCTACTACTGTCCTAGTGTTATTAAGACTCCTGCACAAAGTCTAGATTTTAATCCTATTGTAGGATTATTTGCAGCAGAAACTATATAAACAAATTTATAACAAGCAGAAGTTAAGAAAACATTTGGTTGAAGTGAGGGACAAAATTGATGGATCATTTTGATAAAAATTGGTCCAACCCATGCCAAAGAGGTCATAAAAAGCAATGGCGGCCAATCAATATGTTAACTTTTAAGTTTGAATTGTTTTTCTTTAATTATTGGAAAGTGTCCCAATATTTTTTTGTGCAACTTTTTTTTTTATTTGACTTTTTTTATTTTCAACTATAACCTAAATTGCATTAATATGAGAGTTTTGTTTGAATTATCATGATTTGTATAAATCAAAATAATGTTTATTTCTTTGTTTTGGTTTCATTTGTATATTTAGGTGAAATATTGTGATAAAAATCTGTGAAGTGGAGTGTCCAAATACTTTTTTGACAGACTGTATGTGTGTGTGTGTGTGTATATATATATATATATATATATATATAGTGTTACAAAGTTATATTAGTTCAGTTATTAAAATTATAATTGTACCTTTTACTTACCTTTTTATTTTCTCTTTAGTAAGGAAGGAGGAATGCAATTATCAAAAAATTTGAACTTGAGATTTTTTTGAATTTATAACTCAAAAATATGTTGAGCTAGACGGATGAAACTTGGTATGAACGTAGAGGAATATGTTAAAAATTTTAGTTTAAAAAAATTAAATTTGCTGTCATACCTTGTGTACCAAGTTGTTCTCATATGAGCAAAACAAAGCATTAAAGTAAATTACTCTTTTAACAAGTAATGAGGAGACATCTTGATGCGACATGCAAAATTGGTCTATATCTCGAGTATAAGGCAGGATTAAGCATTTGTTTTAAGTGCTTTCGGAAGAAACTTTGGGCAGATAGCACTATCAAATGCAATTCAAAGGTGCTTGAGCAAATGGTTTTATAAATAGCTTTGTAATTATTCAAGCTAAATGTCCCAATACTTTTTTATATTAAAATGGCCTTAAAATTTCAAAATCAACATAAATCATTAAAAAGATTTAATATTTAGAAATGAAGAATATCTTTTAAATCCTGATACCGTCATTTGTTTTACAGTTGATCTTTTTCAAAAATTTATCAAATTTCAGAAGTTTTTTTCCTTTAATATTCTTTCACGTTGTATTTATTTTTACAAAAAGGGAAATATTTTAGGAGGATTCTACCTCATTAGACAGTTGTTCAGCTGAATTTTTTCTTGTTATGATATCAGCTTGAAGCTTAAATTTTTATTTATTTTATTTTTAAGATTTTAAATAGTTAAGCTTTTCTAATTTTCTTTCCCTACTATTTTCTGAATTTCTTAATTTTTCATTGTTCTTCCAAATGAAACATATATTTCTACCTTGAATAAGAGATCAACTCTTTTGCAACAATTATGGAATAAATATTATTAGAATTATTTGCATTCTTAAACATGAGCCTCCGAGAAATATAAAAATTTTCTATTTGATCCCTAATGACTTATTTATACTGAACACTCATTCTTTTTTTGTCCATGTGATAAATCATAAGAATTTTTACCACCCACCATAACTTATAATTTGTTTCAACTTAAAGAAAAATATTATTAAAAAAGCTATTTAATCTATCAGATTTAGGATCAGTTTTTGAATGATGCAAAGGACTTGGAGATGGTAGTTTCTAAAAACTCTTGAAACTGAAGCTAACAATACGGCACTACTTTCTTCTTCTGTAACATTTTTCTTCTTTTCTTTACAAAAATGTAATAGAAATTGTTTCACTGAGCTTTCATGATTATTTTGCTCAGTGGCCATTTTTTTCTTGGACCTATGCAAGAAGCATTACATAAAAGAGAATAATTAATTAGCAATTCAGATAAAAGAGTTTAAAGTAATTTTGTAACAAATTCTCTATAATCTATACTTATATAAAGCTCAATGTGTATGTGTGTGTGTTGGCGCTCTACAGACCAGACCGTTTGACCTATAGTTACCAAATTTGGTACATGTATACCTTGGAGGTCGGGAATGTGCACCTGGGGTTCCTTTTTTTGAATTTTTAATTAGAATTTTAATTATTAATTAAAAACTAACTTTCCCGACAAAAAAAACTTTTCATTTTCCCCACCGCCAAATGAGTATGGCTTCAGTTTCTTCTTTTTTTTCTAACACTAATGAGGCTAGGGTTAACATTTTTTGGTCGATTATTTGAAACGATTCTGTTTATTTTCTTAATGTTTGATGCCTTTAAAATTAAACATTATTAATTAATCAATCTTTCAGATTTATTCTGAAGTACTTTTGAATTAAAATAAAACAAAATAAAGGAAATTAAAAATTTCTATTCTGCATAGCGTTACCCCAACTGGCGTAGAAAAATTCACGCATTTGCGTTACCGTAACTGGTGTTGAAAATTCACGCATACGCATTGTGTTCCGATTGTTGACAAAGGATGCGGACTAGATTTAAATTATTTTTAGGTTAGTTGAATGCTTTTGTAATTAAATTGTATTTATGTTATATATTTTTTGTATATGCTTATAGTTTTAAGTACATCGATTTTTAAATAGTTTTTTTTAACCTGTTTTCAACCAATTATTTTAAACGATTCGTTTTATTTTCTTAGTGTTTAATGCATTTAAAATTAAACATTGTTAATTAATCGATCTGCTCATGATGAATCTGAGAAGATTTTGTTGACAAATTCTTGAAATATTACATAAATTAATAAAGATATTCTTTAGTGCCCATAAAGTTTAAATGCTCAGTGACTGTTTTCAGTAATCATATTACAGAAAAAATGCTTTGTTTGAGTAAAAAATATTATTATATTAATTGCAGATTAATTCTTTTCACCTTAATTTAAAGTATAAATTCTACGGAAGCTAAAAGAAAATTAATGAGATACATATTATGTTATGACTGAAGGTCTTTATAATATTATGAGTGAATTATATGACTATCAAAATTTGAAGTTTTGATGAAGAAGCTATTAAAGTAGGAATTGCATAAAATATTTAATTATTAAAATTTTAACGAACATTAAGATTGGCGAACCGGCTGGTCGCCAAAGGCGGCTAGTCATATATAAACTTATAGCTTCTTTGTCAGAAATTGCTTTCTATTATGTCCTTACTTAAATTAATTTGTTATCAACAAATCAAATACTGACCTTTTCAAGAGATGGTTAATATTTTGCCTCTGTGAAATTATATTGGCATAGCTTGCATGCTATTGAGGTTTTCTTTGTAACTCCTTGTTAAAAAAAAAAAAAAAAAAAAAAAAAAAAGCAGGAAGAGGGGCACAAGAGGTTTATCTCTTTGGTAAATTTTTAGAAATGGCATAAATAATTTTGTTACAACCAAGAAAAAATTTAGCTTGATGAGTATCGATTCATCCTTCACAGCTCTTATTATAATATGGAAGCTATTACTATTCACTTTAAGTAAATTATTATTTTCAACAGTATGAAGCTCCCTTTAAATCCGGCCTTACTTCTATCACACCTTTAAAAATTGGAAAATTTTTCAGATATATATAACCACAAAAGTTTAAAGGATGTTTTTTAATGCTGAGAATCTGCCAAAATCTTTCCTCCAGTAGGTGAATCTAAGCAACCAATACAAAAATGATAGAAGGCCATTTACATTCTAGTCAGTATTACATGCTTCATGTTTAAATGAATGAATCATAATATCCACAGCTACTAATACTTATTATATTCCAATTAAATTCTTTTTTCATCTTCTCAAAAGATAATCATAAAATTCCCTATTCTATAAAATTTCTGTCCATCGATGCATATAAATATTTTGTTAAATCTAACTTATGAATAAATTTTAGGAAAGTTCAAAATATGCTATTAGTTCAAGTATATCCTACAAAGGCAGACACAAAATATTTTGTGTCTCAATGCTCATCTTTTACATTACAGTGCTCATCTTTAACATGAATGTCTATTTAGTTCTGTGAATATTTATTTAATGTCTCACTGAATAATAATGCAACCAATCTACATCTTCCAAATTTCTAACTTGCAAACTCTTGTTGTATGGGTCTAATCGACAGAAACATATGTAAACATATTTTGTTGCTCTGCAAGTAAATTATTTTGCAGTTACACAATTGAGAAACAATTTTGCAAACAAGTTGTTAATTCCTTCACATGTATTATGAAAAATTATAATTGATAATCATTTGCCAGAGAATTTTGGTATCCATATCATGCTTATTAGTAATAAAAGACACAATATTGGAAGCAGGTGTAGATTAGCCATTTGTCGAAGCTGGAGATTACTTGCTGATTAAAGCCTTTTTCTGCAAGACTGGCACAAAATGCAGATGATAGATAGTCTGTAAGCTTTTTATATGCCTTTTATGTATTTGCGCTATAAGACAAAGAACATATAAAAACAGGTGAAACAGAAATATTATAGTTCATTATTGTTTACTAGAAACAAAACTTATATATAATAATTTGCCTTTTCGAGTTTTAGGGTGGGTGGGTAATAAACATAATTCCAGACAATATTTTAGAAAATGAAATGGATGCAAATGGATGAGAAATTTTCAAATACCATGCATTTAAAAATACAGTTTATTCAAAATATTTCATAAATGTTTTTTATTTTTTTAAGATTAACTAAGCATGGTTGTGTCAAAAGATGGAAAAAATGCAAAATAAAGTTTATAAGTATTTATAATTATAGCATTAAATAATATGATCAAATTTAAAGTAATAACTTGGTATAAAGTGATTGATATTAAAATTTTTTTTATTCTTAAAGGTTTTACAAAAATTGTAAAATAAGCAGTATGATTAATTAAAATAGAAAATTGATTAATAAGAATATTAAAAAAACAATTCAGAAAATTAGAAAATATTTATTTTTCATATTTTTTTATTCAGAAGTTTCCTTCAAGATCTTGCAAACAATACATCTTGCATTATGTTTTGAAATCAGTAGCAGTAAGCAAAACTTTACTCTTCTTTAATCACCAAAAAACAGTCAAAAAGATACTTCTCCATAGTTAAAACAAATTTTATAACACTGATATATTGAACGCATTTCCACTTATAGTTGAGGAGAAAAATGAACATTAATGCAAACAATAACAGTATTCTTTTACATTATAAAGGATTGCCATTCCAGCAGATTTGTTCTTAATTTATCACCTAATTTCACTCATAAATAATTTTATCACCAATTTTGTACTAAAGAGAAATCAAATTATTAGGAAAATAAACACTTTCTAAGGATTATTACAAAAAATAAGTATGTCTGGGGGGCTATTAGAAATGGCAGGTTAAAATAATCACTTTCTAAGACTCTTGGAATTCTACTTTTTGATCTGCAGTAATTAATGATGAGCATGCAAAATTTCGTAATTTTTAATATGATGAATGAACCAATAAAGTGAAACATTTACTTACTTCAGATTCAAGAAATGTTTTTATTTCACTCTCTGACAACTGAGGCACTTTTGATTCAATTTGAAGCTCTACTTCTTGAGGAGCTTTCTTGTGCTTCTTTAAGGAAAAAAAGTTCTTTTTTTCCTATATAAAGAAGCAATCAACTCTAAGAATGCAAAGCATAATTTTTGCCAACATTCAATAAAAACATCACTAATATTAATGCAAATTTTAAAACAACAGGAATTACAATAGAAATAATAATTTCAATTTTGATCAGCAGATTGGTTTGTATGATGGTATTTACAAGATTAAAAACAGATAATTTAAAATTATGTACAATATTAAACATAACTGCCATGCACGAATTCTCACAATTATTTCATTAATAATATTGCTATACATTTTAATAAATTCCTACTAAGCAAATTTTGTATGATTAAATACCTCCATTAAAATTATTCAAATTAATATTCAATATTGAACTATCACAAACAAATTTTGATAATTCAAAAAATATTCTAATTTTAATGCTCTCTTAATATATTCAGATATTTTTACATTAAAGAATATTTATCTATACTTATAACAAAGCTCAATGTGTGTGTATGTGTGTGTTGGCGCTCTACAGGCCAGACCATTCAACCTACAGCTACCAAATTTGGCACGTGTATACCTTGGAGGTCGGGAATGTGCATCTGGGGGTTATTTTTTCGAATTTTTAATTAGAATTTTATTTATTTAAAAATTAAGCGAAATTTTGGCGTGTTTCTGCTAAAACTTCCGAAAATATTACCGCACAAAAAAGATTTTTACGTCAAGTTAAAGATCAAAAATTTATCTTTTAAATGATACCAATGTTTTAACCTTAAAATTAAATTTCTATTTTTAATGAATTTTAAATAAATATTTTAACTATATTTTTCAACAATTTTTTTCGTACGAAATAAAAATAAAATTTAAGCTGCATGAGCACGTTTCGCATTCATGGGAAAAAATTAGCTTTATTCAAAGTGTTGCCATCACATTGATTAAAGCTCCGATTAAAACTAAATTAAATCTTTTTGGAAATGAAATCTGCAAAAATATAATTTTCAGCACGTGTCTGTAGGAAACGGAACAAATAAGAAATATTATTTTTTCTAAAAAATAAATTCAAGAAAAATTATTTTATGATCTTTTACACTCTCTATATTATTAATCCAATAATTCAGTTTTATTTTAAGGAAAGTTTTGTTTAATATGAACAGGATATCCATTCAAATCAGGGCCATACAGCTAATTTGAAAATCTTTAGTAATGGACACAGATCTGCTAAAATGGTCTAAATTGAAAATGATTATATTTCATGTAACTTGATTGAATAAATGCTCTAATAAACAACGGATTTTTGATCTTACATAAAGCTTCTGCTGTGGAAATCACGATTAACAAAATGTTCTTGAAACACTCACTTAAACTGACTAATTAATGAAAATTTGAATATCACTATTCAATAAAAAAAGGATAATTTTAGATTTTCCGTCGATCGTTTCAAAGAAAATACGCCAATCAGGTTTTTCAAGATTAATTGGCCTAAGATTATGAAAATGTTGAGTTTTTCTAAATTTTTAACATTCAAAACTTTATAAATAAGTCTTAGTTGATCTTGGAAAATAGAAACATTCATTCATTTATTTAAAATTTGGTGTGTCCAGAATATTTATCAGAATATGATACCTTACTGCATTAAATTTAGACTTCATAATTTTTGAAATATATTTATAGGCAGGAACAAAATATTATTATTAATTTCATTTCAATCCTTTTGAAAGCAAAACTAAAAACTGAATTTTATGCTGAATCTGATAAATTTTTGTTGAATTATTCTTTGAGATATTACATAAATTATGAAAA
>JAPMOR010069380.1:290068-302052 GCA_026543865.1 Argiope aurantia | reverse complement strand
TACCGAGCGATTCTGTTTGCAGTACTCATATTCAATAATAATAATAATAAATAAATAACAATAAAGATGATAAATAAAATAAAACGCTTGGTTTTATTAAAAATATCTTTATATTAATTGCAATTTCATCATTTCGATTTTAAGTTAAAGTTGAAGTTTTACCGGAAATGACAACAAATTAGTAAAATATATATAGTAAATTGAACGAAACGATCTAAACAACAGTATAAGTTTGGTATGACTATCAAAATTTGAAGATTAAAAATGTTTTGTTTGAGAATCTATTAAGAGACCAGTTACTTAAAATATTTAATTGAAAATTGTAGCGAGCGGTAATACTGGCGAACCGGCTGGTCGCCAAAAGCGGCTAGTAGTATATAAAACGGAAATCGTAAAATCAAAATAGATGAAAAAAAGTCCTAAAAAAGTAATACTGAAGGTATAAAAAGGCACAAATGCTATTCTAATATCTTCCACAATATTGAGCTCCTAATTCCCCCCCCCCCCATCATTTCACTCTCACCTTGAATTATTTAATGAAAAACTTATTAAATTTAAATATGGAATTGAGGAGTCAGTTGTTTCATCCTAAATATTACTGCCTTGTCTAAACATTTTTTATGCAGTCTAAAAAATATTAATGATTAAAAGTTAAAAAAATGATTAAACTATCAAGAAAAATGCTCTTGTACTTGGTATGAATATATTTTACAAATATTAATTATAGACAAAGCTACCAAGAAAAATGTATTTGCAATTGTATAAATCATTAAGTACCAAGTGATCAAAATAAATATTTGAATTGAACAGGGTCTGAAATTTCTCATAAGGGAAAAACTTTATTTTGGATAATGTAAAATAATATCATTTACATTTAAGAAATGGGGAATTTCAATTAAAAAAAGTATTTTATTACAAAGAAAAAATAAATAAATAAAAGTTGATGAATGTTCCTGTAAAATTCCTCATATGAATAAACCAAAACTTCAACTTTAGTAAGTTCCTTAGTTTTTTACCTCAAAATATTTTCGAATAAATTTTTATTGCATAGTTGAATAACAATATTTTCATTTAGAAGTTGCTTAAATCATCTTAACTGATAACTTAAAATTATATTTTTATGTTCTTTTATTTGTATGTTTACACCTAGTATATATATATATATATATATATGAAGCTTTATAACAACAGATTATAATTGGGTTATTTTAATGTAATAAAAAGCTGTTAACATTTCAACTCATTTGAGCATTATTTGGAACATAAGTTTATGAATGTCAGTGATTTTACTCATTCTCAGTTTTTTTTTCACATTAGATTTTTAATAAATGTAAATTTTACCTTTATATGATAACTTCGGTAATTTTTGTTAATGATACTCACAATACATATAATTTTAAAGAGAATATTGTCAATATCTTATATGCACAAAGTGTTTATATTTTGAATAATGTGTTAAAATATATTGTAAAAAAATATTTCTTCATAGAATTAAAAAAAAAAATAATGAAAGAAATTAGCATTCAAATAAAAAAAAATTACAGTATTTTCCTTTTTTTTCCAATTTATACAAGTTTTCACCATATTCCAACAATATTAAGTAAGATAAGAGATTTTGTGAATCATTTTCAAAAAGTGAAAAAGATACTAAATAAATCTATTTCAAGATGGCACATTTAGACAGAGGCTGCAAAGAAGACCTTAAAATACAGACATTAGAATTTGGCCTGCAGGTTACTGATAACTTAAAAGTTGTATAATTGTGAGATTTTATAATAAGTTCAAGTAACTATGCTGAAGAATTTATAAAGAATATGTTGAATAATATTATCAGTGAAAGCATAATAGTCAAATGTGAAGAGAAAAGGCTCAAGTTGGTTAAACAAAAAGTAACTGAAGACAGGGTTAAAAAAAGAAGCAGAAGAAGAAAGAATAGCCAATAAATATACATTTGAATTAGAAAAATTGAAACTTCAACTCGAAATTAGTAAGAACATGCAGAAGAAATCTGTTATTCAAGAAGTAGATCAGCTAAAATTTGAATTGAGTCGCACCCTTTCAAAATTTAACCCAAAAGCAAAAGAGATAGACTTTGTCTGACAGTGTTCGAAAGCCAATTGAAGTTTGTAAATATATCCAAAATAACTGTATCACATACTTGATTGGTTCATTACTACCCGAGATAGTCCAATTAGTTACTAGAGAAAAGGAAGAGGATTCTAAAGACTATGAAAAAGTAAAAAATATGCTTCTGAAGCAATATATACTCACTGATGATAAATTTCAAAATATGATTTGTCAACACAGAAATTACACAGATATTAAGGAAGTACTTTGTTTTTGAACTGAAATCTTATTTTGAAGGATGGGTAAAAGAACTGAATATCACAAGTTTTGAGAAACTTCAAGATTTAATCACTGCAAATCAACTACAGAAAAGAACACCTCCCAATACCAAAGACATTCTTCGGACACTTGGTCAGACTTGAATAATATTTTTGAGCTCGCTGAAATGTGAGATTGGCATGATGAAAAATGCACTTCCCATTGCATATATAATTTTCTTTAATTTTTTAAAAATTTGTTCCAGAAGGAATTTCCTAGTCTTAAAGAAGTTAACCTGCTCAAAAGTACAAACTTCGACAGTTCTAAATTTACTAATCTAGACAAGAGGGGGGGGGGGACCTATTCATTGCTATGGTTGCAGATATCCCAGTTTCATCCAATCAAAATGTTAACTAAAGTGCCCAATCAATGTAATAAGTTAAAATTTTGCCAATTGAGTAATGTTGTATGTGGCTGAATCATCTGATTAACTATCCTTTTCTCTTCACTTTTAACTGTTATGCTTTCACTGATAATATTATTCAACATATTCTTTATAAATTCTTCAGCATAGTTACTTGAACTTATTATAAAATTAACTATCCATTTGTGGAGAATGAGCAGTTTTTAGCACAAATACTGGAGCTATGAATTTCACCACAAGAGAAAGATTCAATAAATTGTTGAAAAAGCAAAGATTTAGAATTAATACAAAGTATATTACAATGGTATTAGTAAATGGCAAGGAAAGAAATGCACAGCTTTGACTACCATAGTAAATCTTAATGTAGAGGGAAAGGAAGTCTTATGACATTAAGAGTGCCATATACAGAGAAAGAAACCTGATGTCGACAAAAGCGCCACTAGTGATGGGGGATAAGGTGTTGACCAAATTAATGAAGGAAGAGGCTTAAAAGTTTGATCGACAAGCTGAATAATACCCAACAAGAAAAGAATTCCTAGTCTCCAGGAGATATTGCTGTGCTGGAAAGTAATATTCAGAAGGACAAGCGAACCACCAACCTACCCCCAATAAAACTGTCAATTACTTTTTGAAGAGGTCTTTCGAAAACCGACACCGTCTTTGTACATCACGAGGGGCCTGGTGGGGTTAATGAGCCACCCAAACTTGTTTGGAAAAGATACTCTTTGAGTTAGATATTTTAGATTTTCTCTGCTTGCACAGAAAATAGTAGTGAGCAAATGTTCAACATTCATCTGTTTAGCCTGTATTCTGTATCAGAGTTCTGGAATATTTCAAATAGAAAATTCGTCTAAAATGTGTAATAATTTTTACTTATATATATAAAAAATAATAAGAAAATAATAAAGAGGAGTGAACAATAAAAATAAATCAAATTTCAATATTTCACCATATGGTCACTTAACACACACATACACACACACAAAAAAAAAAACTGCTGCAAACCTTTCTCTTTTTGACATTCAGCATAAGTGAAGACTGCCCCACATTTCTGAAAGCTTATAAGCTATTTTTGTTTATTTGTATGTAACTAAAATTTAAAAAAAAATTTAGCAAGAGTCACAATCAATCAGAGGGTAAAGGAAAGGGTATATAGTGTATTCTTCTGAGAATGGGAGGAGTTAAAGGAGCATTGGGGGGAGTGCAAATTATTTTTCCAATTATAGGTCTAAAATACTGCTTTTAACATTTTTTACAAAGAAAAAAAAACATTTAAATATGCATCGGAAAGATACCAAAATGGATGTTTTTCAGTTGTTACATTTATTTATGATAGAATTTTTTCTTAAATTGTTTAAATAGTGCATTTGAAATTTTGTGAACTTTTAATAAATATTTAAAAACACTTTGAGAAGCCCAAGAAAAACCTGTAGAAACATGTGCTTTTATTCCTTCTACCGAATGCAATTGACTTCATAAAAAAGAAACCACAATAGCAAACATAAAAAGACTGCAATATTTTCTCTATAGGATAACATTACATTTGAAAATTGTTGGTAGCATGTATATGGCACTCTTAATTGCTTAGCTCAAAGCTAAAGGTAATATGACTTTGAGCTAATTTTCTACAAGCTACTATATAGTATTAAATAAGTAGAGTGACACTTGGCATTTCAGTAAAAATCCACAAAAGCATTACTCTTTACAAAGAACCATTAGAAGTTACAGTGACAATATCTTAGAAAATAACATCTCCAGAAACAACACAGCCTCTGGACACTCTAGTAGCAAAGACTGAAGCATCCAATTCCATGAAGTTGATAGATGATGAAGAAAAACGAAGAGAGAACAAGAATATAAATTAAACTCATTATTAGAAGAGTATGAAGCTAGCCTTCAGTCAAGAGGAGGTCAATCTCCTTATATTGAACATAGAATCAAGACTGAAAATAGTCTGCCTGTTGCTGCACCAAGATATAGAATGACCTTGCAAAGAAAGGATTGTTCATGAATGAAGAATGATGAGCAAAATTTCTTATTAGAGTATAGCACTGAATGTAAATCTCCTTATGTGAATCTTGTTGTGTTAGTTTCTAAATCTAATGGTTACATTAGATTGTGTATAGAAAGGGTGCAAATGAGAAACTGCTGTAAAAACTAAATATTTTTCTAGCACCTTAGCCAAAAATTAAGCATCTTTGCACATGTATGAGTACGCAAATCTGCCTTTTTCTAAACAAAGAATGTTTTCTATTTTATAATAATACATAGTTATTATTGAAAGCAGCTTTTTTAATTAATATTAATTGTGTTTTATTTAAATTTTAATATTTATTTCGGTATTTGCATGTCTTTTAATGCAAAACAAATTAAGCCTTTTTGATATGGAAAAAACATAAAAACGATAAAAAAACAAACAAACAAACAAACAAAAAAACAGATTCAATACGATAAAATTAAGCTAACTTTTATAAGATTAAATACAAAGATCACTGATCTCTTTTGATATTTCTTAAAATTAATAAATCATTTAGATAGATACATCATTTCTGGAACTATCGATATTGATGTAGAAGCATAGCATGACCAAAAATTTTATATTTGCTTTTTATGTATGTGATAAGATTTAACACAGCAGGGATGAAAAGTTTAAATTTTCTCTTGCATTAATTCACTATACTTAAGTAATTTTATTTGTAGTCTAATAAAACTAAGAACTAAAGTATTCCAGAATGGCTACTATCACAAGACTGGTAAAACTGCCAGGAAACTGAAGATAGAACAAAGCTATATTCTAAAGGTGTTTTTAGGTAATTTTTTTTTAATAGGAAAGAATAATAACATTTAGAAATGGACAGACAATATCCCTTGTCCTATCCATTTTTACTTTTGAAGTTTAATAAAGGTCCTTTATGAATGGTCTGACAATTTAATAAAAGCCTGCTTTTTAACCTATAGGGAAAAAAATTTATCTTATTTTAACTTTTAAAGACTTAATGGGAAAATGTGATCATATATTTTATGAAGAAATGAAAACACTTTAACAAGTCCTAGTTTTTATAAATAATGGAAACAAATTCATGAAGTTAAAAATAAAAAATGTTGGCTCTGAACTTAGAAGCAAAATTAAAATAAAAAAAAAAAATGCTGCTGAAGTTTTATTTTTATTTTTTTAAAGCCAGTGCCAGACAATATATTACATTACTTTGGAATATTTAAAGTTTAAATTACCACAAAGAAAGCATTTTTTACCCCACGATTTTAACAGCCGTCAACTAATGTGACTCCACAATTCGAAGTAATAACATTGTTTTGAATATAATTATAATAAAAGTCATTGTTACTAATTGTATCAAAACCCAACTTTTTAAAAATTGCTAAAACTAAAGAAAAAAAAATGCATTCATTAAAACAAAATTGATATTAATGAAAGGCCTTTTTTTTCCTTTAAAATTTTTAAAATAGGGTAGAAATAACTTTGTGATAATATGCTTTGATTTTATGGTGTAAATATGCTGAAATTTTGCTTTTATTTTTTAATTAAACTCAAAATTAAAATTTTGAAAGAAAAATCATTCTTAATGGGCCTCTATTATCCCAAAAATAACTTCCCATATGTCATGCTGCTAATGCTTGGAAAGTGAATGCTGTACATTTATCAGAATGAATGTTTACATGTAAAGAGATATTTCACTAGGTGGTGGGGAACATTTCTGTAAGTTACAATAAGAAAAAAAAAATCATTATAAAATATAAACCAGAAAGAATAAAAGTGAAAAAGTTTTTTTTACTTCTCAATAAAATTTTAAATATCAGATCCAGCAGTTTTTTTCCCCCTTAATAAAAACTAAGATTGGTCCGACAAATAATAATTTGCAAATAGATGGGGACATTCATAAAAAATGAAAGAAATCACAATCATTGAAAATTTATGACTTCAAATTAAAATCTAAACTAATTAAAGAAGCGTAAACAGACTTATTATAAGCCTGGTGGAATAGCATGGATAACTTTGCACCCAGTAGCAAATCTATAAATAAAAACTGCATTTATGCCTAAACATGAAGGCCCTCATCTTATAATTACAAAGAGAATTCCAACGGCATCTGAGATTGCAGATTTTGAAACTCCTGATTAACTATTAGACACTTATATCAATATGATGAGATACCTCCATCAAAAGATTATGGACCTGTAGCTCTCATAAAAATGATGGGCAGTCCTCAAAAAATTGGACTACACAATACTTTTGTTGAAATGTCACAGCCTGAGGGGGAGTCTTGTAACCAGAAGCTGAAGGGTGGCCACCCATTTCTGGAACATGGCTGCCGACATGCAAAGTGCACTTCTACACTTAGTTTGTTTTTCAGTGGCGTACAAAGGCAAGAATTTTGCAAATTTCCTTGAGTAAATTTAATTTTTCTTTTATTTTTAATTCATTTTATTGTACTGTAATTATCTTATACTAGCCGCCTTTGGCGACCAGCCGGTTCGCCAGTATTACCGCTCGCTACAATTTTCAATTAAATATTTTAAGTAACTGGTTTCTTAATAAATTCTCAAACAAAACATTTTTAATCTTCAAATTTTGATAGTCATATCAGACTTATACTGTTGTTTAGATCGTTTCGTTCAATTTACTATATGCATTTTGCTAATTTGTTGTCATTTCCGGTAAAACTTCAACTTTAACTTAAAGTGGAAATGATGAAATTGCAATTAATATAAAGATATTTTTAATAAAACCAAGCGTTTTATTTTATTTATCATCTTTATTGTTATTTATTTATTATTATTATTATTGAATATGAGTACTGCAAACAGAATCGCTCGGTATTTAAGTCTTATGTGAACTACAAAATATTTTTCATAATTTATGTAATATCTCAAAGAATAATTCAACAAAAATTTCTCAGATTCAGCATAAAATTCAGTTTTTAGTTTTGCTTTCAAAAGAATTGAAATGAAATCAATAATAATATTTTGTTCCAGCCTATAAATATATTTCAAAAATTATGAAGTCTAAATTTAATGCAGTAAGGTATCATATTCTGATAAATATTCTGGACACACCAAATTTTAAATAAATGAATGAATGTTTCTATTTTCCAAGATCAACTAAGACTTATTTATGAAGTTTTGAATGTTAAAAATTTAGAAAAACTCAACATTTTCATAATCTTAGGCCAATTAATCTTGAAAAACCTGATTGGCGTATTTTCTTTGAAACAATCGATGGAAAATCTAAAATTATCCTTTTTTTATTGAATAGTGATATTCAAATTTTCATTAATCAGTCAGTTGAAGTGATTGATTTAGTTGATTGGAAATTAACTTTTTATTTAAAATATTAGTGTTTCAAGAACATTTTGTTAATCGTGATTTCCACAGAAGAAGCTTTATGTAAAATCAAAAATTCGTTGTTTATTAGAGCATTTATCCAATCAAGTTACATAAAATATAATCATTTTCAATTTAGACCATTTTAGCAGATCTGTGTCCATTACTAAAGATTTTCAAATTAGCTGTATGGCCCTGATTTGAATGGATATCCTGTTCATATTAAACAAAACTTTCCTTAAAATAAAACTGAATTATTGGATTAATAATATAGAGAGTGTAAAAGATCATAAAATAATTTTTCTTGAATTTATTTTTTAGAAAAAATAATATTTCTTATTTGTTTCATTTCCTACAGACACGTGCTGAAAATTATATTTTTGCTGATTTCATTTCTAAAAATATTTCATTTATTTTTAATTGGAGCTTTAATCAATGTGATGGCAACACTTTGAAAAAAGCAAAATTTTTCCCATGAATGCGAAACATGCTCGTGCAGCTTAAAATTTATTTTTATTTTGTACGAAAAAAATTGTTGAAAAATATAGTTAAAATATTTATTTAAAAATTCATTCAAAATAGAAATTTAATTTTAAGGTTAAAATATTGGTATCATTTAAAAGATAAATTTTTTATCTCTAGCTTGACGTAAAAATCTTTTTTGTGTGGTAATATTTTCAGAAGTTATAGCAGAAACACGCTAAAATTTCGTTTAATTTTTAAATAAATAAAATTCTAATTAAAAATTCAAAAAATAACCCCCAGGTGCACATTCCCGACCTCCAAGGTATACAGGTGCCAATTGGTAGCTGTAGGTTGAATGGTCTGGCCTGTAGAGTGCCAACAAACACACACACACACACACACAAACACACACATTGAGCTTTATTATAAGTATAGATAATTAAATTCCTTTGACGTGTACCAAACTTCTTTTCTATTTGGATTGTGTTACTTACTGAATTTTCACCTAGCCAGTTTACACATTGGTGCATATTTGAATATTTATATGTTTTAATTTTGGCAACTAAATATTGTTTTCCTTACAGAAATAATGTAAACCAATTAAAGTTATTAAAATAAAATTCTTCACAATTCAAAATAATATTTTTGGAAAATATATTTAACTACATTTTTAATAATTTTTAAATCTCTTCAATCTATGTAATTCAATAAGGAAATATTTTTAATACAAAATTCTCACATTGAAAATAATTAATGATATTAAATTTCATTCAATCAAATGGCTTATAAATTTCAATATTCTTGAACAGATATAGTGGAGCTTTCATATCTTAAATTTTATCAAAACAATTAACAACCCTATCAACAATACTATTTTGTACTTGCTATAAGTTCACAATGAAAAATTATTAAAATGAACAAACCTCATTCACAACTAAATCAGGTGAAGAAGATGCATTTTTAGGTTTCAGATCCAACAAATCTTCGGCTCTCTGATCAAGATTAATATTTTCCCTGGAATCTTTATCAGCAATGAAAGCTGAGCAAACATGAAAGATTCCATGGATATTAATGCGCAGCTTCACAACTATTTTGGCACTTTCCCCAGAAGGCAATTGGTTTATGTTTTTAATTATAAAAGAACCTGAAAATCATAAATAATCATTTAGGGGAGAAACATAAACATTACATTTAACATTTTGTATCTATCATAGTGATTCTTTAATTACCTATAAATGATTCATTTTCCTTTCCAGAATAGTAAGATGCATTCAGAACAAAATCTTCTTTTCTGAAGAAGGTAAGGAGCTTGGAAAAAGGAATGGGATGGTTTCTTTGAAAAACATCAATATCACTAAAATAATGAAAACAGTAAATGATATAAAATTTGAGAAGGCTCAACACATGGAGATAATAGAAATACAGAATCTGGGCTTCATATTCTGCTTGGTCATGAAAACAACTATGCATGTAACTTCTGATTAATATAGAGGATGACTTAAAAAAAAAAAGCTGCTTTTTGGAAAATTTATTTTATTAAAGTTACAATTTAAGAACATTCACAGTAAAACAAGTTTTTAAGTCAGAATTACAAATATTAAAAAAAATTAGTGCTGTCAATACTACACTCAGAAATATTCAATGCTTCTAAAATAATGTCAACAATGTCTATAGTTAACTTGAGATAGGTTGTTTATTAAGTTATTTGCTATAGAAATAAAATTGTATTGAAAATATTTCTGTTCACCATAGAAATTTAAATTACTGAATAGGTTTCCTTCGTCTCTTCCCTCCCCCTCAACAAATACTGTGAAGTAATAGAAAAGCTGTAGTAAAGATATCGTGACAATTGGTTAAATAATTAACTATTTATTGATTAAAAACTATATTTCATTTTGCATATGCAGTATTGTGTCAGCAAAGATTTTTTATTGAAAGATCTCTTTAACAACAAAATTGTTTTGATGCTTATTAAAAATTGATTTGGAATTTGCATTTAATGTTGATGGAGCCAGAAATTCGTTGCTTTCATCTTCCAATTGTTGACATATATAACTATGTTAAAACCACTAACAATGCTTGATTAAACTTTATCATTCTTAGAAAATTATAAATAACTTACAGGGAAAAAAAAAAAAAAAAAAGAGCTTTCTGTTTTTTTTTTTTTTTTTAATTTTTTTGTCACTCATAATTTTTTCAAGAACTAAAGAATAATAAAACATTTTAGTACAACAAACTTTCTCACTTTAATAAAAAATAACGTTGTAAACAATATAAATTCACGCATTATAATATTTTATCTAAAATTCTTTTGCTTTAAAAAGCATTTGTTCGCTTCTGTTCAGTGTAGTAATAAATATATCTTTACTTCTTTTTTTCACATACAGCTTCATCACATATCTCCCAAGATACCAACAGTTGGCAATAAAATACTGAATTTATTAATATAACAAATAGATATTTTATCTGATTTTGCAAAATGACTTCAAAACAGCATTTTATAAACATAAGTAATTTTCATAATCATTTAAAATTAGACATTTTACAGTATTTAAATTTATTACATGTAATTACTTTGTTTGTAAATTTATTATAACAAACAGCATCTATCATGGTGCATAGTGAGCAACTACTGCAAAAAACAAGTACTTTTAATCACCTTTAGCCAAAAAAATTACACACATTTATACATCTATAAATATGTAAAAATAAATACGTACTTTCTAAGAATATGATATTTTCTGTTTTATAATAATGCTTGGTTTTTATCGAGTTTTTTTAGATTAATTTTAAATGTGTATTTTTTAAATTTTAATATTTATTTCTGTATTTGCACAATATTTGCATAACATCTGTTATAAAACATATGTTGTTCTTTTGTTTTTGACAAAATAAAAAAAATCTATCAACAGCAACAAATTAAGTCAACTTTTATAAAATTAACAATAAAAACCTGTGATTTTTTTTCAATATTTCTTCAAATGTCAGCATGGATTTAGAAGCATAACATAACCAAACAGTTTGTATTTTATTTTTATTTTTGAAACAACAAATAACGTTCAATATAGCTGGGATGGAAAGTGTAAATTTCCTCTTCAATTAACTTGCTATATTAAAAAAAAAAAAAAAAAAAAAAAAAGCAAAGGGAGCAATTTTTTATCATGATTTTAACAGCAGAAAAATAATGTGATGGGATGATTTAATGAAGTAATGACATTGTTTTGAATTTCATCATAATAAAAATCATTGTTATAAATTTATGTCCAAAATTAACTTTTTAAAAATTACTAAAACAAACAAAAAATGCATTCATTTAAACAAAATTTTGATTATTGAAAAGCTATTTTTTAAAGTCTTTAAAATGGAATTAAAATAATTTTTGTTCAATAATATGCTTTGATGTTATGATGAAAACATGTTAAAATTCTGT